>JAACNH010000055.1:395252-413621 GCA_019447015.1 Hymenochirus boettgeri | reverse complement strand
TGGATGGTACACTAGGATGGTTACACTAGGATGGTTACACTATGGATGGTAACACTAGGGAGGGTGACACTTGGATGGTTACACTGGATGGTTAACTAGGAGGGTTACACTCGGATGTTACACTAGGAGGTTACCCGAGGATGGTTACACTGGATGGTTACTCAGGAAGATTACACTAAGATGGTTACACTGGAGGTACAATAGGATGGTTTACACTTAGGATGGTTACACTAGGATGGTGTACACTAAGATGGTTTACACTAGATGGTTACCATAGGATGGTTAATAGGATGGTTTACATAGGAGGTTGACACTAGGATGGTTAAACTTCAAGATGGTTAATAGGATGGTACACTAGGATTGGTTACACTAGGATGTTACACTAGGATGGTACACTAGGATGGTTACACTAGGTGGTTACACTAGATGGTTTACACCTAAGATGGTTACACTAGGATGGTTACACTAAGATGGTTACACTAAGATGTTTACACTAGGATGGTTACACTAGGATGGTTACACTAGGATGGTTACACTAGGATGGTTAAACTAAGATGGTTACACTAGGATGGTTACACTAGGATGGTTACCACTAAGAGGTCACTAGGATGGTCACTAGGATTGGTACATAGGATGGTACACTAGGTGGGTCCAATAGGGATGGTTACCATAAGATAGATGGTTACACTTGGATGGTTCACTAGGATGGTACAATAAGATGGTACACTAGGATGGTTACATAGGGGGATGGGGTGTTTTGGTACCTGGATGGTTACATCTAGGTGGTTACACTAGGATGGGTAAACTAAGCTGGTACACTAGGATGGTGACAATAGGTGGTTACACTAGGATGGTTACACTAGGATGGTTACACTAGGAGGTACACTAAGATGTTACACTAGGATGTACACGTGGTTGGCTGGTTACACTAGGGGATGGTTACACTAGGATGGTTAACTAGGATGGTTAAACTAAGATGGTTACATCGGATGGTGTACACTAGGATGGTTACACTCGGCTGGGTACTTAGGGATGTTACACTTGGATGGTTACACTAGGATGGTTTACACTAGGATTTGGTTACAACTAGGATGGTTACACTAGGATGGACACTAGGATGGTTAACTAGGATTGGTTACACTTCGGATGGTGACATCTAGGATGGTTCACTAGGATGGTTACACTAGATGGTTACACTGGATGTTACACTAGGATGGTGACACTAGGATGGTGTTAAACTAGGATGGTTACCACTAGGATGGTTAACTAGGATGTTACACTAGGGAGGGTGGTTTACACTTGGCTGGTTACACTAGGATGGTTACACGAGGTGGTTACCTGGGATTGGTTAAATAAGATGGTGACACTAGGATGGTTTAAACTAGATGGTTACACTCGGATGGTTACACTAGGATGGTTTACACTAAGGATGGTTACCTAGGCTGGTTACACCGAGGATGGTTACATAGGCTGGTTCCCCTAGGGAGGTTACTGGCTGGTTTACACTAGGATGGTTACCTAGGATGGTACAACTAGGACGATGTTACACTAAGATGTTACATAGGATGGTTACACTGGGATTGGTTACATAGGATGGTTACACTAGGATGGTTACTTAGGTGGTTTCATAGGATGGTTTCACACTAGGGGGTACACTGGATGGTTACCAGGATGGGTACCCTGGATGGTTCCACGGGATGTTTACACTAGGAGTTACACTAGGATGGTTACACTAGGATGGTTAAATAGGACTGGTTACACTGGATGTTTACCTAGGATGGTTACACTAGGAGGTTAAATAGGATGGTTACACTTGGATGGTTACATTAGGATGGCTACCACTAGGATGGTTACTAGGGATGGTTACACTAGGTGGTTACACTAGGATGGTTTACACTAGGATGGTTACACTAGGATGTTACACTAGGAAGATTACACTCGGATGGTTACACTAGGATGGTTAACTTTAGGATGGTTACACTAGATGGTTACCATAGGATGGTTACACTAGGATGGTTACACTAGGATGGTTTACATAGGATGGTTACAATAGGATGGTTAATAGGATGGTTACACTAGGATGGTTCCACTAGAGATGGTTACCCAGGAAGGTTACACTAGGATGGTTACACTAGGATGGTTACACAGGATGGTTACACTAAGATGGTTACGACTAGGATGGTTTACACTAGGAAGATTACACTAGGATGGTTACAATAGGATGGTACACTAGGATGGTTACACTACGATGGTTACACTAGGATGGTTACACTAGGATGGTCACAATAGGATGTTTTACACTTGGGATGGTTACACTGGATGGTTTTTCACTAGGATGGTTTCACTAGGATGGTCACTAGGATGGTTACCACTTAGGATGGTTACACAAGGCTGGTTAACACTAGGATGGTTACCACTAGGATGGTTACCACTAGGATGGTACACAGGATGGTTACACTAGGGGTGGTTACATAAGATGGGTACACTGGATGGGTACACTAGGATGAGTTCACTAGGATGGTTACAATTAGGATGTACACTAGGATGGTACACTAGGATGGTTTACACTCGGATGGGTTACACTAGGATGGTTACATAGGTATGGTTTACACTAGGATGGTTACACTAAGATGGTTACACTAGGATGGTTTACACTAAGATGGTTACACTAAGATGGTTACACTAGGATGGTTACACTAGGATGTGACACGAGGATGGTTTTAAAATAGGATGGTTAAACTAAGATGGTTACACTAGGAGGTTACAATAGGATGGTTACACTAGGATGGTTTCACTAGGATGGTTACACTAGGATGGTTACACTAGGATGGTTACACTGGGATGGTTACACTAGGATGGTTACACTAGGATGGTTACACTAGGATGGTTACACTTGGATGGTTACACTAGGATGGTTACATAGGATGGTTACATTAGGATGGTTAAACTAGGATGGTTACACTAGGATGGTACCTAAGATGGGTTACCACTAGGTGGTTACTAGGATGGTTACAACTAGGTGGTGTACACTAAGATGGTTACACTAAGAGGGTTAACTAGGATGGTTTACACTAGGATGGTTATTACACTAGGATGTTACACTAGGATGGTTACACTAAGATGCGTAGTTACAAATAGGATGGTACCTAAATGGTTACACTAGTGATGGGTTACACTCGGTGGTTAGAATAAGAGGGTTACATCGGATGGTACACTAGGATGGTACACTAGGATGTTTACACTCGGAGGATGGTTACATAGGATGGTTACACTAGGATGGTTACACTCGAAATGGTTACACTCGGATGCGTTACAATAGGATGGTACACTAGGATGGACACTCGGAGGTTACCACTAGGATGGTTAACTAGGATGGTTACCACTAGGATTGGTGTACACTAGATGGTTACACAGGATGTTACACTAGGATGGTTAACTAGGATGGGAAACACAAGGATGGTTACACTAGGATGGTTACCTAGGATGGTTACACTAGGATGGTTTACACTAGGATGGTTACCACTGGATGGTTACACGGGGATGTTACACTGGGGATGGTTACCTGGGATGGTTACACTGGGATGGTTTACACAGGATGGTACACTTGGATGGGGCTACACTAGGATTGGTTACCACTCGGATGGTTCCACTAGGAGGTTACCTTAGAGATGGTTTAACTAGGATGGTTTCACTAGGATGGACACTAGGGGATGGTTACACTAGGAGGTTACACTAGGATGGCTACATAGGAGGTTACCAGATGGTTTACACGGATGGTTTCTACTAGGATGGTTACCCTAGGATGGTTAAACTAGGAATGGTTACCACTGGATGGTTACACTTGGAGGTTTACACTAGGATGGTTACACTAGGATGGTTACACGGAGGTTACATGGATGGTTCCACTAGGATGGACACGAGGATGGTTTTACACTAGGATGGTTGAGCACTAGGATGGTTACATAGGATGGTTACATAAGGATGGTGACACTACGGAGGGTTATTCACTAGGAAGATTACACTAGATGGTTACAGAGGAAGTTACATGGATGGTACACGGATGGTTACATTAGATGGTTACACTAAGATGGTTACACTACCCATGGTTACACTAGGATGGTTTACATAGGATGGTTTACATAGGATGGTTAACTAGGATGGTTAAAATAAGATGGTTAACTAGGAGGTACACTTAGGATGGTTACACTAGGATGGGTTCACTAGGATGGGTACACTAGGATGGTACACTAGGATGGTTACACTAGGCTGGTTACAATAGGATGCGTTACACTAATATGGGTACACTAGGATGGGGACACTAGGATGGGGTACCCACTAAGATGGTTACACTAGGTATGGTGACACTAGGATGGTTACACTAGGATGGTTACACTAGGATGGTTACACTAGGATGGTTAAACTAAGATGGTTACACTAGGATGGTACACTAGGATGGTACACTAAGATGGTTACACTAGGATGGTTACACTAGGATGGTTACACAAGATGGTTACACTAGGGATGGTTACACTGCGATGGTTACACTGGATGGCTACCACTAGGGATGGTTAAAACGAAGATGGTTCACTAGGAATGGTTACACTAGGATGGTTACACTCGGATGGTTACACTAGGATGGTTTTTAAAAACTAAGATGTTACATAGGGATGGTTACACTAGGATGAGTTACACTAGGATGGTACACTGGATGGTTTACATAGGATGGTTACACTTGGATGGGTACACCTCGGATGGTTAACTAGGATGGTTCCCACTAGGATGGTTAAACTAAGATGGTACACTAGGATGGTTACACTAAAGAGGTTACACTAGGATTGTGTTTACACTTGGATGGTTACACTAGGGATGGTTACACCTTGGATGGTTACTAGGATGGTTACACTAGGATGGTACACTAGTGATGGTTACACTAGGGATGTTACACTCGGATGGTTACACTAGCGATGGTTAACTTGGATGGTACTAGGATGGTTACACAGGATGGTTACATCGGATGGTTACACTTAAGTGGTTACATAAGGATGGTTACCTTGGATGGATTACACTAGGATGGTTACACTGGATGGTTACATTAGGTGGTTTCACTGAGGATGGTGACCTAGGATGGTATTACACTAGGATGGTTACAATAGATGGATGGTTACATAGGATTGGTTACACTAGGAGGTTCCACCTTGGCTGGTTACATAGGATGGTTACACCGGATGGTTACACTAGCATGGACACTAGGCTGTTACACTTGGCTGGTTTAACTAGGATGGTTACATAGGGATGGTTTACACTGGATGGTTACACTGGATGTTACACTTAGGATGGCTACACTAGGGAGGTTAACTAGGATGGTTACACTGGATGTTTACACTATGATGGTTACACTAAGGGATGGTTTACACTAGGATGGTACACTAGGAAGATTACACTAGGATGGTTTACCACTAGGATGGTTCACTAGGATTTGGTTCCACTAAGTGGTTACACTCGGATGGTTCACTAGTATGGTTACACTAGGATGGTTTCACTGGATGGGTACAACTAGGGATGGGTCCACTGGGAGGTTACATAGGATGGTTACATAGGATGTTACACTAGGATTGGTTTACACTAGCGAGTTTACACTAGGATGGTTTACAATAGGATGGTTACACAGGATGGTTTCCACTAGGATGGTTACATAGAGGTTTACACTAGGAGGTTACCTAGAGATTTACACGAGGATGGTTACACTAGGATGGTTACACTAGATGGTTACACTAAGATGGTTTACAATAGGATGGTTACACTAGGATGTACACAGGGATGGTTGACACTTGGATGGTTACACTAGGATGGTTTCACTAGGCTGGTTCACTAGGATGGTTACACTAGGATGGTACACTTAGGATGGGCCACACCAAGGATGGTTCCACTAGGATGGTTACACTAGGATGGTTACACTAGGATGGTCACTAGGATGGTACACTAGGATGGTTACACTAAGATGGTTACACTAGGATGGTTACACTAGGATGGTTACACTAGGATGGTTACACTAGGATGGTTACACTAGGATGGTTACACTCGGTGGTTACAATAGGATGGTTACAACTCGGATGTTGACACTCGATGGTTACACTAGGTGGGTCCACTAGGATGGTTACACTAAGATGGTTACACTAGGATGGTTACACTAAGATGGTTACTACTAAGATGGTCTACACTACGGAGGTTCACTAGGATGTTACACTAGGATGGTTACATCGGATGTTTTTAACAAGATGGTTTACATAGGATGGTTACACTAGATGGTTTACACTAGGAGGTTACCTAGGATGGTTACACTAGGCGGGTTACACTAGGATGGCTTACCTAAGATGGTACACTAGGATGGGTAAACTAGGATGGTACACTAGGATGGTTACAATAAGATGGTTACACTAGGATGGTTACACTGGATGGGGACACTAGGATGGTTACACTAAGATCGGTTACACTAGATGGGTTACCACTAGGATGGTTAACTAGGATGGTTACCCTAGGCTGGATACACTGGATGGTAAACTAAGATGGTTACACAGGACTGGTTACACTAGGCTGGTACATAGGATGGTTACACTAGGTGGTACACTAGGATGGTTACCACGAGGTATGGTTACACTAGGAGTTACACTAGGATGGTACCCTAGGATGGTTTACACTAGATGGGTACACTAGGATGGTTACACTAGGACTGGTTACACTAGATGGTTTAAACTAAATGGTTACACTAGGATGGTTACACTAGGATGTTAACACTAGGCTGGTTACACTAGGATGGTTAAATAGGATGGTTACACTAGGATGGTTACACTAAGATGGTTACACTAGGATGGTTACACTAAGATGGTTACACTAGGATGGTTACACTAGGATGGTTACACTAAGATGGTTACACTAGGATGGTTACACTAGGATGGTTACACTAGGATGGTTACACTAGGATGGTTAAACTAAGAGGTTACCACTAGGTATGGTTCACTAGGATGGTTACACTAGGATGGTTACACTGGATGGTTACATGGGATGGTTAACACTAGGATGGTTACACTCGGATGGTACACTAGGATGGGTATTTAAACTAGGATGGTTACACTGGATGGTACACTAGGATGTACACTAAGATGGTTACACTAGGATGGACACTAGGATGGTTACACATAGGATGGTTACACTTGGATGGTTACACCCTAGGATGGTACACTAGGATGGGTTACACTAGGATGGTTTACACTACGGCGATGGGTAACGAGGATGGTTACACTAAGATGGTTTACACTAGGATGGTTACATGGATGGTTCACTAAGACTGGTTACACTATGGATGGTTTACACTAGGTTGGTTAACTAGGGATGTGACACTAGGATGGTTTAAAAACTAAGATGGTACACTAGGCTGGTTACAATAGGATGGTTACACTAGGATGGTTACACTTAGGGGCTGGTTTACCATAGGATGGTTTACATAGGATGGTACACTAGGATGGTTACACTAGGATGGTTACACAAGATGGTACACTAGGATGCGTTAACACTAGGATGGTACACTAAGATGGGTACACTAGATGGTTACACTAGGATGGTTACACTAGGATGGGTTACACTAGGATGGTTAAATAAGATGGTCACAGATTGGATTACATAGGAGGTTCCCACTAGGATGGTTACACTAGGATGGTACCCACTTGGGATGGGAACTAGGATGGTTACACTAGGATGGTTAAATAAGATGGTTACCACTAGGATGGTACACTAAGATGGTTACACTGAGGATGGTTACACTCGGATGGTTTACAATTTGGGGGTTACACTAGGTGGTTACACGAGGATGGTTACACTAGGATGGTTACCCTAGGATGGTTTTAACTAGGAGGTTACACTAGATGGTTACACTTCGGAGTTAAACTAGGAATGGTACACTCGGATGGTTACACTAAGATGGTTACATAAAGATGGTTACAATAGGATGGGTACACTAGGATGGTTACTAGGATGGTTACACTAGGATGGTACATATAAGATGGTTTTACAATAGGATGGTTTACCTAAGATGGTTACACTAGGATGGTTTACAAGGATGGTTACACTAAGATGGTATTTACAAGCGGATGGTTACACTCGGATGTTCAATAGGGATGTTTACACTCGGATGGTTACACTAGGAGGGACACTAGGAGGTTACACTCGAATGGTTACACTCGGATGGTTCACACTAGGATGGTACAATAGGATGGTTCACTAGGATGGTTACATCGGATAGGTTTACACTAGGAGGGTAACAGGATGGTTTACTAGGATGGTGACACTAGGATGGTTCCTAGGATGGTAAACACAGGCTGGTTACACTAGAGTTACACTGAGGATGGTTACACATAGGCTGGTTACATGGATGGTACACTGGGAATGGTTACACTGGGATGGTTACACTAGGTGGTTACAATAGGATGGTTTACACTTGGATGGTACACTAGGATGGTTACACAGGATGGTTACACTAGGATGGTTACACTAGGATGGTTACAATAGAGGATGGTTACACTAGATGGTTACAATATGATGGTTTACACTAGGATGGTTCAACGGAGGATTACACTAGGAGGGTTACATTAGGATGGTTACACTAGGATGGTTACACTAGGATGGTTTACACTAGGATGGTTACAGTGGTTGGTTACAGTAGGATGAGTTACACTAGGATGTACACTAGGATGGTTACATAGGATCGGGTACACTAGGATGGGACACTAGGATGAGTTACACTAGGATGGTTAACTAAGATGGTTTTACATAGGACGATTACACTGGATGGTTTACACTAGGTGGTACACTAGGGATGGTTAACTAGGAAGGTTACACTAGGATGTTTAACACTAGGTGGTTACAGTAGGCTGGTTACACTAGGATGGTTACACTAGGAGGTACATAAGATGGTTACCCTAGGAAGATTACACTAGGATGGTACACTAGGATGGTTACACTAGGATGGTTACACTAGGATGGTAAATAGGATGGTTTACACTAGAATGGTTACCCTAGGTTGGTACACTAAGCTGGGTACATAGGATGGTTACATAGATGGTTGTGGTTACACTAAGATGGTTACACTAGGAAGATTACACTAGGTGTTACACTAAGATGGTTAAATAGGAAGATTACACTAGCGGTTACACTAGGATGGTTACCCTAGACATTACAACTAGGATGGTTTTTAAGTAGGATGGTCTACACTAGGATGGTTACACTAGATGGTTACACTAGGATGTATTTACATATAGAGATGGTTTACAATAGGAAGGTTACCAAGGATGGTTACACCTAGGTGGTTACACTAGGAAGATTACACTAGGTGGTACATAGGATGGTTACACTAGGATGGTTACACTAAGATGGTACACAGGATGTTACACAGGATGGTTACACTAGGCTGTTACACTAGGATGGTTACCACTAAGATGGTTACAAGGATGGTTACACAGGATGGTTACACTAGGGATGGTACATAGGATGGTTACACTTGGATGGTTTACACTCGGATGGGACACTCGGGATGGTTACACTAGGTGTACACTAAGATGGTTTACACGAGGATGGTTACACTTGGATGGTGACCTAGGATGGTTTACACTAGGATGGTTACATTAGGTGTTTCATAGGATGGATGGGTACAAATAGGATGGTTACACTAGGATGGTTACACTAGGGATGGTACACTAGGATGTTACACTAGGTGGTACACTAGATTGTTACACTAGGCTGGTTACATTGGATGGTTACACTAGGATGGTTACATGGATGGTTCCAACTAGGATGTAACTTAGGATTGGTTACACTGGATGGTTACATAGGATGGTTACACTAGGATGGGTACCTAGGATGGTTACACTGGGATGGTTACACTAGGATGGCTTATCCAACTGGATGGCTACATATGATGTTTTACACTAGGATGTGGTTTACACTAGGATGGTTACCCAAAACCCCTAGGATGGTTACAATAGGATGGTTACATAGGGAGGCAGATTACACTAGGATTGGTTACACTAGGATGGTTACACTAGGATGGGTTACACTAAGTAAGATGGTTACACTAGGTGGTACACTAGATGGTACACTAGGATGGTTACACTAGGATGGTACACTAGGAAGATTACACTAGGATGGGTACACTAGGATGGTTTACACGCAGGATGGTTACAATAAGATGGTACACTAGGATGGTTACATAGGGCTGGTTACACTAGGATGGTACACTTAGGAAGTTACACTAGGATGGTTTACATAGGATGGTACACTAGGATGGGTCACTAAGAGGTTACACTAGGATGGTTACAATAGGAAAGATTACACTAGGATGGTACACTAGGATGGTACACTAGGATGGTTACACTAAGATGGTACAATAGGATGGTTGCAATCGGATGGTGTACCACTAGGATGGTTTACACTTGGATGGTTACACTAGGGATGGTTCATAGGATGGTTTCACTCGGATGTTACAGAGGATGGTTACACTAAGATGGTACAATAGTGGTTACACTGGATGTTCACTAGGATGGTTTCACTAGGATGGTTACACTAAGATGGCTACACTAGGATGGTTACACTAGGATGGTTACACTAGGATGGTTACACTAGGATGGTTACACTAGGATGGTTTCACTAGGATGGTTACACAGGATGGTTTCACTAGGATGGTTTACACAAGTGGTTACAATAGGATGTTACACTAAGATGGCTACATAGGATGGTTACACTAGATGGTTACACTAGATGGTTAACACTAGGATGGTTACACTAGGATGGTGACACTAAGATGGTTCATAGATGGTTACATCGGATGGTTACATAGGATGGTCTACACTAGGATGGACAAAAGATGCGTTTCACTAGGATGGTTACACTAGGATGTGTTCCACTAGGATGGTACACTAGGGGTTAGACACTAGGATGGTTCACTAAGATGGTGTCACTAGGATGGTTACACTAGATGGTTTCATAGGATGGTACACTAGGTGGTTACACTAGGATGGTTACACTAAGATGGCTTACATAGGGGGTTACACAGGATGGTTACACTTAGGATGGTTTCACTAGGATTGGTTACACTTAAGATGGTACATAGGATGCGTTACACTGGATGGTTACCACTAGGATGGTTACCCTGGATGGTACACTAGGATGCGTTACACTTAGGATGGTTTCACTAAGGGATGGTTAACTAGGAGGTTACACTAGGGATTGGTTCATAGGATGGTTACACTAAGATGGCACACTAGGATGGTACACTAGGAAGGTTACACTAGATGGTAACTAGGGATGGTTAACTAGGATGGTTACACTAGGATGGTTTACCACTAGGATGGTTACATAGGAGGGTTACACTAGGATGGTTTGACACTAGGATGGTTACACTAGGATGGGTTACTACATAAGATGGTACATAGGTGGTACATAGGCTGGTTACACTAGGATGTTTCCCAGGATGGTTACACTAGGATGGTTACATAGGATGGTTACACTGGATGGTTTCACTAGGATGGTTACAGTAGGATGGTTACATAGGATGGTTACACTAGGATGGTTAATAGGATGGTAACACGAGGATGGTTACACTAGGATTGTTACACTAGGATGGTTACACTAGGAGGGTCACTAGGGCTGGTTACCCTAGGCTGGTACCTAGATGGTTATCCACTAGGATGGTTACACTAGGATGGTACACTAGATGGTTACACTAGGAGGTACACTGGATGTTACACTAGGGTTGGTTCACTCAGATGGTTACACAGGATGGTTACACTAGGATGGTTCAATAGGATGGGTGTACACTAGGATGGTTTACACTTAGGATGGGTACACTAAGATGGTTACACTAGGATGTTACACTAGGATGGTTACAGCTAGGGATGGTACACAGGATGGTTACCTAGGATGGGTTACACTAGGATGGTTACATAGGATGTTAACCTAGGATGGTTACCACTAGGATGGTTACATAAGATTTTTGCGGGGGGTTTTTTTACACTAGGATGGTTTACACTAGGAATGCGTTACACTAGGATGGTTAGACTAGGTTGGTTTACACTAGGATGGTTTCACACTAGCTGGTTACCCAAGGTGGTTACACTAGGATGTTACACTAGGATGGTTTACCTAGGATGGTATAACAATAGGATGGTTCCCTAGGATGGTTAACACTAGGAGTGGTTACACTAAAGATTGGTTACACTAGGATGGTTACATAGGATGCGTTACACTAGGATGGGTTACACTTAGGAGGGTTTACACTAGGATGGGGTTTACATTAGGATGGTTTACACTAGGATGGTGACATAGGATGGTTTCCACTAGGATGGTTTCACTAGGATGGTTACACTAGGATGTTACCTAAGATGGTTAACTAGGATTGGTTACACTAGGATGGTCATAGGATGGTTACACTAGGATGGTTTCACTAGATGTTTCACTAGATGGATTAGGATGGTTACACTAGGATGGTTACACTAAGTGGTGACATAGGATGGTTACATAGGATGGTACACTAGGATGGTACACTAGGATGGTTACACTAGGGATGGTTCACCTAAGATGGTTACAATAGGCTGGTTACATAGATTGGGTACACTAGGGTGGTACACTAGCTGGTTACACTAGGAGGTTATACACTAGGGTGGTGACACCGGGTGGTTACACTAAGATGGGTTACATAGGAGGTTACCTAGGATGGTTACATAGGATGGTTACATTTAGGAGGGTACCACTAGGATGGTTACACTAGGATGGTTACACTAGGATGGTTACACTAGGATGGTTACATTAGGATGGTTACACTAGGATGGTTACACTAGGATGGTTACACTAGGATGGTTACACTAGGATGGTTTCAACTCGGATGTTAACGTCGGAGGGTTACTAGGAGATGGTTACCCTAGGATTGTTACATTAGGATGGTACATAGGATGGTTACACTAGGAAGATTACACTAGGATGGTTACACTAGGATGGTTTACCCGGTATGGTACACTAGGATGGTTACACTAGGATGGTTCACTAGGATGGTTCACACTAGGATGGTTTTAACTAGGATGGTACACTAGGATTGGTTACACTAGGATGTCTTACATAGGATGGGTACACTAGGGGGTGGGTTACACGAAGATGGTACACTAGGATGGTTTACCTAGGATGGTTACAACTAGGAGGGTTCATAGGATGGTACATAGGGTGTTACACTAGGATGGTTACACTAGGGTGGTTACACTCAGATGTTTACACTAGGATGGTTACATAGGATGGTTACACTAGGCTGGTTACACTGAGGATGGTTCACAGGTGGGTACACTAGATGGGTCACCTAGGATGGTTACATTAGGATGGTTACATTAGGATGGTTACACGAGGTGGTTACACTCAGGATGGTTACACTAGGATGGTTAAACTAGGATGGTTTTTATAACTAGGATGGTTACACTAGGATGGTTACACTAGGATGTACACTATGATGGTTTCACTAGGTGGGTACACTAGGATGGTTACAACTAGGAAGATTACACTAGATGGTTACACTAGGATGGTTACACTCGGATGGTTACACTAGGATGGTTACACTAGGATGGTTACACTAGGAGGGTTACACTAGGATGGTTAAACTAGGATGGTTACACTAGGAAGATTACACTAGGAAGATTACACTCGTATGGTTACACTAATTTAAAATTCACCCGGAAATGCGGTAAAGATTCCTTGATTCCATAGCTAGGTAACAGGAGTGTGTTGTGAGAATGAGTGTTAGTAACCTATAACTCATTAGTTATAGTACAGTATAGTATAGTACAGTATAGTATAGTACAGTATAGTATAGTACAGTACAGTATAGTACAGTACAGTATAGTACAGTACAGTACAGTGTATAGTATAGTACAGTATAGTACAGTGTATAGTATAGTATAGTACAGTATAGTATAGTATAGTACAGTACAGTATAGTACAGTATAGTATAGTACAGTATAGTACAGTACAGTATAGTACAGTATAGTACAGTATAGTACAGTATAGTACAGTACAGTATAGTACAGTGTAGTATAGTATAGTACAGTATAGTATAGTATAGTGTAGTACAGTATAGTACAGTACAGTACAGTACAGTATAGTATAGTGTAGTACAGTATAGTACAGTATAGTATAGTACAGTACAGTATAGTATAGTACAGTACAATACAGTACAGTATAGTATAGTACAGTGTAGTATAGTACAGTACAGTACAGTATAGTACAGTATAGTATAGTACAGTGTAGTATAGTACAGTATAGTACAGTATAGTACAGTATAGTATAGTACAGTATAGTATAGTTAGTACAGTATAGTACAGTACAGTATAGTACAGTATAGTTAGTATAGTACAGTTAGTACAGTATAGTACAGTACAGTTATTACAGTATAGTATATTATAGTACAGTATAGTATTGTATAGTACAGTGTATAGTATAGTACAGTATAGTATAGTACAGTATAGTACAGTGTATAGTATAGTACAGTACAGTATAATACAGTATAGTATTAAACAGTACAGTTCAGTATAGTACAGTATAGTATAGTATAGTACAGTATAGTTAGTATAGTACAGTATAGTACAGTAAGTACAGTATAGTACAGTACAGTAATTACAGTATAGTATATTATAGTACAGTATAGTACAGTATAGTACAGTTAGTACAGTATAGTATAGTACAGAATTGTACAGTACAGTTATTACAGTATAGTACAGTACAGTATAGTACAGTATAGTACAGTTAGTACAGTATAGTATAGTACAGAATAGTACAGTACAGTTATTACAGTATAGTATAGTGCAGTATAGTATAGTACAGTACAGTATAGTTAGTATAGTACAGTATAGTACAGTACAGTATAGTACAGTATAGTACAGTATAGTATAGTACAGTATAGTATAGTACAGAATAGTACAGTACAGTTATTACAGTATAGTACAGTATAGTATAGTACAGTATAGTATAGTACAGTATAGTACAGTATAGTACAGTATAGTATAGTACAGTATTGTACAGTATAGTATAGTTAGTACAGTATAATTAGTACAGTATAGTACAGTATAGTACAGTATAGTACAGTATAGTATAGAACAGTATAGTACAGTACAGTATAGTACAGTATAGTATAGTACAGTAAAGTATAGTATAGTACAGTATAGTTAGTATAGTACAGTATAGTATAGTACAGAATAGTACAGTACAGTTATTACAGTATAGTACAGTATAGTATAGTACAGTATAGTACAGTATAGTATAGTACAGTATAGTACAGTATAGTACAGTATAGTATAGTACAGTATTGTACAGTATAGTATAGTATAGTTAGTACAGTATAGTTAGTACAGTATAGTACAGTATAGTACAGTATAGTATAGAACAGTATAGTACAGTATAGTATAGTATAGTATAGTACAGAATAGTACAGTACAGTTATTACAGTATAGTACAGTATAGTATAGTACAGTATAGTATAGTACAGTATAGTATAGTACAGTATAGTACAGTATAGTACAGTATAGTATAGTACAGTATTGTACAGTATAGTATAGTATAGTTAGTACAGTACAGTTAGTACAGTACAGTATAGTACAGTACAGTATAGTACAGTACAGTATAGTACAGTACAGTATAGTACAGTATAGTACAGTATAGTATAGTACAGTATAGTGTAGTACAGTATAGTGTAGTACAGTATAGTACAGTACAGTATAGTACAGTATAGTATAGTACAGTAAAGTATAGTATAGTACAGTATAGTTAGTATAGTACAGTACAGTATAGTACAGTACAGTATAATACAGTATAGTATAGTACAGTATAGTATAGTATAGTACAGTATAGTATAGTACAGTGTAGTATAGTACAGTGTAGTATAGTACAGTGTAGTACAGTATAGTGTAGTACAGTGTAGTGTAGTATAGTACAGTACAGTATAGTACAGTATAGTTAGTATAGTATAGTACAGTATAGTTAGTATAGTACAGTACAGTATAGTACAGTATAGTACAGTATAGTATAGTACAGTACAGTACAGTACAGTATAGTGCAGTATAGTATAGTATAGTGCAGTACAGTATAGCATAGTGTAGCATAGTACAGTATAGTACAGTACAGTTAGTACAGTATGGTATAGTACAGTATGGTGTAGTACAGTATAGTATAGTACAGTATAGTACAGTACAGTATAGTACAGTGTAGTATAGTACAGTATAGTGTAGTATAGTACAGTATAGTACAGTACAGTATAGTATAGTTCAGTATAGTACAGTATAGTATAGTACAGTATAGTACCGTATAGTATAGTACAGTATAGTACTGTATAGTACAGTACAGGATAGTATAATACAGTATAGTACAGTATAGTACAGTACAGTTTAGTACAGTACAGTACAGTATAGTATAGTATAGTACAGTATAGTATAGTACAGTATAGTATAGTACAGTATAGTATAGTACAGTATAGTATAGTACAGTATAGTATAGTACAGTATAGTACTGTATAGTATAGTATAGTATAGTA
Source organism: Hymenochirus boettgeri (assembly GCA_019447015.1). Taxonomy (NCBI): domain Eukaryota; kingdom Metazoa; phylum Chordata; class Amphibia; order Anura; family Pipidae; genus Hymenochirus; species Hymenochirus boettgeri. Next base: position 397,018 of record JAACNH010000055.1, on the reverse strand, counting down.
CAGTATAGTACAGTATAGTGTAGTATAGTACAGTACAGTATAGTATAGTTCAGTATAGTACAGTATAGTACAGTATAGTATAGTACAGTACAGTACAGTACAGTATAGTACAGTACAGTACAGTACAGTATAGTACAGTACAGTATCGTACAGTATAGTATAGTACAGTGTAGTATAGTACAGTGTGGTACAGTATAGTGTAGTACAGTGTAGTGTAGTACAGTGTAATATAGTTAGTATAGTATAGTACAGTATAGTTAGTATAGTACAGTACAGTATAGTATAGTACAGTATAGTACAGTATAGTGTAGTATAGTACAGTATAGTACAGTACAGTATAGTTCAGTATAGTACAGTATAGTATAGTACAGTATAGTACCGTATAGTATAGTACAGTATAGTACTGTATAGTACAGTACAGGATAGTATAGTACAGTATAGTACAGTATAGTATAGTACAGTATAGTTAGTATAGTACAGTACAGTACAGTATAGTACAGTATAGTATAGTACAGTATAGTATAGTACAGTATAGTATAGTACAGTATAGTATAGTACAGTATAGTACTGTATAGTATAGTATAGTACAGTATAGTGTAGTATAGTACAGTATAGTACAGTACAGTATAGTATAGTTCAGTATAGTACCGTATAGTATAGTACAGTATAGTACTGTATAGTACAGTACAGGATAGTATAGTACAGTATAGTACAGTATAGTATAGTACAGTATAGTTAGTATAGTACAGTACAGTACAGTACAGTATAGTATAGTACAGTATAGTATAGTACAGTATAGTATAGTACTGTATAGTATAGTACTGTATAGTATAGTACTGTATAGTATAGTATAGTTAGTACAGTATAGTACAGTATAGTATAGAACAGTATAGTACAGTACAGTTAGTACAGTACAGTATAGTATAGTACAGTGTAGTACAGTATAGCATAGTACAGTATAGTACAGTACAGTATAGTATAGTTAGCATAGTACAGTATAGTACAGTACAGTTAGTACAGTATAGTATAGTATGAGTATAGTATAGTACAGTATAGTACAGTATAGTATAGTACAGTGTAGTATAGTACAGTGTGGTACAGTATAGTGTAGTACAGTGTAGTATAGTACAGTGTAGTATAGTACAGTGTAGTATAGTACAGTAGTTAGTATAGTATAGTACAGTATAGTTAGTATAGTACAGTACAGTATAGTACAGTATAGTATAGTACAGTACAGTATAGTATAGTACAGTACAGTATAGTATAGTACAGTACAGTATAGTATAGTACAGTATAGTACAGTACAGTATAGTACAGTATAGTACAGTATAGTATAGTGCAGTACAGTATAGTATAGTACAGTATAGTACAGTTAGTACAGTATGGTATAGTATAGTATGGTATAGTATAGTACAGTATAGTACAGTATAGTACAGTATAGTACAGTACAGTTAGTACAGTATAGTATAGTACAGTGTAGTATAGTACAGTATAGTGTAGTATAGTACAGTATAGTACAGTACAGTATAGTACAGTATAGTACAGTATAGTATAGTATAGTACAGAATAGTACAGTATAGTACCGTATAGTATAGTACAGTATAGTACTGTATAGTACAGTACAGGATAGTATAGTACAGTATAGTACAGTATAGTATAGTACAGTATAGTTAGTATAGTACAGTACAGTACAGTTTAGTACAGTACAGTACAGTATAGTATAGTACAGTATAGTATAGTACAGTATAGTATAGTACAGTATAGTA
>JAACNH010000055.1:331356-393916 GCA_019447015.1 Hymenochirus boettgeri | reverse complement strand
AGTATAGTACGATAGTATAGTATAGATAGTACAGTATAGTTAGTACAGTACAGTACAGTATAGTATAGTATAGCTATAGTACAATAGTATAGTATAGTAGTAGTACTAGTACAGTACAGTACAGTATAGTGATAGTACAGTATAGTAGTTAGTATAAGTATAGTATAGTAAGTATAGTACAGTTATAGTAGTATAGTACAGTAGTACAGTATATATATCGTACAGTAGTATAGTTACAGTACAGTATGTTATAGATTAGTATAGTATAGTACAGTATAGTATCAGTATAGTATATATAGTATAGTACAGTTAATAGTATAGTATAGTATAGTAGTATAGTACATAGTATAGTACAGTATAGTATAGTATAGTACAGTACAGTATAGCGTATAGTACAGTATAGTATAGTAATAGTTATAGTATAGTACAATAGTACAGTACAGTACAGTATAGTACAGTTACAGTATTAGTATAGTCATAGTTTATAGTATAGTATAGTACAGGTATAGTATAGTACAGTATAGATAGTATAGTACAGATAGTATCAGTTATAGTATAGTACAGTATAGTATAGTACAGTACAGTACAGTATAGTATTCTAGTATATATAGTACAGTATAGTTATAGTTATAGTATGTACAGATGTTACAGATATAGTACCAGTATAGTACAGTCTAGGATAGTACAGTACAGTACAGTATAGATATAGATAGTACAGTATAGATAGTATGTATAGTACCAGTATAGTATAGTACAGTATAGGTTATAGTTATAGTACAGGTTATAGTATAGTACAGTATAGTTAAGTACAGTATAGTATAGTATAGTACAGTTAGTTATATAGGTACAGTACAGTACAGTACAGGTATAGTATAGTACAGTACAGTACAGTATAGTATAGTATATTATAGTACAGTATAGTATAGTATGATAGTAAGTATAGTACGATAGTACAGTATAGTACAGTATAGTATAGTCAGTACAGTACAGTACAGTATAGTTATAGTATAACAGTATATATAGTACAGTATAGTATAGTATAGTATAGTACAGTATAGTACAGTTATTAGTACGTATAGTATAGTATATAGTACAGTATAGTATAGTATAGTACAGTACAGTACAGTATAGTATAGTATAGTACAGTATATATAGTACAGTATAGTATAGTATAGTATAGCAGTATAGTACAGTATAGTACAGTATAGTATAGTACAGTATAGTACAGTATAGTACAGTATAGTACAATCAGTTAGTATAGTACGTATATTAGTATAGTACAGTATAGTACAGTACAGTATCAGTATAGTATAGTACAGCTATAGTACAGTATATAGTATAGTACAGTATAGTATAGTATAGTATAGTACAGTACAGTATAGTACTTAGTACAGTACAGTATAGTACAGTATAGTATAGTATAGTATAGTATAGTATAGTATAGTACAGTATAGTACAGTATAGTACAGTATAGTATAGTACAGTATAGTAATAGTTACAGTATAGTATAGTACAACAGTATAGTACAGTTAGAGTATAGTACAGAAGATAGTACAGTACAGTTAGTACAGTATAGTATAGTACTTATAGCAGTTCAAAGGATTTTATGAGATCATTTCAAAGTTTGTGAAGAGTATAGTATAGCTAGTACAGACAGTGACAGTACAGATAGTATAGACAGTATAGTATTAAGATAGTACTATACGTACAGTTTACAGTACAGATTAGTTGTATAGTATTTGAGGTTGAATAAAGACATACGTCATCCAGTCACACCATCTGCAACTGTCTCATTTCCATGCCAAATGTTGATCCAGAAGAAGGCAAAAAAAAATAGAACAGGATTGTATTAGGAGAAATAAAATAAATGGATCTTAATTAATACAGCAAAAGTGGTACTATTAGAACTAATTAATCCTTAGCTTTCTCTGGTCTATATGGTTGCCCTGCAGTGCCTTCTGAAAGCCAGAAAACTGAGGGTAGGAGCTCTCTCCTGTTTAAGTAAGTTTACCCCTCCTTGTCCCTTAGAGGACTCTGGAACTGGCTGAGGAGCTTTCCCACGCCTCCATCCAGATCTATCGATAGCTGCCATCGTTTTTTTTAAAAAAGCGATGCCACATTGTAGGGACCCCAACCCTAAAAATCTACATTAAATGGGCGACCAGAAATGTAGTACCACCTTCGTTCCGAGGTGAGGCATGTGAGGGAGCACAAAGGTGGGCAAGTAATTTGGCCAATTTCAAATTATGTTATATGGCGTTTTGGGTTGGGGGCAGCTTTCTGATTTGGTGGGGACGTGCCTTTTAAGTGGATAATTCAATTAGTTTTAGTCAAGTAGTAAGGAAGGTGCTGTCTTGGTTCTTAATTCTAAGAACTGCTTTTCAGGCATGCATTAGATTTTAACTCCTATCTACAGTAAACCCTCCCCAATAATACTGTAGGTATCTACTATAGAGTCTAACCAAACTTATTGAATGGTTTTAAACTTAGATAGTACTAACACCCTAGCGAAACAGTATTGCAGTCGGTTGTAATGACTTATCCCACGGTTTTAGGTGTTAAGTCCGAATAAGTCAATAATGGGGCTAAAAGTTAACGGGACCTTATAAATAGCCCTTAAGTATGCTTGTAAGGTTGCTCATCATCAGGTCATGGTATATCCGCTGTATTCAATTAGATCAACTGACTTGAAATGTAGTTCTTGAGAAGTTCGCTAGTCACCGACTGGCTTCTCAATTCAGAATGACTTGTACAAGAACTGTGGCAATTATGTACCCATGGAAAATCCCAATTAGCAATACACAGCCAGGTGTTAAGGGTTGTGTGTGATTGGATCGTGGCTAAGGGTGTTATAGGAACGCCCAGAGTAAGGGGTTTAAAACAGCATTGTACATGGCAGACAGTTGGGGTCGAACCCCCACACTCTTTGAAGATATAGTACTCGGTGTAGAAGAAACTATGGTGTCTATGATGTGACATCTCTCTTCACTTGTATCCACCAAAGGAGGCTGTTGACATGGTGAGAAAAACGCTGGGCCAAGACAGCCACTCTTACCGCAGAACCGATCTCAACCCAGAACAGGTGTGTTTTTTGTTGGACTTGTGCCTGAATACCACCTATTTCAAATACAGGGATAAGTTTACAAGCCACTGGTTCAGGATATGTTGATGACACCTGGGTTAAACATCCACCAGAAGGACAGTACAAGCTTTCACAGAAACATTAATGCGGTGTGGAACAAACATTAAATTCAAAAGGGAACAGTACAAACAACAAACTGGCTTTCTTGGAATGCTTGGTAGAAGTCAGGGAGAATGTGTTAAACTGGAAGTAGAGGTTTACAGAAAACAACACACACAGATCAGTATTTGATGTTTGACTCCCACCACCTCTTAGATCACAAGCTGGGTGTATCAGAACCCTGCAACACGAGCCGAGAAACATCCAGGGTACCTAATTGCCACAGATTCTTGTACAAAGTCATTCTGAATTGAGAAAGCCAGTCAGGATGACTAGCGAAATGTCTTCAAGAACTACATTTCAAGCGTCAGTTGATCTAATTGAATACAGCGGATATGCCCTTAAGGGTTTTGTACAGTTTTAGGATGCACCTTGTGGGTTATGTAAACACCTTAACCATATTAAGAAAAAAGGATTATTTGGGCCAGTTGCACAGCAATAAACGGGAGATGCATTAAGTCCAGTTCAGGGTTTACAAAGAGTTTCCTCTTCTTTAAAGAGTAGGAAATACTCAAAAAAGAGTCTGAGTGGATATTAAGGCTAATTACAGTCGCTCCCCCCGTCTTAACTCTATCATGGATGCAGTATAAGGGTAATATATTGATTTGTTGAGATTCGATGTTTAAAGTGTAATAAACTCCACGCGTACCAGCAATCAATATTCTGATCAATTCGGTGATTCAAATAGGTCGATCGCGATATTGATTGGCTATTGAAAACCAAATAGTTTGAAGAAAACTTATAGTTTTTCAAACTGAAATCTAGGTAGGTGACCAAGGTGGGAAGTTACGACCGGTTCTTTCAATCGAAATCTGATGGAAAACCATCAGCCCATGTATGGCTAGATAATACAATAGTTAATAGCAGATTGTTACAGTGTATTTTGTCATTGTGTTAATCCTTCGTTGTATGGCAGTATTTTATGGGAACTTTCCTTCCACCTTTCTCTAAATTGCTTTTCATTTTACTGTAACGCTTGGTGACAGTAGTTATGTGTGAATTGCATGGTGAAAAATTCCCTGCCCTTAGTGATTACTTGAGCAATTTGCAACTCATAGAAAGATTAGTCAGGGAGGTGTGACACTGAGTTGAATACAAGATCAATATTCACACATTCGGAGACCCATAAAGCTACATACGTGTACATGTATTCATTATGGGTAGGTATAAAATTGGACTAGTAGGACGCAGTCTTTGAAACCTCCAATACTATGTTACTATGTAACTGTTATACAGACATATGGGTAGGGTATAAAGTTTGGACTAGATGGACGTAGGTTTTATAAAACCTCCAATACTTGTTACTATGTACTGTTATACAGGACATTATTGGTAGGGTATTAAAGGTTGGACTAGAGGACGTGTGTGTCTTTATAAAACTCCAATACTATGTTAATGTAAACTGTTATACAGACATTATGGGTAGGGTATAAGTTTGGACTAGATGGACGTATGTCTTTATACAACCTCAATACTGGTTACTATGTAACTGTTATACAGGACATTATGGTAGGGCTATGAAGGTTGGACTAGATGGACTATGTTCTTTATACAACCTCCAATCTATGTTACTATGTAGCTGGTTATACAGACATATGGGTAGGTATAAAGGTGGATAGATGGACGTATGTCTTTATACAACGCCATACTATGTACTATGTAACGTTTATACAGACATTATGGGTAGGGTATAAAGGTTGGACTAGATGGACGTATGTCTTTATACAACCTCCAATATATGTATATGTATAACTGGTATACAGACATTAGGGTAGGGGATAAAGTTTGGACTAGATGGACGTATGTCCTTATACAACTCCAATACTGTTTACTATGTAACTGTTATTACAGACATTAGGGTAGGCATGAAGTTGGACTAGATGGACGTATGTCTATACAACCTCCATTCTATGTTACTATGAGCTGTTATAACAGACTTATGGGTAGGGTAAAAGGTTGGACTAGATGGACGTATGTCTTATACAAACCTCCAATACTATGTTACTATGTAACTGTATACAGACATTATGGGTAGGGTATAAAGGTGGACTAGATGGGACGTATGTCTTTATACAACCTCAATACGATGTTACTATGTTAACTGTATACAGACATTATGGGTGGGTTATAAAGTTTGGACTAGATGGACGTAGTCTTTTAACAACCTCCAATACTATGTACTATGTAACTGTATATACAACATTATGGGTAAGGTATAAAGGTTGGACTAGAGGGACGTGTGTCTTATACAACCTCCAATACTATGTTACTATGTAAATGTTATACAGACATTATTGGTAAGGTATAAAGGTTGGACTAGAGGACGTGTGTCTTTATACAACCTCAATACTATGTTTACTGTAAGTTATACAGACATATGGGTGGGTATAAAGGGTGGACTAGATGGACGTATGTCTTTATACAACCTCCAATACTATTTACTATGAGCTGTTATACAGACATATGGGTAGGGTATAAAGTTTGGACTAGATGGACGTAGTTCTTTATACAAACTTCCATACATGTTATTATGTAATGGTATACAGACATTAGGGTAGGTGTATAAAGTTGGACTAGATGACGTTGTCTTATACAACTTACATACACTGTTATTATGTGAACTGTTATAACAGCAATTATGGTATAGGGTATAAATGTGGGACTAGATGGAAGTATGTCTTTATACAACTCCAATACTATGTTACATTTAACTGGTAGACAGACATTATGGGTAGGGTATAAAGGTTGGACTAGATGGACGTATTCTTTATTACAACCTCATACTATGTTACTATTTAACTGTTAGACAGACATTATGGGTAGGGTAAAAGGTTGGACTAGATGGAGTATGTCGTTATACAACCTCCAATATTATGTTACTATGTAATGTATACGACCATTATGGGTAAGGTATAAAGGTTGGACTAGATGGACGTATGTCTTTATACAACCTCCAATACTTGTTACTATGTAACTTATACAGACATTATAGGTATAAGAGGTTGGACTAGATGGACGTATGTCTTATACAACCTCCCCAATACTATGTTACATTTAACTGTTAGACAGGACATTATGGTAGGGTATAAAGGTTGGACTAGATGGACGTATGTCTTTATACAACCAATCCAATACTATGTTACTTGTAACTGTTATAAAGAATATTTGGTAGGGTATAAAGGTTGGACTAGATGGACGTATGTCTTTATACAACCTCCAGTACTAATGTTACTATGTAACTGTTATACAGACATTATGGGAGGTATAAAAGGTTGGACTAGATGGGACGTATGCTTTATACAACCTCAATACTATGTTAATGTAACTGTTATACAGAATTATGGGTAGGGTTATAAGTTGGACTAGATGGACGTATGTTTTTATAAAGTCTCCAATACTATGTTACTATGTAACTGTTTACAGACCTATGGGTAGGGTATAAAGCTTGGACTAGATGGACGTAGGTCTTATACAACCTCCAATAATGTTTACATGTAAGTGTTTTACAGACATTATGGGTAAGGATAAAGTGGACTAGATGGACGTAGTCTTTATACAACCTCCATACTATGTTACATATGTAACGTATGTTTACAGACATTATGGGTGGGTATAAAGGTTGACAGATGGACGTATGTCTTTATAAAACCTCCAATACTTGTTACTATGGAACGGTTATACAGACCATTGATGGGTCAGGGTATAAAGTTGGACTAGATGGATGTATTTGCTTTATATAACCTCCAATACTATGTTACTATGTATCTCTTATACAGACATTATGGTGGTAGGGTATCAAAGGTTGGACTAGAGGACGTATGTCTTTATAAAACTCCAATACTATGTTACTATGTAAATGTTTATACAGACAGATGGGTAGGGTATAAAGGTTGGACTAGATGGACGTATGTCTTTATACAACCTCCAATAATATGTACTAGTAACGTGAGACAGACATTAGGGTAGGGTAGTATAAGGTTGGGACTAGATGGCGTGTATGTCTTTATACAACCTCCAATTCTATGTTACTACGTAACTGTTATACAGACATATGGGTAGGGTATAAGGTTGGACTAGATGGACGTATGTCTTTATACAACCTCCAAACTATGTTATCTATGTAACGTTATACAGACATATGGGTAGGGTATAAAGGTTGGACTAGATGGACGTATGTCTTATACAACCTGCAATACTATGTTATTAGGTAACTGTTATACAGACATTATGGTAGGGTATAAAGGTTAGACTAGATGGACGTATGTCTTTATGACAACCTCCAATACATGTTACTATGTAAACTGTTTATCAGACATTTATGGGTAGGGATGAAAGGTTGGACTAGATGGACGTATGTCTTTATACAACCTCCAATAATATGTTACTAGTAACTGTTATACAGACATTATGGGTAGGGTATAAAGGTTGGACTAGAAAGGAGTAGTCTTTATACAACCTCCAATACTATGTTACTATGTAAATGTTATACAGACATTATGGGTAGGGATATAAGGTTGGACTAGAAGGACGTATGGCTTTATACAACCTCCAATACTATGTTACATGTAAAGTTATCAGACATTATGGGTAGGGTATAAGGTTGAGATAGATGGACGTATGTCTTTTACAAACCTCCAATTATATGTTTACTATGTAACTGTTATACAGACATATGGGTAGGGTTAAAGGTTGGACTAGATGGACGTATGTCTTTATACAACCTCCAATACTATGTGTTATATGTAACTGTTATACAGAGAATTAGGGTAGGGTATAAAGATGGATAGATGATGTATGTCTTTATACAACCTCCAATACTATGTTACTAGTAACTGTGTACAGACATTATGGGTTGGGTTATAAAGGTTGGACTAGATGGACCTATGTCTTTATAAACCTCCAATACATGGTTACTAGTGTAACTGTTATAGAAGACATTATGGGTAGGATATTAAGGTGGACTAGATGGAGTATTCTTTATACAACCTCCAATATATGTACTATGTAACTGGTATACAGACATTATGGGTAGGGTATAAAGGTTGGATAGATGGACCTCTGTCGTTACAACCCCCAATACTATGTTACTATGTAACTGGTGTACAGACATTATGGGTAGGGTATAAATGTTGGACTAGATGGGAAGTACGTCTTTATACAACCTCCAATACTATGTTACTATGGTAACGGTTATACAGACATTATGGGTAGGGTATAAAGCTTTGGACTAGATGGACGTATGTTTTATACAACCTCCATACTATTTACTATGTACCTGTTATACAAACATTATGGGTAGGGTATAAAAGGTTGGACTAGATGGAGTATCTTTATACAACCTCCAATACTATGTTACTATGTAACTGTTATACAGACATTTGGGTAGGATTTTATATAAAGGTTGGACTGATGGACGTAGTTGTATAAACCTCCAATACAGTTACTATGTAACTGTTATGACAGACATTCGGGTAGGTATAATGGTGGACTAGATGGAGTAGTCTTTATACAAACCTCCAATACTATGTTACTAGTAACTGTTATACAGACATTATGGGTAGGGTATAAAGGTTGGACTAGATGGACGTATGGTCTTTATACAACCTCCAATACTATCTTACTATTGAACTGTTATACAGACATTATGGGTTAGGGTATAAAGGTTGGATGATGGACGTATGTCTTATACAACCTCCAATACTATGTTCTATGTACCTGGATACAGAACATATGGGTGGTATAAAGGTTGGACTAGATGGACGTATGTCTTTATACAACCTCCAAGACTATGTCCACATGATCTGTTAACAGACATATGGGTAGGGTATAAAGGTTGGACTAGGGACGTATGTCTTATACAACCTCCAATACTATGTTTACTATGTAACTGTATACAGATCTTATGGGTAGGATATAAAGGTTGGACTAGAAGGACATAGTCTTTATACAACCTCCAATACTATGTTACTATGTAAATGTGTATACACAGACATTATGGGTAGGGTATAAAGGTTGGACTAGATGGAGGTATGTCTTATCCCAACATCCAATACTATGTACTATGTAACTGTTATACAGACATTATGGGTAGGATATAAAGGTTGGACTAGATGGAATATTGTCTTTATACACCTCCAATACTATGTTATATGTAAAAGTTATACAGACATTAGGGGTAGGGTATAAAGGTTGGACTAGATGGGCGTATGTCTTTTATACAACCTCCAATACTATGTTACTATGTAACTGTTATACAGACATTTATGGGTAGGGTATAAAGGTTGGACTAGATGGACGTATGTCTTTATACAACCTCCAATACTATGGACTATGTAAATGTATAACAGACATTATGGGTAGGGTTTAAAGGTTGGACTAGATAGAGTAGTCTTATAACACCTCCAATACTATGTTACTATGAACTGTTATACAGACAATATGGGGTAGGGTATAAGGTTGGGACTAGATGGAAGCTATGTCTTATACAACCTCCAATACTATTCTCTGTAACTGTTATACAGACATTACTGGGTAGGGTATAAAGCTTGGACTAGAATGGACGTATGTTTTTTATAAAGTCTCCAATACATTGTTACTATGTAACTGTTATACAGACATTATGGGTAGGTATTAAAGGTGGGACTAGTGGACGTGAGTTCTTATACAACCTCCAATACTATGTTACTATGTAACTGTTATACAGACATATGGGTAGGTATAAAGTTGGACTAGATGGACGTATGTCTTTATACAACATCCAATACTATGTTACATGTAAATCGTTATTACAGACATTATGGGTAGATGTATAAAGCTTGGACTAGATGGACGTATGTCTTTATACAACTCCAATTAATGTTACTATGGAACTGTATACAGACATTATGGGTAGGGTATAAAGGTTGGACAGATGGACGTATGTCTTTATATAACCTCCATACTATGTACTATGTAACTGTTATACAGACATTATGGGTAGGGTATAAAGCTGGACTAGATGACGTATGTCTTTATACACATCTCCAATACTATGTTCCTATTTTTTAAATTACTTGTTTTTATTTAGCTACAACAGAGAAGGATGGCTAAAAATTAAATGGAGGTAAAAAGAATATAATAGGGGAGGAGAGGCGCGGCTCTAATGGACAAAGTCTCTAATAAGTGGATAGAATAGAAATGTTCACCTTAAAGGACGGGCCCCATTCTTTCCTCAGTCATAATATATGACACTGTTTGTGTTGAAACCACTACCCTGTACAATGAAAGGCTGTACTGTACGTTATTCTGTAGGGAAACTGTACACTCATTAGTCTGAATGCCATTAATGATGTTAGAGATATACCCAGGGAATACTGTTGCATTTTATCAGTAACAAGGGCAACAGTTATTTTTGATTCAGTTATTCAAACAGGTTTTACTATAAATTCACCAGAAGGAGGGACAGATGGTAAATACCAATAGGACAATCTATCACAAGGGCTGGAGGGAAGGTGTCAAGTAAGTAGAGACTAAGAGAGAGAGACACGTATAAATATATACAACCTGAGAAAGGCTGAAATGCGCCGATGGAAAATGTTGTCTAATTTAATACATTTATATTTCCATTAATAATCTTTATACTACCGATGACTGGAAGCACCCGGGGTGGTCATTACAGCAAACGGAAGTGCCGCTTTCAAGTGCCGATATCTTAAATACATACATACATACACACATATATATATACTGTATATTTAACAATATACGACCTGATAGCACATCATCTTTCAACTGTCCGGGTGTCCTTCATCATATACACTGTCAATAATTAACTTTTGAAAGCACTCAACGGGTGCTTGATGAAAAAAAAACAAAATTTAGCGCGAAAAACATCTACCGTTTCACCCCCTCTGGGCCTTCGTCAGGACTTAAGAATCAAACCGTACACCATCTCACTATATCACAATAAGACTCACCCACCAATCACCACACGTGCTATAACACAGGAGTAAATACCTATTGTCCACAATACAAGGTTCCATTTTTACTTGAAAAAAGAGTAGTAAAACCTGATGACTCGAGTTATAAGCCGAAGGTAGAAAATGTGACCACTACTGCCTTCTGATTCGTATTGTTTTGAGGTGTGGGTGCCTTTAAATGGACAGTAGAATTCCCATACAGTAATAGACATATCTGGATTTGGTTATTTACGTATATGACATACTGTATGGGAATTCTACTGTCCATTTAAAGGGCAAACCAAAGCCTAAAACAATACAGAATCGAAGGCATCTTTTTAACAATAGATTACCATCCTCCTGAATCTGTATTGTTTTAAGGCATTTGTTTGCCATTTTAAATGGACAGTAATCCATAACAGTATCCACTTATCCTGGCACTCCCGATGTTTAGAAACACAACTCCCACGCATGCTTTAGTTGCAGGGAGTTGTAGTAGTTTCCAAACCATCTGCAAAAATATATAAGAACAATCTACAAACCTATGGAATAGAAAGGCTAGGGGATAGAATGGGGAGGTACAGGTGCTAAATCCTGTCTTCCAGTAAACCCCCATATCTATCCCCCGTCTCAGTATCTATAGTCATTTATATAGGAAGCCATTTTTCCCAGTATTATAAATAGTTAATTGCCATTATCCAACACCATAGTAAACATGTAGAGCACTCTCAGACACTTGATGAAAAAAATCTTTAACTTTAATCATAAGCAGCAAACAGATAGCGACAGTTTCGGTCTTTTGTTTTGAGACCTTTCTCAAGCCCTTGGCAACTACTTGAAGGTAGACTTGAAGGTAGAGTGCACACGTTTGCTAATTGGTAATTGCCATTATTGTTAGAAAGAAAAGGAAGGACCGAGCATCATCTCCCTCACCTCTCTCCCGTCCCGTTCGTTTCACTGATTAAGTTACGATGTAGATAAGGAGGAAGCGGACAGCCGGGTCAATTTTTAGGACTTCACTGGAATACGAGAGGGTGAGAGATGTTCGGTCCTCTCTTACTTCCAATAAGAACGGCAAGTAAGTATTTATACTGAAAAATGTCTTCCTATAGAAATGACTAATACAGGAGAGAGTTGGGGGGCTTATCTTATGTATTATAGAATAAATACGCTACTACAGTGTAATATGCAGATTTACTTCCTTTAGAATTGCATGCCCGGTATAAAAGTTATAAAAGCCTGTGGTCTCGTACTTCTATATGGTCAGGAACTGCTCAGTGGTGTTATCCTAATATTACACTGTAGGTACCGTTATTATCCCTTACATTTTGTGAAACATACATGCTTGGCTTTCATGAAGATGTAAGTAAGAATTTAGTTCTTTCATAGCAGTTAAGTTAGATACCTGGATTTGGTTAAATGACTTATAGTATAGTATAGTATAGTACAGTATAGACAGTATAGAGAACTAGATAGATAGTATACGTATCTAAGTACAGTCAGTATAGTTAGTATAGTACAGTACAGTATAGACAGTATGTCTAGTATAGTACAGTACAGTATAGTTAGTGTAATATGTACAGTATAGTACAGTTATAGTACAGTATAGTACAGTATAGTATAGTATATTGTACAGATAGTATAGTAACCCAGTTACAGTACAGTATAGTATAGTATGTATAGCAGTATAGTATAGTACAGTACAGTATAGTTAGTAAGTATAGTATAGTTGTTAGATATTAACAGTATAGTACCAGTATTGTACATGATATAGGATAGTATGTACAGTTAGTTATAGTTAAGTTTTGTACAGTACAGTACAGCCTCGTTATAGACAGTTAGTCAGCTTAGTACAGTATAGTACACGTAATATATAGTATAGTTCTAAATAGATCAGTATCAGTCTAGTATAGTACAGTAGTATAGTAAGTACTCGTATAGCTACAGTATAGTATAGTACAGTACAGTATAGTATAGTTAGTATTGAGGTTGAATAAAGTATACGTCCATCCAGTCCAACCATCTAGCAATATCTCATTTCCTGCCTAACTGTTGATCCAGAGGAAGGCAAAAAAATCCACCAAATTTTAGAAGGGGAAAAAAATTCCTTCCTGACTCAAGTGCTCAATCGGGGGAAATTTCCCTGGATCAACTCTACTTTATGTATCAATACCAGTAATTGGTAACATTCATGTTTGCAGAAACTCATCCAGCTTTTTTAAAAAGGACCAGATGACCTGCCATAACAACGGCCACTGGAAGACAGTTCCATAGCTTTACCGTTCTCACAAGTGAAAACACCCTTTCCCAACTGAAGCCTAAACCTTTTTTCTTCAAGTCTTAAGGGATGTCTGCGGTGTCATCTGACATGTTCTATTGGTGAGCAAGCCCCAGAAGTTATTGTGGGCCCGTTAGTGTATTATACACAGTAATCATATCCCACGCAAAGCGCCTTTTCTCCAGCGTACATAATTGTAACTTCCAGTCTTTCTTCATTTTAAGCTCCCTCAATCCCTTATTAATTAATTGCCTGTTCTGAACCCTTTCCATTTCAAAGATGTCTTTTTTGTAACAGGATTCCAAAATTGCACTGCATCTTCCAAATGAGGCCTTACCAAGCTTTGTAAAAGGGAGAATAAATTTCTTCCCTTGAATCCATACCTCTCTTATACAAGACACTACCATGCTGGCTCTGGCTGTTGGCCGCTGGCACCATTGTTAAACTTTCCAGTATCTTCCCCACCACTGAAGTTAATACAGGCTGTAATTACCCGACTGTGAACGACTACCCTTTTGAATATTGGAATAACATCAGCCTTTTTCCAATCCAGAGGCCACCTTCTGGACACGAGGGAATGACGAAAAAAATTAAACAAATGGCCTAGAAAAACTGAACTTAGCTCCTAGGGACGAGGATTATTTATCCGGTCCAGGAGATTTATTAATATTAAACTTATTGTTCTTCTTTACCATATTACCTTGGGGTAACCAGTTATATGTACTTATGTATAAACTGATGTCGGTTGGCCTAGAAAAAATATTTGTACATGAATAAAGAATTGGTTGTAGGCTCGCTTATATGAGTAGTGGTCAACGGAGCTACATCCATGTGGAAGCACATGTAAGAAAGGAGGTGACCACTGTCTGTGCTAACTGATGCTATATATGGTGGTGGCGTACGGTCGTAAACGTTACTCTAGTGCAGGGTTGCCAACCCGACGATGCTGGGGGGCCGCACTTGCGGCACTGAACACTGTGGGCTGTGGGAGTAACTCTGCCCCGCCTGCCGGTTACCCCGGTCCGCCCCTTCCATGCCCACCAGCAGATCCGTGCAGCGAATGGCTTGGGCATACTGCTCTAGTGGAAAAGCACAGAGAGCTGCATAGTATATACATGTGTTGTAGCATGCAATGGAATGCAAAATGGCCCAGCTCTTGGTGCATTGCCTGTTTGGCGGTTAATATACCATACAAAGTCTGCAATCAACGTTTTTACAAAGAAAATGTCTTCTTTGACAAGTCTACCTTTCCTGTTGATAAAAATTAGACAACAAGAAGCTTTATGTCCATCTTCAAACAAGTTACACAAGCGCAGAAGTTCCAAAACCTCCTGATTAATTTGAAAGGTTTGCTGAGGAAAATAAGGAGGACAACAATTGACTTCTGCAGTTTAATACCGGAACCACAAATTCCAACACACCACTTATGGGTCGATCAGGGAGGTGTATGGCCACAACTTCAGTTCTCCAGAATCTACTCATAAATAGCTGCAAAATTGACCCCACATGGTCATCTTGCTAGCCAGTTGGACGATTTTTTACTGAAAAGTTGCTTGGGTTTTCTATGTCCAGTTAAATCTATCAATAAAATTTCCCGTCTCCGGTTGCAAAATTTTATTTTCAAAAATATAAGCCCTGTCTCTTGTCTACTTTGGCCGATGTTATATTTAATAGTTCATTTTCATTTTGCAGATTTGTTGGTTGGTTCTGGAGAGTAATACGAGAATTCTTCCTCTACTGCTTCATAGTTGGACCTGTCACCGTTATTTGTATTTTTATTGGCTTTCAGTTTTCATCTCGCAACGTTGCAGTGCGGAGGATAATGAGCGCAATTACCAACCAGTTGTTGTTTCTGAATTTGTTCTCATGGGATTCCTGGTCTTGTGGAAAAATATCATTCCTTGGTTCAATCGATTGTTATTGCCTACATTATTTCCCTAATTGCAATAGCGTAGTGATCCTTTGATCATTCTGAAAAGATCCTTGCACCAACCCATGTACATTATCATTGCAAACCTCGCTTTCTCCGATATTTCTTTGAACAATAACATTGCCAAAAAGCATCGCCAAATATTGGCTCGGAGCAGACACCATTTCCTTTTATGCATGTATCATTCAGATATTCAGTGTCCATTACTTGGGCAGCCTTGATGCTCTCTTCCTTATGCTGATGGGCATCGATCGATATATGCCATCTGCAAACCTCTTAGTGACCACTCCATCATCACCATAAAGGTGATTTGGGGCGTTCTATGTCTTGGGCGTTGGATGCTTTTATTGTAACAGTTCCCTTCAGGTTTAGTTCAAGACTCACTTATGTGAGCCCAATAAAGTTAAGAACCTTTTCTGTTCCAATCCGTACGTTACACCATTGCATGTGATGAATTTATGTCCGTATTAAGGTTATGATTCATTTTGGTCTGGTTGTGCTCCTCGTACCACTGGCTATTATCATACTGTCCTATATTGCCATATCAGGGTGATACATTTATCAGCCAATGGGTGGGAACTGGACAGAAGGCATTTTATACCTGGTACCACTCACTTGTTTGCTATAGGCTTGATACCTTGTGTCCGGGCGATTGTCTACAACGATAAATTCAGTCCTCGACCATTATTAACTCCGATTTTAAGTGTCATTATCCTTTGGTTCTACACAATATCTCCCCATTTAGCCAGCCCCATTATATATTGCCTCAGAAATGCAGAAATTAGAAGTCACTTTGAAAAAAAAGTTCAAAAAAGATATTCTACATCGGAGCAGCGGTGTTGTGTGTAAATAGAAATCTCTGGGCCCCAGCCAAATTGTGATGGGGCCCTTTAATAGTGCTCATCTACAGGGTTTTCTGGGAAAAGGCTACATCTGCATAGGACAAGATGATGAGGTTCCGTGGAAGTTAAGCCCCTGCATCAAACCAGTATAAAAATATAGCTTTAAAGGGATTTGGTCCTGCCTGAGACGAAGAGAAATTCTTATTCTCCTTCCTCTATAGCATGTGCGATAGTAGGGATCCGAACCAGGAAACGGTTGAGATTTTATTTCTCCAGTGGTGGTTGCGCAAAAGGGGAAAATACTTGCCTTGGTCCCTGGAGAAATTGATTGAAGAACGGGACTGGAGGTAAGGCATAGTTATTAAAGTCCCGGACTTCAATCAATACATTAAAGGAATAGTTCACTTTTGATAAAAAAGTATCTATAAAAATAGTTTCCCATGGAGTATTATTTCTGTTAACATTAGATAAAAGGATCACACTATCCATTCCTTGTTCATTGATTTTATTCATATTTTTGGGTTTAATGCGACAGTGTCAGTATTTTGATGGAGATGTGTAAGAGAGGTCAAGTAGAACACACAACTTGCCAAGTTTACTGTGTAAGTACGAAGGCGTGTTCACGATTCCTCCAAAACTCGGGTCTTCTCTATCCTCCACGCACACAGGGAAAGCCTATGCGGATTTAATAAGGGCAATTCCCCCCCTCCCTGAAATCCACTTACAAGGGCAGCAAACATTGGGCATGCGCTTGTGGTGGTTATCCTTTTTTCCTTACTAAACATATATCTGTTGTATTCATTTTTTAGATAACTGGACTTGAAAGTTTAGTTTTGAAGACGTTTCGCTAGTCATTCCGACTGGCTTCTCAATTCAGAATGACTGTACAGAATATGTGGCAATTATGTACCCTGGAAAATCCCAATAGCATATCACAGCCAGGTGTTAAGGGTGTGATTATTTTAGATAGTGGCTAAGAGGGTGATAGGAACACCTAGAGTAAGGTGTCAAAACAGCATTGTCGCTGGCAGACGTGGTTGTCGAACCCCCCACCTCTATTTAGGCTGGTTTCTTTATTTTCACACAGAGGCCTCCTTTACACCTCTCTTGAACAAGTCATGTTCCTCTGCCAATATGTCCATTACAATCTTCAAAGGTATGTCCTTTATCCTTAAGATGCAGGTACACGGCTGGTCCTGACCGGAGGAATTGGCTTATCTGTGAGGGCCATACATTGGTTGGTAGTGTGTGTTGGTCTCCCCCACATACAAATGAAAAGACAGTCAATGACTAGTGAAATGTCTTCAAACTTACTTTAAGTCCAGTTTATCTAAAATGAATACAACAGATATACCATGACCTGGATAAATGAGATCCATCACAAGCATCATCCTAAACACATACTAATTGTCCATGTGTAGTAGGACAGGGAGATTCAATAAAAGTTTTATCATTAAAAATGGTGCTAATTTTGCAAAATTGGCACCATTTTTAAGAACTAACTAACTATAAATCTCCCTGTATATCTAAATAAATAACATTACAGCATTTTAAACCCAACTTGTGATATATGGGGAAATTCAATAAAAGAATAAAAGTCTTATTGCTAAAAATGGTGCCACAATTTTTATATTAAACCCCTGGAACTCTAGATTCCCCCACCCAAATCAAAAAAAACAAACAATAATAAGAACAATAACTATTGATGTGGACCTGAAAAGACTGCAGCTTGGTGTAGATGTGGATCTTGGTGTCATTTCTGTGCCTTTTTTGTTCAATCTTCATCCCTTTAATCTTCTCCAATGACCAAAACAATTACTCCATCAATTTCCCCTATATTTATACGTTTATAAACCGCCTTATATGTATCAACTTGTTGTCATTTGTCTGAACTTTACTTCGATGTTATCAAACCACAAAAACAATGTTGAATAACTTGTTATTTATTGTATACAGCACTAATAAAAAACACTTACGTGACTATTTTAAATGGTTTCCATTAACTGTGTTACTGTTAAATCTATATTTGTTCCTTAAAGGTTAACTGTGGTCCATCAAATTTTCCAAACTGTAAGGATTATATGAAAAAACCTTCCATCACACCTCAATCAAAAGAAACCTAAATCACATCTTAGATAAAATTTGTGAGAAGAAATTGCTGGAAAGGTCAGCAATATACTTCCTCGCGTGAACTTTCTGTTTTCTTCCATTTGACAGCTTGTAGTCATGTGACCAGCCTTTGCCTGCTTAATAGGCTCCCTTCTCACTGTCAATTTATTCCTTAGGCACTCCTGATTTCCCCGCAAAAGTCTTTACTGAGCAGCTTCTCCCCCGGGGGAAAAGGGCCGGCAGAGGTCAGGTGATGTCACTCAAACCTACTGGAAGCAGGAGTTTGACACACACCCAATGTAATTTCTCACAGGCGGCAGCCAGAGATGTGACTGTTGACTCAGTGTAAAGGAAATATGCAGGCCTTTCATTTAACCTAACTTGTTTTGAGACCAACAGTGCCCTTTAAAGAGGAAACTATAGGGGCAATTGTTGTTTATTAAGGCTGCTATTTACAACTCTTGTTGCTATGCGTAACTTGAATGGTGACAGTTGGTACAATATGTGTGAAGCATGATGGGAATTATCTCTCCCATGCTGCCTACATAGTGATTAATGAGATGAGTTTCCTAACAAAAGCTGTGCCCGATAAAGGGGGGCATTCAGTTAATAGGGAGTGAAGGGATTATAATTAGCTTGAGCAAAATAATTGTTATGAAGGCAAAGTGATTTTTTCACTGGTTTTAAACTGACTGCCTTTCGTTGTTGACCAATAGGGTTTGCTCTCACACCATTTCCAGTGGAATCCTAAAACTGACATAATATGTTTCCCCGATACCCAAACCAAAACCCTTGTAGGAATCATTCAAGAAAGGAAAGTGAGACATCAATTTACTAACACAACACAGTTATATTGGCTTCAAGAAACGTGCAAACAGTGAATTCCAGTGTTTTATATCAGACCCATTGCACCAGGTGAATGAAATAAATAATGAAGGATAATAATTCAAGGCACCAAGCCTTGCAGTCAGTGTTCAAATTGTGAAAAAAAAAGTTTTCTTAAAACCATTTGGTGAATCCAGCACGGTACTGTCCTAGGACGTGGCACGAGAAACAGACACTCCAGCTCTCTCCATTAAAGTTCCAACAGTGCATCAAGAGTGTGTGTACGCCAATGATGTAATGTACTTACTGTATATATAACTTCCAAATAGGCTTCATATGGACATGGATTTATTTTGCCTGGTTCATAGATCATTACGGCGGCTATGCACGGAAGCTGCTAATCGTCTTGTATTGCCCTCAGAGGCAATGCACTGAGCCAATAGCATCTCCAGTGCATAGTGAATGGGGGTGACACAAATCTTTAATGACAGCTGTTAAAGATTTAAGCCAGCCATTATCGCTTGGTGACATACCTTGACGGCAGGCGCCTGACACAGTTTGCGTACCGCCGCAAGTCATGTCTTAACATCCCGTTAACCATGGGGTAATGTTACTTTAAGACGGTCATACGGTTCTTTATTGGGAAAAAACATGGATTTTATTTTTTCATTATTTTCTTTTCATTGTGTGTATAAGTGTTGATTTTTAGGTATGTATTGACGGTTCCCTACCCCTAGAAGGAGTTATCATTCATTATACACCAACACCTACCACTAGAGGGAGCTCTGATATTTGTACAAAGTTAGCACAATTTTAGCCTGGGGAGAGATAATTTCCCACCAGCAATTCACACACACCAACTGTTACCGTTCCACGTGATTTTTGTTAGCACTTACAAGGGCCGTGGGCCACAATGTTGCAATGTGTTTGCACTGCTCTGTCTTTTATAAACATGGAATCACCCCAAAAGACTACTTAGTCCTCCATATCTTTTCCTTGAAGTTGGCAACCATAAGATACTATTACCAAAACATAATTATATGAGTATATACAGAATGGTAGCTCTTTCTTATTGCTAACTGTCTAGGATGTGAAATTTACTATGTATGTATCATTTTATTAATAAACTTAAATACTTAAAATACTTGGGTATGACAGCATAGTACATATTACAAACTGTAATACGAGGATCTTCGGTTTTTCTGTATCCCGCAAGTATCGTAGATCCTCGTATTACGGAGATACTCTTATTTTCGAAAATTTTCGTTAAAAAAAAAATCGCCAGTTGGAAGTTCGGAAGTTCGGAAGTCCGAAAGTACGGAATAATCCGCCGTTCGCGGACGGGAGAAATCCGCGGCGGATCCGGGTTCGGGTCCGCGAAACCGGCCATCTCTATTATTACCCAATATTTCACGCCTCAGATCATAAGCCAGTGCATCATCCTTCGATCATTAACCAGTGTTATCATCCCTCCAGATTCATTAAACAGTGTATTATCCCTCCAAATCATTACCAGTGTTATCACCCTCCGAGTCATTAGCCAGTGTTTATCAGCCCTCCAGTTCATTACCCAATATTGTCAGCCCTCCAGATCATAAGCCAGTGTTATAGCCCTCCAGATCATTATCCAGTGTTGTAAGTCACCCTCCAGTTTATTAATCAGTTGGTTATCTTAACACATCATACATATGAAAAAGTCATGGGCAACCATGTAAAAATAGAAATAGTAGTAAAAATGGGCATCATACTGTAACTTAAAGCAAGATGTGTGACCGTAGCAACAGTGGTGTGGTCAAATTTTGTGATCTACCATGAAAAGTCCACTGGTTGTATTTACCCACCAGGCCAAATCCTCCTCGCAGACGCGGGGCTGCCAGGTCCACAACTGATTTGCAACTTCCGGCAAACAGGAGGAAGCCATGAGAGAGCAGTGGTAAGTTATTTCTGGTGCTGATTGTAAAAATATGGAATTTGGAGTGTGGGGGGATAGGCCTCAACTCTAGGAATATCCAGTTTGGGGGATGCAGATACCTTTTAAAAAAGTGGAAAGAAGAAAGAAAGACCCTTTATCTAATTTGGGTCAATCTAATGTGGTCAAATCACAATCAAGGGTTAGCGGTGCTGTATCTATGGGGAATGGTTGCCTTTTTCTTTTAGATAATTGATATTCACGAGATGAACTCAGATTAAGAAAAACACACTATACCCAGGGAATACGTGTGCTTTAATCATTAATAAATCAGCTATGTTTTAACAGACTCTGTGTTTATATAAAACCTCACATTGAGACGGTGTAAGGTATCTTTGGAAATATACAGTAAATACCAAGCAGGACAGCGACACTTTGGGAGATGGGGTCATTGTAAGTGTTCAACCGAATTACTTTATTTCATTCCAATGCTGGTAATGAGTAGTAGAGTAGATCTACAAGAGAGAGATAGAGATAATAGTTTAACGAGGAGAGTTATAATAAAAAATACAAGACAATACAGACTTTTAATTTCTTTATAAATGAGTTAGAAGGGGGCATTGAGAGCAGGTCTCTGTGTTTGCTGATGACACTAAATTATGCAGAGCTTTGGAAACTTCCAATGATGATGCAAGTGCTGCAAGCAGACCTAGATAAAGTATTATCAAAATGGGCATCAGAATGGAGATGGGATGATTTAATGTTGATAAATGTAAGGTGATGCAATTTGGGGTTTAATAATCCCTGTGCCCTCTACACCATAAATAACTCGTGTTAAGTTCATCTGTAATGGAAAAAGATTTGGGGGTTTTGGTAGATAAACAGACTTAGCTGTAGCAAACAATGCCAGGTAGCAACAGCAGAGCTAGCGATATGTCTTGAAGAATGGATGGATCGTATGTCAGAGAGGTAGGAAAGAGGATAAGCTGAAAGGTTATAATTCACTTTATATATTGACCAGAAATTTGGATATCTAAAGATGTTATGGTTGTAGACCTTTTTAGGTGCGTGTATAGGTGTGGTGAAGCTCTTTTACACTTCTCGCCACTGACCCTGCATGCAACATGTGCTTGTACCGAGCCCCACCGAGGGGGAACGTGGGCGGGGAGACGCGGGCGGCAAGGCGGAAAATGCGGGAGAAGCGGGAGGAGGGATCAACCTGTTTGGTTAAGTGGGGGATAAAGAACAGGACTCCTTTTTCCCCTTTCACCTTCCTTTGGTAATGGAAAAGATTATCTATGTACCACCGTTCCCAGCATCATAACATTTTTCAAATTTACCTTGTGAAATAGCGGAAAACATTTTCATAGTTCATGTTCTTTAACATATTGTTAGTTTTCTAATTCTGGGGTATTTATTTGTCCCATTTTTTAGTAACTGAGGTTTTGGTTTATAGTAAAGGTGTGGTTATATAATAGTTTCTATGAGTTGTTGAAATAGTCTAGAAAGTATTTCTTTTATTTTGGGGAGATCTCATCTTTTGATGTCTCTGAACCTACAGTACCATGACCAGCTTGAAGATCAATAAATGTACAGGTGAAGGATTATTTCTATACATTCCCATTGGGTATTCTCCCATCGTGTTACTTCCTTTGCAGAAGAGTATCCCCAGCACCTGACCTTTTGTTTCTGTTTTCTTTCCAGGCCTCAATGGTACAACTTGTTAACCAATCAATCATCCCGTTGTTGAATTTATTCTCAGTTGGATTTCCAGGTTCTCCAGACCATAGTTTCCATGAAGGTTTTCAATTCAATGTTCTTATCTAGGTTACGGGTCCTGGTGTTGCCAACAGATACATGGATACGCTTTGAATCATTTTGAAAAGGATCTTTACACCAACCCAGTAGACATTGTTCATTCCAAACCTCTTCCTCTCCTCTGATCTGCTGTTCGACACAAAATAACGTTACCAAAAATCATTTGGCAAAACTTGTTCGACGAAGCAGACTTCCATAACCGTTTATGCATTGTGTCTTGCAATTGTTCTTTGTCCATTACTTGGGGAAGCCTTGATCACTCTTCTTATGTGATCGGGCACATTGATAGATTACGTGCCATAGCAAACCTCTTCGCTATCACTCCATCATCAGCAATCAGCTGGCTCACTCATCTGTTTCTCTTCTTGGCTCTTGGCAACTCCTCTCAAGTATGGTCCCATTGCTATTTTGGCCCTTCAAAAATTTTCTACTGTGGACCTATCAAAATAAAGAATTGTTCTGTTCTGAAACGTATACTTATCATTCTTTTTGCGAGTGTGGCGACTCAGTATCTTGTAACAAAGACTGGCGCTTATTTTTGTCTTGTAGTGCTTCTCATATTACACACTGGCTATATCATCCCTCCTATATTTCTAATATCAGATGATGATACATTTATAGCGACAATATGGAAAACAATGGCAGAAGGGCACGTTTTTATACCTGTAGCAACACATTTAGTTATCATTGGCTTGTACTACAGTTCTGGGTTTTTTATTTACATTACAAGTCTGAGCCCCTGTATAAGTATAAGACCTCTGAAGTAAGTGGGTCGTAATCCTTTGTCTGTATACGTATATTCCCCCATTTAGGCAGCCCCATTTGTTATATTGTCTTATGAGAACCAGGGACAGTAGACACTTGTCTTGGACAAGCTTTCCAAAAAGATCATTTCCATTAAAAACCTCGCACAAAGTATGTACATTTTAAAAATGATTTTCCCACCTATACAAGAAGGATACTATAGCTAGCAACATAACGACCAGGGCAGCAAAATATCTACTAGATCACCAAACTTATTGTTTGGACATTTTAAAGGAATAGTTGACACAAAAAGTGAACTACCGGTTTCCTTTAAAGCAGTGATTTGAAGACAAGGAGGGTTAAGAGGACCTATTCCTTATCTTCCGTCTTCAATCCTTGACCCAGAGCAGGATCGAAGAATGAGTTATTTACCTCGCGCAAGATCCACCTCAGTTGATAAGTCCCAATGCCTGCTTCTGGTTTCGTTAATATAGAAGCATGTCGTGTATAGTAACTAAACCCCGAGCAGTTGCCAATTGTCAATGGAGCTCTGGTGGTGGATCGTGCACCGAGGTGGTAAATATTACTCATCTTCGATCCTGGATCTTGGGAAAGTGATTGAAGATAAAGGGAAGATAAGGACATAGGTCCCTTTACCTCTGGTCTTCAATCATGCAGTTAAAGGAACAGTTCACTTTTTGTGGGTAACACTATTTTTGTTAAAAGAAACAGTCAACTTTTAAAAGGTCCAAAAGTCCTTCTGCCAGTCATAAAACTATGATTAATTAATGAATGAACGTTTATTTAAGAGAGTTTTCTTACTTAGAAAAATGCCCTGGTGCACAATTACCTACCTCTGGCTGGGAGGAAGCGTCTGGGGGAAAAGCATCTGTACCCACTTTTTAAATCAAAGTCAATAGTGGCATTTATAGTGTGTACAATGGCTGAGATTTTGTCAGTCAAGCATGTCATATTCAAAAGCAAATGTGACCCATAAGGACATCACTGGTATTTTTACGATATAAATGTTGATAACAGGCAAAATGCCAGAGGTAAATAACCAACGATAAATATACAGAATTATAAAAATATCAGGAGTTGTAGCATTACTAGTATAACGTCTTATAAATCATATATGACGTAATTATATCCCATGCAATATTGTCATTAGGTATAATATTAGAAAAACTAACACGGACGAACAAGGAGGGAAAAGATAAAACGCTCGAACAGGTTATTTTCACAAATTCAGGATCGTTTTCCTCCCTACGACATAGGCCTGGGTTTAACACTAGCACAATATTTCGGATCCCGACTGAACGATTAGTGCAGGGGGGGGGGGGGGGGTGGTCGGTCCGGAAATATCTAGGTATGTGTGGGGCGATCGGCCGTGAAGAGCTCGACTGGTGTGGACTCACCTCCTCATGTCCGTTGCCTGGGAATAACTCTAGATTCATATTTTTCCTTTTCAAACTCCATTGTCAACTCGGCTGGCCAACTGCCTGTCGTCTCCTCAACTCATAACAGCTCTACGTATTTGTCCCTTCCACACACCTGTTAATCTTCCACAAAATCCGAGTTTATGCGCATTCATCAATCCATCCTTAACTCTGCTGCCCGGGCTATTTCATTTCTCTCTCTCGCTCTCAAGCGCCTCTCCTCTCTGTCCAGTCCCTGCCACTGGTTGCCCATTCTGCAAAGGATCCAGTTCAGCTGCTACTTATCCTATAAAGCACTTATCCAAAACACCAGCCCCCCCATAATCTCACACCCTTAATCCTATACCAAGCACCTATCACACACGCCGTCCATAAATAGCTCACCCATCCTATAAAGCACTATCCACAACCCCTCCATATATCTCCCTCTATCCTTATAAGCACTATCCAACACAGCCCTCCATATATTTCTCACCTTATAGCTATAAACGCACTATCCCACCAGCCTCCTATATCCACCCTTATCCTATAAAGAAGCAACTATCACCAACAGCCCTCCATATTCTCACCCTTATCTATAAAGCTAGCACTATCCACACACAGCCCCCATATATCTCACCCTAATCAGATAAAGACACTAGTTCAGCCCTCATATCACCACCAAGAACGATCCAACCAGCCCTCCATATATCTCACCCTTCCAAAAAGCACTATCCAACAGCAAGCCCTCCAATAACTTCACCTCGCACCCTATCCTTAATAACGCACTATCCAACACAGCCCTCCCATATATCCACCCCTATCCTATTAAAGCACTCTATCCAACACAGCCCTCCCTATAATCTCACCTATTCCATAAAGAGACTATCCAACCACAAGCCCTCATATATCCATATCAATAAAGCACATCACAGCCCCTATCCTTCCCATCCTATAAAGCACTATCCAACACAGCCCCTCATATACTCACCCTTTAGTCCTATAAAAGAACTATCAACACAACACAGCCCTCCTATACTATCTCCACCCTCCATCCCTAGCCACCTAAGCCTCCATTCGCACCTATCCTAACCACATCACACAGCCCCCTCCATACTATCTCATCTCACTCTACCTATAAAAGCACATTTTCACCCAGACCCAGCTCCCCCTTCATAATATCTCACCCATCCTATAAGCATATCCAACCAGACCAGTCCATAGAGCTAACACCTATACCGATAAAGCACATCCACCACAGCACCGCCATAGTATCTGCACCATTATCCTATAAGCACTATCCAACCGCCCTCCATATATCTCAAGCACGGCTATCCGAATAAAGCACTATCCAAACAGCGCCCTCATATATCGTCACCTATCCGTATAGCCTATCAAACAGCCTCCATAATCTCACCTATCCAAGCCTATTCAAGCAACAGCCCTCCATATATCTCACCCTATCCTATAAAGCACTATCCAACACAGCACCCACAATATAATCTATTACCATATCCTATAAAGTGCTACTATTCCAACACAAGCCCATCAACATATATCTCAACCCTATCCTATAAAGCACATCAAAACACAGCCCGCCCTCCATATATCTCACCCGTTAAAAGCAACACACAGACCCCTCAATATACTAGCCATACGAGACTTCCAACACAGTCCCCCATAGCTCAGATCTGCACCCGTACCAAAACCACGTATCCAAACACCTCCCCTCCATAAGTCGTCACCCTACTCCAGATAAGAGTTAACAAGCACTAGCCACCACAGCAACCGCAGAGAGCGCCCATAATCTCCGAGACCGTATCTATAAAGCACGAGTCCAACACAGTCCCCTCCATATATACCAACCACACTACCTATAAGGCAACGTAGGTCCAACACACAGTCCCCTCCATATATTCACCCTTATCCTTTACGGATAACGCAACTATCCAACACAGCCCCTCCTATATCTCGCACCCTTATCCTAGACAAGGCACTATCCAACACCTGCCTCCAATATCTCACCCTATCCTAATAAAGCACTATCCACACACAGCCTTCCCCATATTATCTCACCCCATCCATAAGCGAGTACAAAAACGCCTCGCCTACCATAAAAGATCCAAAAACAACGCCCCTCCATAGGGTATCTCACCTATCCTATAAAGCACTATCCAACACAGCCCCATAATATCTCACAACTGATCCATCATAAAGCGCTATCAAAACGTCTATTACTATCCTATAGCTTCAACAACCAGAGACCCACTGATCACGTCCGTCATGACGCACTCCGTCGAAACAATACCACTCCTCTCATTCCACCCTTGGTCCACCCTCTTCCCATGTCCACATTCAGGACTTACTCTGTTCTGCCCCTCTGCTCTGGAACTCCCTTCCAAATTCCCATCCCTTTGTGGGTATCACCCCCCATTAATTAGACTGTAAGCTTCGTTTGGGCAGGGTCTTATCTCCTATCCGATGTATACTTATTGGCGGTTTGCGTAACCCATCACCTGTGGCACGTTATACATGTATGCTTATTTTTGTATGTCTCAGTAATATGTATGACTTTGTATAATATGTATACCGCAGTAGTAAATATATAACAATGTTAAGCACCACAGAAGACTGTGACATTGTATATAAATCAATAAGTAATAATATAATATAATAATGTTCTGTCTCTGACGTGATTTATAACATACATCAGGTGTCTACAGTTTAATAATCTAAGCAGTGATATTAATAGAAACTACAAGTCCTAAATGTTGTCTTTCCTGAACATCGCAGGGGTCTAAACACACACGGGGGTTTGATTGCCAGTTTTTTGGTTCGTTTGGGGGGTGATTGGGTTGTGGGTTTGAGTATATACTGCGTGTAAACTGTGAAGGAAAGTACCTGTTTGAGTACACATAGATAACTATTTTACATTTATTAATGTTTGTATGTGTAAACACCCCTGAGATAAAAAATTAGTTACGTACATCTAAAGGGCATGCTTCCACCCCCAAAACAAATTTGTCCCCCACTACTGGGCCCCACCTCTGTAGTGTATAAAAGCTGTACCTGAATCTCAGACTCCAAAGGGTCCACTGTAATGTCGTCCCCCCCAAGTAAGTCCAAAATACTGGCCACCAGAGCATTGGCAGGGAGGGGAACTGTTCCCTCCCGCCGACTCTGAAAGCGTCCCCTGCTCAAAGGTGGGTTTGTGTGGTTGGTTGGGGTTCTCAGGCAGGCTTGAGCCCACACCCCTCCCTCCCCTCTCCCCTCCCTCACTCTCACTCTCCCTCCCTCCTCACCGTTGTCATTCCTCCCTCCCCAGTGTAATTCCCCTTTGTATATGTTTGTTGTGGCTTCTTCCACCACAGCCCCAACCGCATTATTATTATTTTCAGAAAGTCCCCCCGATTCATACTTACCTTCCCTTTCTCCTCCCGGCGTACTGAACTGAACTACCGGCAGCCATGTCCGTGCATTGGCCTGCCATCTCAGATTTGATTTTCGAAAATGGGTTTATTTCGAACCCAACCATTACAGTCTCTAATTGTGTTTACAATGACAATGACTGTTTCCCTCCAATAATACAGGGGTTTAAGTTTCTTTACTCACATATCATTACTTTTATAATTTTATACATAGGATGGAGCTGTCTATAAATGTTTCCCTTGGACGGAGACTTAGAACCTTAGGGCATAGCTCTTATAATGTGAATTCAGAGAAAGGCAACTACAAATAATAATGGGAATGGAGGGGAGATTAGACAATTTAGGGTCTGTTACGGGATGACGAGGGAGGATATGATCACTTTATATAATATCATTAAGTGGGCCATACAATGATAACTCTCTGGTGCATTGTTCACTATAGTCATATCCGAGTGACTATGGACATCTCCTTTAAAATGTAGAAAAAAGATAATTTTCAACTTCAGTTTGGGATAAGGTTTCTACACGTGAGAACGAGATGAAACTGTTCCGGCCAAGGTGATAATTGGCAAGCTTTTCACTGAATAGCTTATAAAAGTGGCTGGAAAAATTTTAAACTACAAAATATTGAGATGTATGGCTCCTGTGATCTTGGATCTACCTGATGCACAACTTCCATCGCCACCTAAAGCTGCTAGTTGGGTTAGCAAGGACTTTTACACAGGAAGTAGAGAGGTCCTGTTTCCTCTCGGTTAATTCCCTGAGCGTTCTTGTTGATGCCATGGGATCCTTTTCCAATACAATTTGGAGTAAGGAATTTTTTTTTTAACTTTATTTCCTTTTTTTGCCTTCATCTCAACAACTGATTCATGAGTAGATAAAGGCTGGATGATTGGCATGGACGTAAATCTTTAACAAGCCTCCAATACTATGTTACTATGTCACTGATAGGTACAGCCATGATTGGTAAGGTATATTAACGGTTGGACTAGATGGACGTATGTGCTTATCAACTCCAATACTATTGGTACTAGTGTAACTGTTAGACAGACATTATGGTAGGGTATAAAGGTTGGACAACGATGGACGTAATGCTTTAATAAACCTCCATAATATGTTACTCTTGTAACCTATTATACAGAAAACATTATGGTACGGTATAAAGGTTGGACTAGAGGACGTAATCTTTATTCATCCTCCATTACTTGTGTACTAAATGCGGATTTTCGGTAATGTGTAAAGTTTTGGGACTAATGAAAGTGTGTTTTTATTTTTTTTTCAAACTTCCATTGATAGCTACTAGTAACTGATGTTGACAGGCCATTATGGGTTAAGGGTTTATAAAGGTTGGACTAGATGGACGTAATGTCTTTATTCAACCCCAATACTCTGTTACTATGTTAACTGTTAGAACATTATGGCAGTAGGGTATAAGGTTGGACTAGATTGGACGATATGCCTTCATATAACCTCCAATACTATGTACTATGGAACTGTAGACAGACATTACTGGTAGGTTATAAAGATTGGCTAGAGTGGACACTATCCTTTATTTCATCAACCTCCAATACTATGTTAACTAGTAGAATGTTATACAGACCTTATAGTAAGGTTAAATTTGAACTAGATGGAACCTATGTCTTATAAACAACCTCATACTTTACTACTGTAATGTGATACAGACAATTATGGCTAGGTATAAAGGTTGGGACTAGATGGAAACGTATGTCCTTATACAACCTCCAATACTATGTTATATGTACCTGTTACAGAAGACTATGGTGTAGGGTTATAAAAGGTTGGACTAGAGGAACTTATGAATGGACTTTTAACAAACCCCATACTGGTACTATGGTAATGTTATAGACATTATGGGTAGGTATGTAAAGGTTGGACTAGAGGACCGTATGTCTGTTATTCAACCCCATACTATGTTTACTATGTAACTGTTATGACAGACTAACGGGATATGGGATAAAGGTTGGACTAGAAGAGACGTATGTTCTTGATACAACCTCCTTAATACATGTTTAACTATGTAACCTGTTTACAACATTTTAATGGGTCGGGTATAAGAGGTTGGACTAGATGGGTATTTCTTTATACAACCTTCTGGCAGACTTGAAATATGTACTATGTAACTGCCTTAACAAATTATGGGTAGAGGATAAAAGGATGGATGAAGGATGTAGTCTTTATTCAACCTCCATAATACTATGTTGATTTGTAATGTTTTATACAGACATTATGGGTAGGGTATAAGATTGGATAGATGGATGGTATGTATTTATACACCTCCAATACTATGTTACTATTAGACTGGTTTATACAGAGACTTTATGTATGGTATAAAGGAATGGCTAGAGACGTAGTCTTTAGTACAAACTCCAATACATTGTTTACTATGTAAACATGGTTTTATACACAATAAGGGTTAAGGTTATAAAGTTGGACTAGGAGTGGATGTATTTCTGGATAAACCTCCAATACTATGTTATCTATGTACTGTTAGTACATACATGTAGGGGTAGGGTATAAAAGAGGACACTAGAAGGATGTAGCTTATGCAACCTCCAATACTATTATCTGTAAATGTTATATAGCATTATGGTTAGGTAAAAGGATGGACTAGATGGATGTTGTATTATACAACCTCCAATACTATGGTCTATGGTGTAACTTGTTTTATTAGCAGACTTTATTGGTTAGGGTATAACAGGATGGTACTAGAGATTGTATGTAATCTTTATAAAACCTCCAATACTATGTTCTACTATGTAACCTGTTATACAAGACATATTGGGTAGGGATAAAGGTAGGTTGGACTAATGGAGTATGTCTTTATAATACACCTCGAAGCCATAACTATGTTATAGATGGAACTGTTAGACGACATATGGGTAGGGTTTAAAGGGATGAATAGATGGAGTATGTCTTTATACAACCTCACAATACTATGGTACGAAATGTAACTGTTAACAGACTTTATGGGGTCAGGCAGTATAAAGTGGGACTGATGGAGGTGTAATGTCTTTATTATATACTTGCGCTAATACTATGTACATGCAACTGTTATACACATTATGGGTGTAGGGTTATAAAGGATGGGACTAGAAGGGAGTAATGTCTTATTCTTATAACCGCTATTGATTTACTTGTTCGTTATTTTTGGTGATTGGCACCTAATTATTAGGAGATGTTTGGGGTCACACTGATCTGCCGAATCAAGAATCTTGTCTGTTCTAGTTGTTCCTGTTAACAACAAGGACCTTCTCCTTGCAGGAATCCAATGTTACAGTCTGACAAGGATCATAAACCAGACTTCAAATTAAAGGGCATTTTTTAAGTGTAACTTTGTAAGATAAGAAGCCCAAAACGCTCGAAAGGATTTTTTTTAACAGGTCTTGTCAACTTAGAACAAGATACATGTTTACAACACCAGCTAATCCAAACCATGCGCTATTTGTACAAGGGTGACAAACCTTACTAGGCGTGTTTAGTGAAAAACACTTAATGCCAGGAATGTCTGGCGCAGGCTGATGGCACGCAGCCAAAGATTCATAGGGTATAATATGTCAAGTATGCCTAGAATAAGAGCAAATCAGTCACGATCAATTAAGGTGGTGAAATCCAAATAAGACAAAATTAGTTCTCTACGGGAGAAATTTCCTAAAATTATCGTTTTTTCTTGAGTTAAGACGTAATATAACCGGATTAGCTAAATCGGGGAATGACGTAGTAGAGAAAACAAAATTAGGCATTGGACATCCAGCATTAACAATCAATGGAAATTGATTTGTCATGAAAAAAACCTTAGGGACGATAGTGCAAGCCAACTTGAGGGCTACCAGTTGTAAAGTAATTTCTGCCAATGGAAGTGGATGATAATTCCTAAGTGAACGGCACAGCATGATAAAATGGTAGAGATTATTATACGTCTAGGGGAAAAAGGAGGGCACACAATGCACATAAATTGCTTCCTGTCGGCTACACGTGCCAAATCTAAGATGGCCAGTGTTGACACTAGAGTAGCGTTCTTGACAAGATTATGTCCACAGTAGGAAAGTCTTCCAATGATAACTACTACATTACTGTTTGTGTAACGCTAGCAACGATATTACAGAAAAATACAGATATAAAGCCACCAGTTTATTGCTGGTGCCATTGGTGGGGAGCTCTGAGAGGTTGCCAGATAGGCAGAACAAAACGCTCAGTGACCATCAGCATAATGATAAAGGAAGGTAAACAGGCACCTAGGGTTAATGGATACTCAAACAACTGGAAGAAAGTCCAGAACAAGAGATAGATCATACTTCAAACAATATTGGGCAAGGAGTTTAGCAATGTCAAAAAAAGTAGATAGAGAGAGAACACGGCTTCCAATGATAATGTACATAGGTGGTGTGAATTGGTGTTTTAGACTAATTAAACTGATAGTGGCAACAGTGCTATTGCAATAGTGAAACACAGTAAAGTAGACACATGTAGCAAGGGCTGGAAAAGTAAGTCTCCTGTAGGCCTGGGGAAAGCCAATCAAGGATGATGAAACTCAGGACCAAGAAGATGATAGTTAGAATATAAATATAGTAAGAGGAGGGAAGAGGCGGTGAGTAGATCGGTACAACGAGAGACTACCTACCCGCGACATATAAGTCAAACGAAAGACCAAAGAGAAAATGCTATCACAGGAGCCCTCCACCAGCCCTGGCCGGTCTTTTCCTCCCCAGAAAATCTATTGCACAACGTTGAGAAACAACAAAACATTTCAATAGGTCAGAAAGTATAAAATACTGTAGGGGGATTCCACTCATTTCCAGTATTTATTTGACTACAAAACCAGTGGACTGGCAGGTTAGGAAGAAGGAGTGGAGTGGAAGGAGACTTCAGTCTTAGTGATTTAGTTTCATCATTATGGGTACATATGCAGATATGGAGGAGGAAGAGGAGTGAGGGGAGGGAGGTAAATCATCCTTTAAGACTTCGCAGTTTACGGGTGTGGTATATCATTAGTTGGAATGGATAGTTTGAGATAAAGCAATTGCCATGGTAATCAGGGGTGCTCAACCTGGCTGATGCTGGAGGCCTCCTAAGCCATTACACCAGCATGTGAGCAGGAATGAGCGTCAACCACCATTATGCTGGGGTCGTTACGCCCACAATTACATTCCCATCATCCCTTACCACGCTCACCCGGGGTCCATGCAGGCTGTATTAGAAAAGTAGGGCCCCGTAATTGGGCTCACAGATCTAATCCAACTTTATTACCCTCCCCTTTAACCCTACCCTAACAATTTGATCCAGAGGCAGGCCAAAAAAAGCTTAAAAAAGGGGGGAAGACGAAAATCCCTTTGGCCCAATTCAGAAAGTTCGCCGGGAATCAAACATCAAAAACAAAAACTCAAAGATATGTATTCAATACGAAGTAATTATCAATATTAATATAGTATCCCTGTACCAACCAGAGCTACCTTCCCTATAAGTATTATATACCAGTAATTCTCAATATATATAGTATCCCTGTAACAACAGAACTACAGGTTATATGTATTAATACCGTAATTTCTCAATATTAATATGTATCCGTGTACAACCAAGGAAATCCAGTATATGTTTAATACCAGTAATTCTCAAATTATATAGTAATCCCGTACCAACCAGAACTACTTAAGGTATGAATACCCAGTTATTCATCAATAGTATATAGTATACCAGTACCAACCAGAAACTGCAGTATAGTATGAATACAGTGATTCTCAATATGTAAAACTAAAAAATATTGAGAATTAATGGCATTAATGCATATCAGTTGTATCCCTGTCCCAACCCAGAACTACAGTATATTAATACCAGTAAATCTCAATAGTTATATATTGAGTTGCTGTAACTGAAATATGACAGTAGTATGTGCGCATTGCTTGATGGGAAATTCCCCTCCCAGAGTGTCTTTACAATGATATCTAGTCAGATTACGAGAGTAAGATGTGTCATGATGAACCTAAAGAATCAAGTACTGGATTGAAGCCACACACACACTCAGTAAGTGCTCAATTACCATTAGTAATCAGAGATTAAAGGGTTATCTATGTAAAAATCAAAAACGTCTGAGATGTGTTGATCTATTAATTGTATAGAGATTTTATTTGTGATGTGTTGTTATATAATGTGATTTATTTTAAATAGATTTGTTATAAATGTGAGTCTATTGGAAATATAATTCTTGTATAAATTTGAGATTTTAAAATAAAAGTAATTCTTTTATAATGTAATTCTTTTTTATACATGTGATTCCTAACATTGTGATTATTTTAGATGTAATTGACGCTTTTTAAGAACAGTTCTTTTGATAAAAAAAAAAATGGGATCATTTCTGTAATATAATTATTTCTAAACGTGATTCTTTTATAAATGTGATTTAAAAAAAAAAAAGATATATAATTTCTATATATAGATAATGTACACAGAAGTCTCCAGCCACTAAAACTATAATATATAAGGCATAAATTGATTAGCTATCACGAACAAGATGCAAGCAACGAAGGGATGATTACGTTGCACTAAGTAAATGGATAGTTAGTTAATAGTTTGATACAACTTGAGGTCAAGCTGATGCGCCACTTAAGGACCTGTGGGATCCTGCCTGGAAGTGGCGCATAACAGTGACGCAAGTTATGTACAAACTATGTACTTTCTACAAAGTAACCATTTTATTTAGGCCGGTAATCACCCCTTCGTTGCTTGCTACTGGTTCGTGATTATCTAATTAAGATTATGATTATAGAGTAATAGTTGAGTGTGGAGACTTATGTGTTTGTAATGTATTAATTTGCTACTCCCTTTGTGAACCGCATCTGAAAGTATTTGAAAATAAAGGGTTGCGCTGCATATTCTTGTATGTGTAATAATAAAGGGCACTACGGCTAAGCTCTATTGACATATGCTTTGCCTCCGAGGGGGTAAATGTATTCCCGCCCCTTTTAAGCGAGTCTCCATAAAAAGAAGGTTTAGAAGCTCTGTAAAGCTACCATGATTCCTTGGTAATAGCGGATACTAAATAAAGACGAGAAGACGGTATGGTCTTGTCCCCCCAGGGATTGAACTTGTCATTAGGTTAGGACTGATGTGGGATACTGCCTTGAAGGGGCGCATTCAGCGGACGCCAAGTTTGTACAAACTATGTAAAAAACGTCTCCCCATGTTAATTTAGTGCAGGTAATCCCCCTTCGTTCTTGCATTACTTGTTCGGGAATCTAATAATTATGCTTACTATATAGTTGAGGCTGGAGACTTCGTGTAATGTATTATATTGCCGGTGGACGCCTGTCGCAAGGCAGCATCGAAAGTAATTAACATCACAGGTTTGACTGACGATTCTTGTATGGTACATATATATATATTATACTATCTAAATTTATTCATTTATGTATGGAACTTCCTTTCATCACTGAGATTCTTTGTAATCACTAGCTTTCTTTACTATCACCACAGGAGCTATAGAAATGATTTTTTTTTTCACTGGGAGTTATAAATGTGCATTCTTATCTACCGTTGCTCGATTTCGAAAAGGCTTCTTTTCTACATGCCGATTCTAGCAACAAATTCTTTTAAAATGTATTCTATACCATTGCTTTGTTATGCACTTGATTCTTTATAAAAGGATTTTTGTAATCAATTAGAATTTCTTATGTTTGGATTATTCTTACTGGACTCCTCTTTTAAAATGTGCTCTTGTATACATGTGATCTTTTAATATTGATTCTATCAACCGTAATTCTATCTACCTGCTTTTTTCTTAACATACTGTTAATTGTATTTTATACACTTTTCAGACCCTACTTATCCGTGTGAAACACACGTGATTTTTTACTCACCAGAGCGCATGGCTGGCTTCTCTGCCCTGTATATGTGCATCCCCTACACGGATTTTTCGCCCGATCTATACCCACCACATGTCGATGTGCTGTCTGTAATCATGGCTCTATTTTCCTAACATCCCATTTCCCCCATCATTCCATTCTTGTGAACTTCTCACTACAGTTAATGTTGATTCTCTTATCCATCCCATTATCCCTGTTTGACACTATTCCTTAGTAGCCTTCGTCTTCGTTTCATTTTCAACACTTTTGATGGCTCTCCTCCACCTCAAACCGCGCCCCCTTCCTTTTCTGGTATTATATCCTTGGGACCACTATTTCTCGCGTGATATTCTCCTACAGTGTGCATCTCTTTCATCCTTCGTTTGCTTTTTTTCCCTCTATCGCTTTGATTCGCTTCGTTTCCCCTCCGGTCGCTCCCTTCTATCCACTTGTAGTCTCTTTTTCGTTCTTTTTTATCACCACTGCTCATCCACTATCTCCTCCCGCTTTTCCTTGTCTTGCCAGGAATTTTTCCTAACGTTTATCCCCGCCCTCCTCTCCTGCACTTATTTTCTCTTGCTCCTCCGCACTACCTTATCGAATCCTCCCCGACCATTTTGACTTATATGCATATTTTTTATACCCTTGCTGATGTATACTCCACACTCCATCATTTTCCCTTATATCATATCATTGCTTCTGTCTTTTTCTCCTCCCTCTATTCATATTTTCTCATTGTCACCTCTCTGTTCCCTACCTGTTTGTTGCCCCTCTCCTCACCGCCCTTCTCTTTGCTTCTTTCTTTTTTCTTTCCACGTTACTATGTAACTGTTATACAGACATTATGGGTAGGGTATAAAGTTTGGACTAGATGGACGTATGTCTTTATACAACCTCCAATACTACGTTACTATGTAACTGTTATACAGACATTATGGGTAGGGTATAAAGATGTATATTAGGTCTGTGGTATAGATTTCCTAGTTAGCAGTGTTGTAGGTGTGTATTGTATATAGATTTCCTAGTATCAGTGTTGTAGTGTGATTGTATATAGGTCGGTATATAGGATTTCATAGTAGCAGTGTGTATGTGATGTAGATAGGTCTGTTGATAGATTTCCTTAGTTAGCCGGTTGTTGTAAGTTGATGTAGAGAGGTCTGTATATAGATTTCCTAGTAGCGTGTGTTTGTCGTGTGATGTATATAGGTCTGTATATAGATTCTAGTAGCAGTGTTGTAGTGTGATGTATATAGATGTCTGTATATAGATTTTTCCTAGTAGCAGGGTGTAGGTGATGGATATAGGTCTTTATATAGATTTCCTAGTAGCCAGTGTGTGTAGCTGTGAGGTATATAGGTCTGTATATAGATTCTCGAGTAGCAGTGTTGTAGTGTGATTTGTATATAGGTCTGGTATAGATTTCCTAGGAGAAGGTTGGAGTGTTGAGGTATATAGGTCTTGCATATAGATTTCCAGTAGCAGGTTGTAGTGTGATGGGCTATAGTCTGTATATAGATTTCCTAGTAGCCGTGTTGTTAGTGTGATGTATATAGGTGGTATATAGAATTTCCTAGTCGCGGTGTTGTAGTGTGAGGGATAAGGTCGTCTATAGAATTTCTAAGTAGCGGTGTTTAGTGTGATGTAATAGGTCTGTGTATCGATCCTAGAGCGGTGTTTGTAGTGAGTGTATATAGGTTCTGGATATAGATTTCCTAGTAGCGGTGTTTAGTGTGATGTATATAGGTCTGTTGTATATAGATTCCTAGTAGCAGTGTTGTAGTGTTGATGTATATAGGTTGTATATAGATTCCTAGTAGCAGTGTTGTAGTGTGAGGATATAGGTCGTATATAGATTTCCTAGTAGCAATGTTGTAGTGTTGATGTATAAGGTCTGTATATAAGATTTCCTAGTAGCAGTGTATGTAGGTGATTATATAGGTCTCTTTGTATAGATTTCCTAGTAGCAGGTTGTAGGGTGAGTATTATAGGTCTGTAATATTAGTTCCTAGTAGCAGTGTTTTGTAGTGTGATGGATATAGGTCTGTATATAGATTTCCTAGTAGCAGTGTGTCTGTAGTGTGATGTATATAGGTCTGGGTATAGATTTATAGTAGCAGTGTTGTAGTGTCGATGTATATAGGTCTGTATATTGATTTCCTAGTAGCGGTGTGTAGTGTGAGTATATAGGTCTGTATATAGAATTTCCTAGTAGCAGTGTTTGTAGTGGATGTATAAAGGAAAGGTTCTGTGTATAGATTTCCTAGTAGCAGTGTTGTAGTGTGATGGATATAGGTCTTGTATATAGAATTTCCTAGTAGGCGTGTTGTAGTTTGATGTATACAGGTCGGTATATGAGATTTCCTAGTAGCGTGTTTTGTAGTTGTGAGTATATAGGTCTCTGTATATAGATTTACTAGTAGCGTGTGTGTGTGGGGCATGTATCTAGGTTGATGTATAGATTTCCTAGTAGCCAGTGTTGTAGTGTGTGATGGATATAGGTTGTATAGAGATTCCTAGTAGCGGGTTGTAGTGTGATGTATACAGTCTGTATATAGATTTCCTGTAGCCGTGTGTAGTGTGATGTATATTAGGTCTTGTATATAGATTTCCTAGTAGCGGGTTGTAGTGTGATGTATATAGGTCTGTGTATAGATTTCTAGTAGCAGTGTTGTAGTGTGATTGTATTATGGTCTGTGTAGAGATTTCCTGTAGCAGGGTTGTAGTGTGAATGGATTATAGGTCTGTATATGATTCCTAGTAGCAGGTTAGAGTGTGAGTAATATAGGTAGTGTATAGATTTTCTAGTAGAGTGTTTGGTGTGATGTAATAGTCTGTATATAGATTTCCAAGTGAGCGGGTTGTAGGTGTTGTATATAGGTCTGTATATAGATTTCCTAGTAGCGGTGGTTGTAGGTGATGGAATAGTCTGTATATAGATTCCAGTAGCGTGTTGTAGTGTGATGTATAGGTCTGGGTTCTAGTGTGTCCGGTAATGAAATAAGGTATGTCTCACCTAGCATTTAACTCCACACAAAATCCGATATATAAACAATAAAAGTGAGGTGAAACATACAAGGACACAGGTATGTAGCTGTGAAATAGGTTAAGGTTTATTGCAAAAACATCGTGCTACAGTTTCAGACCACTCAAAAAGCACTGAGGACGAGACAAGTGGGTTCGTTAGAAGCAACATGTAAACACACATGTTTGCAATAAACTGCACTTTTCACAGTACAGACCTGTGTCTTGTATGTTTCACCTGCAATGTATGTTTAAGTGCTGCGAGGGTCATATTAAAAACATTGCTCAGGGCTGGTCTTAGATTTACGTGGCTATAGTACATTTACAAGATTTCGATAGTGATCATAAATGTGATCGCCATAACAATTGCTAAGAAGGCGATACCATACCTTATGTAATATGGCCCGTTAGTATGAAGGTCTCTAGCTCTTTGTCAGCTGTGGCAATATTAATGGAAAGTGTAGCTTTCCACACCACTATCTGCTACCTCTCTTTCCACACCACTTCTGCTACCTCTCTCTCCACACCACGAGTTGCTACCTCTCTCCTCACCCACTATCTGCCACACCACTATATGCTACCTCTCTCCACACCACTATCTGCTACCTCTCTCATCACCACTTTCTGCCCACCACTATCTGCTAAATCTCTACACACCACTATCTGCCACACCACTATATGCTACCACCACTATGACGCTAAACCTATCTCCACACAACTATCTGCACAACTATCTGCTAAATCTTCACACCACTATATGCTACCTC
Source organism: Hymenochirus boettgeri (assembly GCA_019447015.1). NCBI lineage: Eukaryota > Metazoa > Chordata > Amphibia > Anura > Pipidae > Hymenochirus > Hymenochirus boettgeri. Next base: position 353,796 of record JAACNH010000055.1, on the reverse strand, counting down.
TCTCCTCACCACTACTGCCACACCACTATATGCTACCTCTCTCCAAACCAACGATCTGCTCCCTATCTCCACACTACTATCTGCTACTACCTCCTCCAACCACTATCTTGGCCACAACACGATCTGCCTACCTCCTCCATTACCACTATATGATACCTCTTCTCACACAATATCGCACACCACTATCTGCTACCTCTTTCACCACCACTATCTGCCTACCTCTAGTAAAACCCTATCTGCCACACACTATCTGCACCTTCTCTCCATACCACATATGCTACTCTCTCCACACCACATCTGACAAACAAATATCTGCTACTCTCTCCATTACCACTTATGTACCTCTCTCCACACCACTATCTTGCCACACCCACTCTCTGCTACCTCTCCACACCACTATCTGCTACCTCTCTCCACACCACTATCTGCACACCACTATCTGCTACCTCTCTTCCACACACATCTGCTACCCTCTCTCCACACCACTATTGCTACCTCTCTCCCGCCACTATCTGCCCCACCACTATCTGTACCTTCTCTCCACACCACTATCTGCCACATCTCTCCACACCACTATCTGCTACCTCTCTCCACACCATATCTGCCACACCAACTATCTGCTACCTCTCTCACACCAATATCTGCTACCTCTTCACACCACTATCTGCTACCTCTCCCACACAACTTTTTGCCACACCACTATCGGCTACCTCTCTCCACACCACATCTGCTACACCACTACTGCTACCTCTCTCCTCACCACTATCTGCCACACCCACGATCTGAGACCTCTATCCACAACCACTATCTGCTACCTCTTCCACACTACTATCTGCTACTCTCTCCCACACCACTATCTGCCACACCACTATCTGCTACCTCTCTCCACACCACTATTGCTACCTCTCTCACACACTATATGCACCACCAATATCTGCTACCTCTCTCAACCACTACTATTGCTTACCTTCTCTCCACCACCACTATTTGCTACCTCTCTCCACACCACTATCTGCCCACACCACTATTGCTACCTCTCTCCACACCAACTATATGCTACCTCGCTCCAACACCACTATCTGCCACACCACTATATGCTACCCCTCTCTCCAAACCACTAGCTGCTACCTCTCTCCACACCACTATCTGCTACCCTCTCTCCTCACCACTTTCGGCCAAACCCACTATCTTGCTACCTCTCTCCACACCACTATCTGCCACACCCTATCTGCTTACCACCCACTATCCGCTACTTCTCTCCACACCACTATCTGCCACCACTACATGATAAAACTCTCCACACACATTATGCTACCTCTCTCCTCACCACTATCTGCCACACCTATCTGCTACCTCATCTCCAAACCACTATCTGCTCCTCTTCCCACACTACTATTGCTACCCTCTCCACACCACTATCTGCCACACACTCTATCTGCTACCTCTCTCCATACCACTATATGCTACCTCTACACACCACTATCTGCCACAACACTATCTTGCTACCTCTTCTTCACACCACTATCTGCTACCTCTCTCCCCACCACTATCTGCCACACCAATATCGGCTACCTCTCTCCATTACCACTATATTGCTACCTCTCCCACACCACTATCTGCCACACCACTATCTGCTACCTCTCTCCATACCACTATAGGCTACCTCTCTCCACACCACTATCGGCCACACCACTATCTGGCTACCTCTCTCCACACCACTATCTGCTACCTCTATACACACCACTATCTGCCAACCCCACTAATCTGCTACCTCTCTTCACCACATTTGCTACCTGCTCTCCACACCACTATTTGCACCTATCTCCACGCCACTATCTGCCACACCACTATCTGCTACGCTCTCTCCACACACTATCTGCCATACATCTTATCGCCACACCACTATCTGCTACCTCTCTCCACACCACTATCTGCTACTCTCTTCACACCACTATCTGCTACCTCTCTCCACACCACTATTGCTACCTCTCTCCACACCACTTTGTGCCACACCACTATCTGCCTACCTCTCTCCACACCACTAATGGATACACAATATCTGCTACCTCTCCTCACCACTATCTGGCAACCACAACTATCGCTACCTCTCTCCACACCATTATTCTGCTACCTCTCTCCACACTACTATCTGCTACCTCTCTCCCACCACTATCTGCCCACACCACTATCTGCTACCTCTCTCCACACCACTAATGCTACCTCTTCCCACACCACTATCTGCCACACCACTATCTTGCTACCTCTCTTCCCATACCAATATTCTGCGACCTCCTCCACACCAACCACTATCTGCTACCTCTCTCCACACCACTTCTCCACACCACTATCTGCTACTCCTCCACACCAACTATATGCTACCTCTCTCCACACCACTATCTCCCACCACTATCTGCTACATCTATCCACACCACTATCTGCCACACCACTATCTGCTACCTCTCTATCAACCACTATTGCCACCACCACACAGCTGCTAACTCTCTCTCCACACCACACTCTGGTTACCTCTCTATCCACCACCACTATCTGCTACCTCTCTCTCCACACCACTATCTGCTACCTCTCTATCCACACTACTATCTGCTACCTCTCTCTCCACACCACTCTCGGACTACCTCTCTCTCCACACCCATATCTGCTACCCTCCTCTACAACACCACTATCTGCACCTCTCTCTCAAACCACTAATATGCTACCTCTCTCTCACACCACCTACTGCTACTCTCGCTCTCCCACCACTCTCTGCTACCTTCTATCTCCACAACCATATCTGCTAACTCTCTATCACAACACTTATCTGCTACCCTCTCTATCCACACCACTATCTGCAACCTCTCCTCCACACCACTATCTGCTAACTCTCTCTCCACACCACTATCTGCTACCTATCTATCCACACCACTATCGGCTACCTTCTTTCTCCACACCACTCTCTGCTACCTCTCTCTCCACACCACTCTCGATACTCTCTCTCCACCAACACCATATCTGATACCTCTCTAGCCACACCAACTATATGCTACTCTCTACTATCACACCACGATCTGCTACCTCTCTCTCCACACTATCGCTACCTCTCTCTCTCCACACCCACTACTCTTGCTACACTCTCTCACACCACACTATCTGCTACCCGCTCTCCACACCACTTATCTGCTACCTCTCTCTCTCACACCTCTTCTGCTCCCTCTAATCCACACCACTATCTGCTACCTCTCTATCCACACCAATATCTGCTTACCTCTCTATCCACACCACTTATCTGCTACCTATCTCTCCAAACCACTATCTGCTACCGCGCTATCCACACCACTATCTGCCTACCTCTCTCTCCACACCACTATCTGCTACCTCTCTCTCCACACCACTATCTGCTACCTCTCTATCCACCCCACTATCTTCTACCTCTTCTTCCACACACTATCTGTACCTCTCTTCTCCACCAACAATATCTGCTACCTCTCTATTCCACACCACATATGCTTACCTCTCTATCCACACTATTCTGTACCTCTTCTCCCACACCCTATCTGTATACCTCTCTCTCACACACCACTATCTGCTACCTCTCTCCACACCACTATCTGCTACCTCTCTCCACACCAATATCTGCTAACTCTCTCTCCACACCACTATTGCTGACTCTCTAATCCACATTCATATCTGCTACCTCTATCTCCACACCACTACTGATACCTTCTCTCCACACCACTATCTGTACCTCCTTATCCCACACTATAGGCTACCTCTCTTCCACACCACTATCTGCTACCTCTCGCCACAAACACTATCTGATACCTCCTATCCCACACCACTATCTGCTACCTCTCTCGTCCACCATACTGCTACATCTCATCCACAACACTATCTGCTTACCTATATATCCACACCACTAGCTGCTTACCTCTCTATCCACACCACTATCTGCTACCTCTCTCTCCACACCACTATCTGCTACCTCTCTCTCCACACCACATTCTGAACCTCTCATCCACACCACTATCTGATACCTTCTCAAAACAATCTTATCTGGACCTCTCTATCCACACCACTATCTGCTACCTCTCTATCCACACCACTATCTGCTACCTCCTATCACACCATATCTGCTGACCCTCTCTCCACAAAACACTATTGCTACTCTCTATCCACACCCACTATCTGCACCTCCTCTCACACACAATCCTGCTACCTCTCTATCCACAACCACTATCTGCTACTCTATCCACACCACTATCTGCTACCTCTCTATCCACACTATCTGCTACCTCTCTCTCCACACCACTATCTGCTACCTCTCTATCCACACCACTATATGCTAACCTCTCTCTCCACACCACTATCTGCTACCTCTCTATCCACACCACTATCTGCTAAATCCACACACTATCAGCTTACCTCTCTATCCACAACCCACTATCTGCTACCTCTCTATCCACACCACATTGCTACCTCTCTATCCACACCACTATCTGCTACCTCTCTCTCCCACACCACTATCTGCTACCTCTCTCTCCACACCACTATCTGCATAACCTCTCTCTCCACACCAGCTATCTGCTACCTCTCTAATCCACACCACTATCTGCTACCTCTCTATCCACACCACTATCTGTTACCTCTCTATCCACACAATATCTGCTACCTCTCTACCACACCACTATTGCTACCTCTCTCCACACTACTATCTGCTACCTCTCTATCACAAAAATGATATGCTACCTCTCTCCACACCACTATCTGCTACCTGATAGGTGGGTAAGCAGACTGGACAGGGGGGTTCGTGACAGGCATGTCCAGCCCCAACATGACAATTGTTGCTTTGCACCCATAAACCCTAAGACCACAATCTAGTCCTACTTTATACCCTACCCATAATGTCTGTATAACAGTTACATAGTAACATTAGTATTGGAGGTTGTTATAAAGACATACATTACATCGATCCAACCTTTTATACCCTACCTATATGTCTGTATAACAGTTACATAGTAACATAGTATTGGAGGTTGTATAAAGACAGGGGCCATCTAGCCAAACCTTTATACACTACCCATAATGTCTGTATAACAGTTTACATAGTCACATAGTATTGGAGGTTGTATAAAGACATTTGCTCCATCTATTCCAACATTTATACCCTAACCCATAAGGTGTATAACGTTACATAGTAACATAGTATTGGAGGTTGGATAAAGACACCACGTCCATATAGTCAACCTTTATTCCTACCATAATGTTGTATATGTACATAGTAACATAGTAGTAGTGGAGGTTATCTACAAGACAGACGGTCCATCTAGTCCAATCTTTATACCCTACCATAAGTCTGTATAACAGTTACAATAGTAAACATAGTATTGGAGGTTTGGTTATTAGACCTACATCTAACTAGTCAAACCTTATCCCTACCCATAATGTCGTATAACAGTTACATGTAGTGACGTTAGTATTGGAGTTATATAAAGACATCCATCCATCTAGTCCAACCTTTATACCCTACCCATCATGTCTTGTATAAACAGTTACATAGTAACCTAGTATGGGAGGTGTCTAAAAGACTACGTATCTAGTCCAATCTTTATTACCCTACCCATAATGCCTGTATAACAGTTAATTTAGAACATGAGTATCTGGAGGTTCATAAAGCATAACATCCATCTAGTCCAACCTTTTATACCCTACCCATAATGTCTGCATAACAGTTACATAGTAAACATAGTATTGAGAGGTTATATTCATAGACATACATCATCTAGTCCAACCTTTATACATACCCATAATGTCTGTTAACAGTTTACATAGTAACCACAAGTATGGAGGTTATATAAAGACATATGTCCATATAGTCCAGACTTTATACCCTACCCATAAGGCTTCCTTGTCTAACAGTTACTATAACTAGTATTGGAGAAACATAGTATTGTAAAGCCATGAAATTCCTATATGATGGATATCTTCCCTTCAGTATGTCAGAGAGGTGAGGTTTAAATATATTTGGAGGATGCTGAGGGTTTTATTTTGGGAGACGGTGGTCAATTCCTCTGTAAGAGGGGTAAACAAGCTTTTGGAAAAATAAGAGGAGGGGAAATTTTGGTTGTGGGATTTAAATCATTTCGACATAACTATTGTGTCTTTTGCAGAATTTTGCTGTTGAATAAAGTCCAAATGAGGGAAAGGCTAATCAGCTCACAAGTACTGAGTTTGGCATTATTGATTTTTCAGGACTGCAGGAAACAGTCCATGCTGCTGGTATCTTTTGTGATGTTCCTGGTCTATATATCTGCATTAATTGCTAATGGAACTGTAATAGGGCTAATAGTTGTCAAGAACAGCTACACCAGCCCCTGTATGTTACTTCTGCATGGAAACCTCGCGTCTTGTATCTGATCTCCTTTTTTGACACATGACCTTACCCCCCCAAAATCAGATTGCCAAGTATTGGTTTGAGATGGTAAAATTCTTTCTCTGGGTGTTCTTTCAAATGTTTTTTGTTCATTTTTAGGTTCTGTTGATCTCTTTTGCTCTTGATGCTGATGGCCACAGACCGTTGTTGTTGCTATCCGCAAGCCACGTTTCAATATTTCACTATAGTTAACAAGTTGGGTTGACACACTTCTCTCTGTTTCTTTGGTCTTGTGCCGTGGTTATTGGTGATATATAGTTAGGGATTCTCGGAACTTGTCCTTTTTGTGGTCCTATAAAATGATTTCTTTCTCTTTCTATCACTTACAGCGATATTTCCATTGGCTTGTACAGACGTCACAACCGATCCGACAGAAACATCGTTAATCATTGCCCTAAAGAATGTTGATTTTGTTCCCATGGGGCTTATTAATTATCCTACATCCTTAATAACATTGTTTACAGTTCATACAAGTTTCAACTCTGATGAACTGGCAGAAGCTTTTTACACCTGTACACCCAGCTCATTGTCATCTCTAGGTATTAATAACAAGGGGTTTTTGTGTATTGGGCTATTCACTACTCCGTTGATACTCAACGACTGATGATAAATGTCCTAATTCGCTGTCCTATACACCATTCCTGCCCATTAGCCACCCATAATATATTGTCTAAGGCAAGGAAACATAGATCCAGTATTGAAAATTGAGTCTCAAAGGAGATTGGAATATAAACCTAAAACTCGTGATATTATATACTATATTGACCAGTAAATTAGCATTGCAATTATCAATAAATCTTACACGCATTGAATCTGTTTGAAAATAATTTTCTTTATTGACTTACCTAATGTGTTACATTCTAATATCAACTGTTATTTGTCAAAATATTCTTGGTGGTATTTGCTGCAAGAAATAAACTGGGACCGAGAGTAATAAGGAAAAACTGTCAGTTTAACATAGGAAACAATTGAGACAGATTTGTAAGGGCAGTCCCACCCCCAAAACTAAAATTTAACCCCATTATGGCCCCACAGTTGTAGTGTTAAAAATCCCTTACCTTACCAAATACTGCTCCAAATGTTTCCTGTAGTGTCTGTTCAAGCCGGAAACTGAAGAGTAGAGGAGCTGTCTTTCTGCTGTGAAGGTTTTCTGCCTCTCCTTTCCTCTGAAAAGACAGTGATATTTGCAGGGGAGAGTTAACGATCCAGACCTGTACAGACTGCATGGACCCCCTTGAGTTCCCCATAAAGAAACGGGGATCACAACAATTTACTTGTGTTTAGAAATACAAGTACTGAGATGTTCCAGCATTTATATAGACTGAAGCATTAAATGACTGTATTTCGTACGTCCCCAGTTCTAAGCATCACTTTCAATAGTTTGAAAGATCTAAACTATTAAAAAGAAAGACTTCAGGGTATGACTGATGAAGTTAATGTTCCAGAAGAGGGGTTGGCCCTTTTCCTTCCGTGACCAATTTAAAAACAATGTCATGATATTATGTACGGTACCTCTAGTGTTTCCCACATACATCCCATTATAATTACAGTCCGCCAGATTATTTAGAGCTTCGAAGAACCTTTCAAATTTAAAAACAACCTGCATATTCACTCTTGGAATAATAAAGGTAATAAGTTCAAGGTAGCTCCTATGTTGGCAACACTTCTGGAGAATGCTCTCTTTGGGTATTATGCGTTGCAACATTTTACTAATAAGAAATCAGGGGACTACAGAAATACATGGACCCCCGCTAATTCCCATTAAAAGAAACTTACAATCGAGGCTGAAGTGTTACATAGACTTTGTACTTCTTCCCCTTCTGTCTAAGCATTAAAAGTTTCATCCCTTTAATAAAGCCAGTTTTAATGATATAATTTACAGCCTCAGCACTGATGCCGGTACTTTGTCCCAATCAGAATATATGTGTTATGAAGATCTAACTATACAAAGAAGATTCAGGGTGATTGATCTGATGAAATCAAAGTCCAGAAAGGTGTTTTTATCTTTTCCCCTTGTCGGACTTGACCATTTTTGAAACTATATGGATTGTCATAGGTTTGTGCGAAGGGATTTTGTTAAATGTCACTTTATACTTGACTCGTAAATATAGTTATTTACCCAGTGTCTGGTAGGGACAACCATAGAAACGGGATGACCATACAGTTTCTGATGCCATGAGCCAATTCAGATCTGAATAAATGGGCACGTCATCGATAAGTATATCTAGTGTCCCGATGGACACTTCTACAGAATCGATTTCGATTTGCAATTGCCCTACACACCTCAAGTGTAGGAATCATTTTAACCCATTAAGCAGTCAAAAGGATTTATTGATATATCCCAAAGTTTGAATAGTACAAGTATAGTATAGTACGTTATAGTATAGTAGTAGCAGTACAGTAAGATAGTATAGACAGTACAGTATAGTATAGTACAGTACAGTACAGTATAGTATATACAGTAAGTTATTACAGTACAGTACAGTATAGTAGTTAGTGTAGCAGTACGAAGTATAGTATGTACAGTACAGATTTAGTACAGAGTATGTAATAGTATCAGTACAGTGCCAGTATAGAACAAATATAGTAAGTATAGTACAGTATATATAATATAGTCATAAGTACTAGTCATAGTACAGTACGTATAGTATAGTACTACATACAGTTATAAGTAGTATAGTACACGTATAAGATAACAGGTAAGTGTATAGTACAGTACAGTACAGTATAGTATAGTTATAGTACAGTATAGTATAGTATATAACAGTATAATAGTACAGTACAGTGACGGTGAAGTAGTCAGCATATTATAGTAATAGTAGCATAGAGTACAGTAGTATAGTACAGTACGAAGAGTATAGTATACGTACAAGAGTAGCTCAGTATACAGTTATAAGATGTTATAGCAGTCTAGTATAGACTACATAGTTAGTACAGTATTACAGTACTTTTAAAGTTATCTGTTATACAGTATATATAGTACGTACAGTATATACAGTACAGACAATAGATTTACCATTTTAGTACGGTAGCGTAATGTATAGTACGTATAGTACAGATAGTATAGACAGTATAGTATAGTATAGTACAGTACAGTCGGATAGAATAGTATCAGTTATAGTACTAGTATAAGATATAGTACAGCTATAGTTAGTACAGATTACAGGTATAGTTAGTACCTAGTATAGTTAAGTAAGTAAGTATAGTATCAGTATAGTATCAGTACAAAGTATAGTAAGTACCAGTACAGTAGAAGTATTAGTATGAGTACAAGTATAGTTACGGTAGTACAGTACTAGTATAGTATAGTTTATTAGTACAGTATAGTATGTACAGTATAGATAGTAGTACAGAAGTATAGTATAGTATAAGTCAGTACTATGTATAAGTCATTATGTAAGTCACTATCGTAAGTAAGTATAGAACAGTTATACAGTCATAGTTGTTACGAGTCTAGTACAGTTATAGTATAGTACAGTAATTAATATAGTATAAGTACAGTACGTATACGTACCTAGTATGAGTCAGTACAGTACAGTATAGTATAGTATAGTACGTTACCGTATGCGTGAGTAGTATAGTAAGTACGTCAGTACATTATGTAGTATAATAGTAACTAGATAGTCAGTACGTACTAGATAGTAATAGTCAAGTACGTAGTCAGTAGTAGCGCTAGTACTCTTTAGTATAAGATAGTCAGTATACGTTACACGTATAGTATAGTAACCGTACAGTACAGTATAGTATGCGACATATAGTATATAACGTCTACCCATATAGTAAGTACAGTACGTAAGTACAGTTAGTAGTATAAAGTACTACCGCATATAGATAGTTAGCAGATAGTCAGTATATAGTTATAGTTACAGTATAGTACGTAAGTACAGTATATCTAGATAGTACGTACAGTACAGTATAGTATAGTATAGTACGTCTATCGTATAGTACATACCGATAGATCCCGTAAGTTACTAGTATCCCGTATAGTATAGTACATACAGTATAGTAGTAGAGTACAGTATAGTTAGTATAGTATAGTACAGTATTTAGTAGCAGTACAGTACAGTAGTCTTAGGCAGTAGCTAGTATGTAGTACAGTATAGTACAGTATAAGTACAGTATAGTCTAGTACAGTAAGGACAGTATAGTCTATAAGTATAGTATAGATATTACAGTACATTCTAGTATAGGATAGATAGTACAGTATCAGTATAGTATAGTACAGTATAGTACCGATCGTACGTATAGTAGTATAGCTACAGACAGTACAGATAGATTATAGTACAGTACAGTACAGTACAGTATAGTATAGTACAGTATTACGTATAGTATAGTATAGTACAGTATAGTCTTACAGTATAGTACAGTATAGTATAGTACAGTACAGTACAGTCTATAGTATAGATAGTACAGTTATAGTAAGTACAGTACAGTTACGTATAGTATGTAGTATAGTATAGTATAGTATAGAATACAGTTCTAGTTACAGTATAGTTAGTATAGTATAGTGTACAGATAGTATGTATAGTACAGTATAGTTATAGTACAGTATAGTATAGTATAGTATAGTACAGTATAGTACAGTATAGTATAGTACAGTAGTATAGTACTAGTTAGAGTATATCAGTATAGTACAGTATAGTATAGTATAGTATAGTACAGTACTAGTTATAGTGTATAGTATAGTATAGTACAGTACAGTAAGTTATAGTATAGTACAGTATAGTATAGTATGTATAGTATAGTAGCAGGAAACACGTACAGTATAGTTAGTAAGTATAGTATAGTATAGTATAGTACTAGTACAGGATAGTACAGGAAGTATAGTATAGTACAGTACAGTATAGTCTAGTCAGTATAGTATAGTACAGTACAGTAAGTATAGTATAGTATAGTACAGTATAGTACAGTATAGATAGATAAGTACAGTACAGATAGTATAGTATAGTATAGTAGTACAGTGTAAGGTACAGTAGTCCAGTATTAGTATAGTACAGTACTTAGTAGTAGAGTATCGTTACAGTAGTAGTATAGACATATTCGTATAGATATAGTATAGTACAGTACAGTAAGTATAGTATAGTACAGTAGTAGTGTATAGCATAGTATAGTATGATTTAAGACATTAGTATAGTACAGTATAGTATAGTATAGTACGTATAGTACAGTATAGTTAGTCAGTTGTATAGTACAGTACAGTCAGTATAGTATAGTAATTATAGCGTACAGTATAGTATAGTATAGTATAGTACAGTATAGTACAGTATAGTACAGTATAGTATAACAGTTACAGTACAGTTAGTATAGTATAGTACAGGTATAGTATAGATACTACAGTATGAGTACAGTATATGTATAGTATAGTACGTAAGTATAGTACAGTACAGTACAGTATAGTAGTATCGTACAGTATAGTATAGTACAGTACAGTACAGTACAGTATAGTATAGACATACAGTACAGTATAGTATAGTCAGATTATAGTACAGTATAGTTATGTATAGTATAGTACAGTATATCAAGTATAGTACATATAGTCAGTATAGTATAGTACAGTAAGACAGTCCAGTATAGTATAGATAGTACAGTATATTATAGTACAGTTTTTTTGTTTTTTTTTATAGTATAGTAGTATAGTACAGTATAGTACAGTATAGTACGTAAGTATGATTAGGAAGTATAGTATAGTATAGTTTACAGTACAGTACAGTATGTATAGTAAGTACAGTATATTATAGTACAGTATAGTATAGTATAGTATTGACCAGATAGTACAGTATAGTACGTATAGTTCGTTACAGGTATAGTACGTATAGTACAGTATAGTTACAAGAATACAGTGTAGTATAGTACAGTATAGTAAGTACAGTATAGAAGTAAGTCAAGTTAGTACAGTTAGTTAGTATAGTTATAGTACTATAGTATATTAGTATAGTAAGTACAGTAAGTATAGTACAGTACAGTTAGTACAGTATAGTTCTATAGTAGTTATGAAGATGTATAGTATAGTCAGTAAGAGTACAGTATAGTTACTATAGTACAGTATAGTATAGTACGTATAGTATAGTACAGCTATGTAGAGTACGTACAGTATAGTACAGTATAGATAGTACAGTACAGTTATAGTACGTATAGATAGTACTTATAGCAGTCAAAGGATTTATGAGATCTTCCAAATTGAATAGTATAGTATAGTAGTACAGTACAGTACAGTACAGTAAGTATAGTACAGTATAGTATTAGTTCAGTATAGTACAGTACAGTAAGACAGTTTATAGTATTGAGGTTGAATAAAGACATACGTCCATCAGTCAACCATCTAGCAATGTCCTCATTTCTGCCAAACTGTTGATCCAGAAGAAGGCAAAAAAAAATAGAACAGGATTGTAGTAGAGAAATAAAATAAATGATCTAATAATTACAGCAAAAGTGGTACTATTAGAACTAATAATCCTTAGCTTTCTCTGGTCATATGGTTGCCCTGCAGTGCCTTCTGAAGTCCAGAAAACTGAGGAGTAGGAGCCTCTCTCTGTTTAATAAGGTTACGCCCTTCCTTGTCCTCTTAGAGGACTCTGGAATGGCTGAGGGATCTTTCCCCTCCTCCAGATCTATCGATGGCCATCATGTTTTTTAAAAAAGACTGCCACATTGTAGGGACCCCAACCCAAAATCTACATTAAAATGGGACCAGAAATGTAGTTACCACCTTCGTTCCGAGGGAGGTGGGGGAACAAAGGTGGGCAAGTAATTTGTGGCAATTTCAAATATTGTATATGGCAGTTTTGGGTTGGGGGCAGCTTCTGATTGGGGTGGACGTGCTTTTAAAGTGGATAATTCAATTATTAGTCAAGACTAGTAGGAGGGCTGTCTTGGTTCTTAATTCTAAAGGATGCTTTTCAGGTGCATTAGATACTCCTATTACAGTAACCCTCCCCAAACTACTGTAGTTAGTCTACTATAGAGTTAACCAAACTTATGAATGGTTTTAAACTTAGATAGTCTAACACCCTTAGCGAAACAGTTATGCAGTGGTTAATGACCTTTATCCACGGTGATAGCGTTAAGTCCGAATAAGTCAATTAATGGCGGCTTAAAAGTTACGGAACTTTATAAATATGCCTTAAGTATGCTTGTGAAGGTTCCTTATCCAGGTCATGGTATATCCGCTGTATCAATTAGATCACACTGGATAGACTTGAATGAGTTCTTGAAGACGTTTCGCTAGTCATCCGACTGGCTTTCAATTCAGAATGACTTGTACAAGAATCTGGGCAATTATGTACCCTGGAAAATCCCAATTAGCAATAACAGCCAGGTGTTAAGGGTGTGTTGATTGGATGGGCTAGAGGGGTTATAGGAACGCCCAGAGTAAGGGTTGGTTTTAAAACAGCATGTACATGGCAAGACAGTTGGTGTCGAACCCCCCACCTCTTTGAAGATATAGTACTCGGTGTAGAAGAAACTATGGTGTCCTATGATTGTGACATCTCTCTTCACTTGTATACCCACCAAGGAGGCTGTTGACATGGTGGAAGGGCAAAACGGCTGGGCCAAGAGACCACTCTTACCAGCAGAACCGATCTCAACCCAGAACAGGTGTGTTTCTTGTTGGACTTGTGCCTGAATACCACCTATTTCAATACAGGGATAAGGTTGCTATAAGCCACTGGTTCAGGATACTGTTGATGACCACCTGGGTTAACAACCATCACCAGAAGCGACGTAACAAGCTTTCACAGAAAACATTAATGCGGTGGACCAAAAACATTAATTCACAAGGGAACAGTACAAACAACAAACTGGCTTTCTTGGATGGCTTGGTAGAAGTCAGGGAGAATGGTAAACTGGAAGTAGAGGTTTACAGAAAACCAACACACACAGATCAGTATTGATGTTTGACTCCCACCACCCTTTAGATCAAAGTGGGTGTCATCAGAACCCTGCAGAGCCAGAGAAAACACCAGGTACATAATTGCCACAATTCTTGTACAAGGTCATTCTGAATTGAGAAAGCCAGTCAGGATGCTAGCGAAATGTCTTCAAGAACTACATTTCAAGGCCAGTTGATCTAATTGAATACAGCAGGATATGCCTTAAGTGTTTGTACAGTTCTAGGATTGCACCTGTGGGCTTATGTAAACACCTTAACCATATTAGAAAAAAGGAGTAGATTGGGCCAGTTTGCACAGCAATAACGGCGAGATGCATTAAGTCCAGTTCAAGGGTTTACAAAGAGTGTCTCTTCTTAAAGCGTAGGAAATACTCAAAAAAGAGTCTGAGTGGTATTAAGGCTAATACAGTGCTCCCCCGGTTTAATCTATCATGGATGCAGTATAAGGTTAATATATTTGATTGTTGAGATTCGATGTTCAAAGTGTAATAAACTCCCACTGCTACCGCAATCAATATTCTGATCATTCGGTGAATTCAAGAGGTCGATAGCGATATTGATTGGTATTGGAAAACCAAATAGTTTGAAAGAAACTCCATAGATTTTTCAACTGAAATCTAGGTAGGTGAACCAAGGTGGAAGGAAGTTACAACGGTTCTTCAATCGAAATCTGATGGAAAACCATCAGCCCATGTATGTTAGCAAACAATAGTTAATAGCAGATTGTTACATGTGTATTTCGTCTATTGTGTAATCCTTACTGTTGTATGGCAGTATTTTATGGGAACTTTCTTCACCTTCTCTAACATTGCTTTTCAGTATGTAACGCGTTGGTTGACAGTAGGTTGTGAATTGCAGGTAAAATTCCCGCTCTAGTGATACTGAGCATATTTGACTCATAGACAGTTAGTCGGAGGTGTGACACTGCTTAATACACAGTCAATTTCACACTCGGGAACCCATAAAGCTAATAAGTGTACATGTATTCAATGGGTAGGTATAAAATTGGACTAGATGGACGCAGTCTTGATAAACCTCCAATACTATGTTACTATGTACTGTATACAGACATTATGGGTAGGGTATAAAGTTGGACTAGATGGACGTATGTCTTTATAAAACTCCAATACTATGTTACTATGTAACTTTTATACAGACATTATGGTAGGGTATAAAGGTTGGACTAGAGGACGTAGTGTCTTTATACAACCTCCAATACTATGTTATATGTAACTGTTATACAGACATTAGGTAGGGTATAAAGTTGGACTAGATGGACGTATGTCTTTATACAACCTCCAATACTGTTACTACTAACTGTTATACAGAACATTATGGTAGGATGAAGGTGGACTAGATGGACTTATGTCTTATACAACCCCAATTCTATGTTACTATGTAAGCTGTTATACAGACATTAGGGTAGGGTATAAAGGTTGGACTAGATGGACGTATGTCTTTATACAACCTCCAATACTATGTTACTATGTAACTGTTATACAGACATTATGGGTAGGGTATAAAGGTTGGACTAGATGGACGTATGTCTTTATACAACCTCCAAATATGTATAGTAACTGTTATACAGCATTATGGGTAGGGTATAAAGTTTGGACTAGATGGACGTAGTCTTTATACAACTCCAATACGTGTTACTATGTAACTGTTTATACAGACATATGGGTAGGGATAAGGTTGGACTAGATGGACGTATGTCTTTATACAACCTCCAATTCTATGTTACATATGTACTGGTATTACAGACATTATGGGTAGGGTATAAAGGTGGACTAGATGGACGTATGTCTTTATAAAACCTCCAATACTATGTTACTATGTAACTGTTTACAGACATTATGGGTAGGGTATAAAGGTGGACTAGAGGACGGATGTCTTTATACAACCTCCATACATAGTTTCTATGTAACTGTTATACAGACATTATGGGTAGGGTATAAAGTTGGACTAGATGGACGTATGTTTTAAACATCCAATACTATGTTACTAGTAACTGTTATACAGACATTATGGGTAAGGTATAAAGGTTGGACTAGATGGACGTGTGTCTTATACAACCTCCAATACTATGTTACTATGTAAAAGTTATACAGACATTATTGGTAAGGGATAAAGGTTGGACTAGATGGACGTTGTCTTTATACAAACCTCCAATACTATGTTACTATGTAACTGTTATACAGACATTATGGGTGGGTATAAAGGGTGGACTAGATGGACGTATGTTTATAACCTCCAATACTATGTTACTATGTACTGTTATACAGACATTATGGGTAGGGTATAAAGTTTGGACTAGATGGACGTATGTCTTTATACAAACTCCAATACTATGTTACTATGTAACTGTTATACAGACATATGGGTAGGTATAAAGGTTGGACTAGATGGACGTATGTCTTATACAACCTACATACTATGTTATATGTAACTGTTATACAGACATTATGGTAGGGTATAAATGTTGGACTGAGATGGACGTATGTCTTATACAACCTCCAATACTATGTTACTATGTAACTGTAGACAGACATTATGGGTAGGGTATAAAGGTTGGACTAGATGGACGTATGTCTTTATACAACCTCCAATACTATGTTACTATTTAACTGTTAGACAGACAGATGGGTAGGGTATAAAGGTTGGACTAGATGGACGTATGTTTTATAAACCTCCAATACTATGTTACTATGTAACTGTTATACAGACATTATGGGTAGGATATAAGTTGGATAGATGGACGTATGTCTTTATACAACTCCAATACTATGTTACTATGTAACGTTATACAGACATTATGTAGGGTATAAAGGGTGGACTAGATGGACGTATGTCTTTATACAAACTCCAAAACTATTTACTATTTAACTGTTAGACAGACATTATGGGTAGGGTATAAGGTGGACTGATGGACGTAGTCTTTATACAACCTACAATAACTGTGTACTATGTAACTGTTATAAAGACATTATGGTAGGGTATAAAGGTTGGACTAGATGGACGTATGTCTTTATACAACCTCCAAACTATTGTTACTATGTAACTGTTATACAGACATTATGGGTAGGTATAAAGGTTGGAATAGATGGACGTATGTCTTTATACAACCTCCATACTTGTTACTATGTAACTGTTATACGACATTATGGGTAGGGTATAAATGTGGACTAGATGGACGTATGTTTTTATACAATCTCCAATACTATGTTACTATGTAACTGTTATACAGACATTATGGGTAGGGTATAAAGCTGGACTAGATGGACGTATGTCTTTATACAACCTCCAATACTATGTTACTATGTAACGTGTATTACAGACATTATGGGTAGGTATAAAGGTTGGACTAGATGGACGTATGTCTTTATACAACTCTCCATACTATGTTACTATGTAACTGTTATAACGACATTATGGGTAGGGTATAAAGGTTGGACTAGATGGACGTATGTCTTTATAAACCTCCAATACTATGTTACTATGTAACTGTGTTATACAGACATTATGGGTAGGGTATAAAGGTTGGACTAGATGGAGTATGTCTTATAAACCTCCAATAATGTTACTATGTATCTTTATACAGAACATATGGGTAGTAGGGTATAAAGGTTGGACTAGATGGACGTATGTCTTTATAAAACCTCCAATACTATGTTACTATGTAACTGTTATACAGACATATGGGTAGGTATAAAGGTGGACTAGATGGACGTATGTCTTTATACAAACCTCCAATACTATGTTACTATGTAACTGTTAGACAGACATTTAGGGTAGGGTATAAAGGTTGGACTAGATGGACGTGTGCTTTATACAACCTCCAATTCTATGTTACTAGTAACTGTTATACAGACATTGGGTAGGGTATAGTTGGACTAGATGGACGTATGTCTTTATACAACCTCCTATATAGTTACTATGTAACTGTTATACGACATTATGGGTAGGGTATAAAGGTTGGACTAGATGGACGTATGTCTTATAACAACCTGCAATACTATGTTACTTAGTACTGTTATACAGACATTATGGGTAGGGTATAAAGGTTGGACTAGATGGACGTATGTCTTTATCAACCTCAATACTATGTTACTATGTAAACTGTATTACAGACATTATGGTAGGTTAAAGGTTTGTAGATTGCTATGATGTATGTTGAGTTGGGATAGTGTGGATGCTTGTGTTATGTACTGACGCTGTGTTATTGGTGTTGTGGACTTGAGGGTGGATGTTGTTTGGTGTTGTGGTTGGGTTGGTTGTGGACTGATGGACGTATGTTTATACAAACTCCAATTACTATGTTACATGTAATGTTATACAGACATTATGGGTGGGTTATTAAAGTTGGACTAGATGGAGTATGTCTTTATACACCTCAATACATGTTACTATGTAACTGTTATACAGACATTATGGGTAGGATATAAAGGTTGGACTAGAAGGACGTAGTCTTTATACAACCTCCAATACTTGTTACTATGTAACTGTATACAGACATATGGGTAGGGTATAAAGGTTGTGACTAGATGGATGTTATGTCTTTATACAACCTCCACCAATACTATGTTACTATGTAACTGTTATACAGACATAGGGTTAGGTTAAAGGTTGACTAGATGGACGTATGTCTTTATACAACCTCCAATACTATGTTACTATGTAAAACTGTTATACAGACATTATGGGTAGGGTATAAAGTGGAATAGATGGACGTATGTCTCTATACAACCTCCATACTATGTTACTATTAACTGTTACAGACATTATGGGTGGGTATAAAGGTTGGACTAGATGGACCTATGTCTTTATACAACCTCCAATACTATGTACTATGTAAACTGTTATAGAGACATTATGGGGTAGGTATATAAAGGCTGGACTAGATGGAGCGTAGTCTTTATTACAACCTCCAATACTATGTTACTATGTAACTGGTATACAGACATTATGGGTAGGGTATAAAGGTTGGACTAGAATGGACCTATGTCTTTTTACAACCTCCAATACTATGTTACTATGTAAACTGGTGTACAGACATTATGGGTAGGGTATAAATGTTGGACTAGATGGGACGTACGTCTTTATTACAACCTCAATACTATGTTACTAGTAACTGGTTATACAGACATTAGGTAGGGTATAAAGCTTGGACTAGATGGACGTATGTCTTATAAAAACCTCCAATACTATGTTACTTGTAACTGTTATACAGACATTATGGGTAGGGTATAAAGGTTGGACTAGATGAGTATGTCTTTATACAACCTCCATACTATGTTACTATGTAACTGTTATACAGACATTTGGGTAGGGTGGATATAAAGGTTGGACTAGATGGACGTATGTTTATACAACCTCCAATACTATGTTACTATGTAACTGTTATACAGACATTTTGGGTAGGGTATAATGGTGGACTAGATGGAAGTATGTCTTTATACAAACCTCCAATACTATGTTACTATGTAACTGTTATACAACATATGGGTAGGGATAAAGGTTGGACTAGATGGACGTATGTCTTTATAAACCTCCAATACATCTTACTATGTAACTGTTATACAGACATTATGGGTAGGGTATAAGTTGGGGAGGATGGACGTATGTCTTATACAACTCCAATACTATGTACTATGTACCTGTTATACAGACATTATGGGTAGGGTAAAGGTTGGACTAGATGGACGTAGTCTTATACAACCTCCAAAACTATGTCACTATGTATGTTATACAGACATTATGGGTAGGGTATAAAGGTTGGACTAGATGGACGTATGTCTTATACAACTCCAATACTATGTTACTATGTAACTGTTATACAGATTATGGGTAGGATATAAAGGTTGGACTAGAAGGACATTGTCTTTATACAACCTCACAATACTATGTTACTATGTAACTGTTATACAGACATTAGGGTAGGGTATAAAGGTTGGACTAGATGGAGGTATGTCTTATCCAACATCCAATACTAGTTTTCGATGTAACTGTTATACAGACATTATGGGTAGGATATAAAGGTTGTGGACTAGATGGACATTGTCTTATACACCTCCAATACTATGTTACTATGTAACTGTTATACAGACATTATGGTGAGTAGGGTATAAAGGTTGGACTAGATGGGCGTATGTTCTTATACAACCTCCAATACTATGTTACTATGTAACTGTTATACAGACATTTGTGGGTAGGGATATAAGGTGGACTAGATGGACGTATGTCTTATACAACCTCCAATACTATGTTACTATGTAACTGTATACAGACATTATGGGTAGGGTTTAAAGGTTGGACTAGGATAGACGTATGTCTTTATACAACCTCCAATACTATGTTACTATGTAACTGTTATAACAGACAATATGGTGTAGGGATTAGGGTATAAAGGTTGGACTAGATGGACGTATGTCTTATCAACCTCAATACTATGTTACTATGTAACTGTATACAGACATTAGGGTAGGGTATAAAGCTTGGACTAGATGGACGTATGTTTTATAAAGTCTCCCAATACTATGTTACTATGTAACTGTTATACAGACATTATGGGTGGGTATCTAAAGGTTGGACTAGATGGACGTATGTCTTTATACAACCTCCAATACTATGTTACTATGTAACTGTTATACAGACATTATGGGTAGGGTATAAAGGTTGGACTAGATGGACGTATGTCTTTATACAACATCCAATACTATGTTACTATGTAACTGTTATACAGACATTATGGGTAGAGTATAAAGCTTGGACTAGATGGACGTATGTCTTTATACAACCTCCAATACTATGTTACTATGTAACTGTTATACAGACATTATGGGTAGGGTATAAAGGTTGGACTAGATGGACGTATGTCTTTATATAACCTCCAATACTATGTTACTATGTAACTGTTATACAGACATTATGGGTAGGGTATAAAGCTTGGACTAGATGGACGTATGTCTTTATACAATCTCCAATACTATGTTCCTATTTTATAAATTACTTGTTTTTATTTAGCAACAGAGAAGGATGGCTAAAATTAAATGGAGGATAAAAAGAATATAATAGGGGAGGAGAGGCGCGGCTCTAATGGACAAAGTCTCTTAATAAAGTGGATAGAATAGAAATGTTTCACCTAAAGGAAGGGCCCATTCTTTCCTCAGTCATAATATATGACACTGTTTGTGTTGGAAACCACTAACCCTGTACAATGAAAGGCTGTACTGTACGTTATCCTGTAGGGAACTGTACACTCATTAGCTGAATGCCATTAATGATGTTAGATATACCCAGGGAATACTGTGCATTTTATCAGTAACAAGGCAACAGTTTATTTTTGATTCAGTTATTCAAACAGGTTTTTATATAAATTCACCTGAGAAGGTGACAGATGGTAAATACCAATAAGGACAATCTCACACAAGGGCTGGAGGAAGGTTGTCAAGTAAGTAGAAGACTAAGAGAGAGAGACACTGTATAAATATATACAACCTGAGAAAGGCTGAAATGCGCAGATGGAAAATGTTGTCTAATTTAATACATTTATATTTCCATTAATAATCTTTATACTACCGATGACTGGAAGCACCCGGGGTGGTCATTACAGCAAACGGAAGTGCCGCTTTTCAAGTGCCGATATCTTAAATACATACATACATACACACATATATATATACTGTATATTTAACAATATACGACCTGATAGCACATCATCTTTCAACTGTCCGGGTGTCTTTCCATCATATACACTGTCAATAATTAACTTTGAAAGCACTCAACGGGTCTTGATGAAAAAAAAACAAAATTTAGCGCAGAAAAACATCTACGCGTTTCAACCCCCTCTGGGCCTTCGTCAGGACTTAGAAATCAAACAGTACACCATCTCAATATATCACAATAAGACTCACCCACCAATCACCCCAAGTGCTATCACCCATGTGTAAATACCTATTGTCCACAATACAAGGTTCCTATTTTTACTTGAAAAAAGGAGTAAAACCTGATTGACTCGAGTATAAGCCGAAGGTAGAAAATGTGACCACTACTGCCTTCTGATTCTGTATTGTTTTGAGGCTTTGGTTGCCCTTTAAATGGACAGTAGAATTCCCATACAGTA
>JAACNH010000055.1:0-331190 GCA_019447015.1 Hymenochirus boettgeri | reverse complement strand
ACCTGTCTCCCGCCCTTATGGGTGTGGGCTCCCGGTTGGCCTGCTGCCTACTCTGTCTTGTCTCCCCCCTCCGCATCAGGTAATCTGTCCCTGTTCTCCCGGACCTTCTGGGTCAGGGTCTCCCGGTTGGCTCGCTGGCAGCTGTGCGCTCTGCTCCACCTCCATACTCTGTGTTACTCGGTCCCTGTTAGTCCCGCCTTCGGGTATCGGACTCTCCACGCTTGGCCCTCGCGGGCTGTTCTGTCTTTCTACCCCCCTCAATCCCTGGTACTCGAGTCCCTGTTCTCCAGACCTTCTGGGTCGGGTCTACCGGTGTGTGGCCTCGCTGGCCCTGTCAGTATTCATCCCCCCTCCCCTACTATGTTCAGACACCTCGTGTGTTCTCGCGCCTTGTATTGTGTGTTCGGCGTCTCGGGCTGCGCCTGGAGTCTGCTGTGTACTCCCGTCACTGTCTTTCTCCCCCGCCCCCCCCACATGTCCCCTGATCCGCTGCGCTCTCACGCCTTGTATGGGCTGGCGGCCGTCTATACGGTTGAGCATGAGACGCCCACCCCCCTTGTGTGTAGATAGTCTTTCTTGAACTCCCCCATGTGTCACCCCCGTCCTGTATCGTCACCTCTGGTCGCACCCCCTGTTCCAACCCGGCCTGTCCCGCCCGCTTGTGCTGTGGCAGGGCCACTTATCTATTATTGGTTGGCCTGAGAGGTGCCCCGTCAACACCTTCACTCAGTACCACCGCCCTACTCCTACTGTTCCTCTGTTCCCCTGTTTCTGCAGCCCGTTATGGTAGGGGGCGCTGGGCTCGCTGGCCGTCTGTCTTTTCTCACCCCCCATCCTTCCTCTACGTTACTCTGTACCTGTTCTCCCGCCCGTTATGAGGTCGGCGCCATTGACCGGTGGCCTAGCCAGACGTGTGCCCTTCGTTTTTCTCCCCACCCCATCACCATACATCTGCACCACTGGTGTCACGGGTTTCGTCTCATCCACGCACACCACTTCTGGCGTAGGCATCCCGGTTGTTGGGACTCGCGGACGCTAGTGTTCTCGTTTCGTATCATACTCCAACCAAGTTACTCTCGTACTATGTGTAACGTATAACGCCCACTAATGGGTATAGCGAGTATCGAATGGTTGGTGACAAACATATGATGGATGTTATGTGTTAGACAACCTACAATGATCGTATGTTACTCTGTCAGACTGTGGTATACCGACATATTGGGGTGTAGGTCTGAAAAGTTGATCGATGGACGTATGTCTTATACAACCTGCCAATACTCATTATTGTAACTGTGATAAGACATTCCGCGGTTAGGGTATAAGGGTGGTGTGACGATGGACGTATGTCTTTATACAACCTCCAATACTATGTTACTAGTACTGTTTACAGACATTATGGGTAGGGTATAAAGGTGGACTAGTGGACGTATGTCTTTATACAACCTCCAATACTATGTCACTATGTATCTGTTATACAGACATTATGGGGTAGGTATAAAGGTTGGACTAGTGGACGTATGTCTTTATCAACCTCCAATACTATGTTACTATGTAACTGTTATACGATATTATGGGTAGGATATAAGGTTGGACTAGAGGACTATGTCTTTATACAACCTCCAATACTATGTTACTATGTAACTGTTATACAACATTATGGGTAGGGTATAAAGTTGGACTAGATGGAGGTATGTCTTATCAACATCCAATACTATGTTACTATTAACTGTTATACAGACATTATGGGTAGGATATAAAGGTTGGACTAGATGGACATATGTCTTTATACAACCTCCAATACTATGTTACTATGTAAACTGTATACAGACATTATGGAGGTAGGGTATAAAGGTTGGACTAGATGGCGTATGTCTTTATACAACCTCCAATACTAGTACTATGTAACTGTTATACAGACATTATGGGTAGGGTATAAAGGTTGGACTAGATGGACGTATGTCTTTATACAACCTCCAATACTATGTTACTATGTAACTGTTATACAGACATTATGGGTAGGGTTTTAAAGGTTGGACTGAGTAGACGTATGTCTTTATACAACCTCCAATACTATGTTACTATGTAACTGTTATACAGACAATATGGGTAGGGTATAAGGTTGGACTAGATGGACGTATGTCTTTATACAACCTCCAATACTATGTTACTATGTACTGTTATACAGACATTATGGGTAGGGTATAAAGTTGATGAGATGGACGTATGTTTTTATAAAGTCTCCAATACTATGTTACTATGTAACTGTTATACAGACATTATGGGTAGGGTTAAAGGTTGGACTAGATGGACGTATGTCTTTATACAACCTCCAATACTTAGTACTATGTAACTGTTATACAGACATTATGGGTAGGGTATAAAGGTTGGACTAGATGGACGTATGTCTTATACAACTCCAATACTAGTGACTATGTACTGTTATACAGACATGGGTAGAGTATAAAGGTTGGATAGATGGACGTATGTCTTTATACAACTCCATACTATGTTACTATGTAACTGTTACAGCAGCATTATGGGTAGGGTATAAGTTGGACTAGGTGACGTATGTCTTTATAAACCTCCATACTATGTTACTGTAAGTATATGCAGACATTAGGGGGAGGGTATAAAGAGTTGGACTAGATGGACGTATTGGCGTATACAATCTCCAATACTATGTTCCTATTTTATAAATTACTTGTTTTTATTTAGCAACAGAGAAGGATGGCTAAAATTAAATGGAGGATAAAAAAGAATATAATAGGGGAGGAGAGGCGCGGCTCTAATGGACAAAGTCTCTTAATAAAGTGGATAGAATAGAAATGTTTCACCTAAAGGAAGGGCCCATTCTTTCCTAGTCATAATATATGACACTGTTGTGTGTGGAAACCACTAACCCTGTACAATGAAAGGCTGTACTGTACGTTATCCTGTAGGGAACTGTACACTCATTAGCTGAATGCCATTAATGATGTAGATATACCCAGGGAATACTGGCATTTTATCAGTAACAAGGCAACAGTTATTTTTGATTCAGGTATTCAAACAGGTTTTTATATAAATTCACCTGAGAAGGTACAGATGGTAAATACCAATAAGGACAATCTCACACAAGGGCTGGAGGAAGGTTGTCAAGTAAGTAGAAGACTAGAGAGAGAGACACTGTATATATATACAAACCTGAGAAAGGCTGAAATGCGCAGATGGAAAATGTTGTCTAATTTAATACATTTATATTTCCATTAATAATCTTTATACACCGATGACTGGAAGCACCCGGGGTGGTCATTACAGCAAACGGAAGTGCCGCTTTTCAAGTGCCGATATCTTAAATACATACATACATACACACATATATATATACTGTATATTTAACAATATACGACTGATAGCACATCATCTTTCAACTGTCCGGGTGTCTTTCCATCATATACACTGTCAATAATTAACTTTGAAAGCACTCAACGGGTCTTGATGAAAAAAAAACAAAATTTAGCGCAGAAAAAACATCTACGCGTTTCAACCCCCTCTGGGCCTTCGTCAGGACTTAGAAATCAAACAGTACACCATCTCAATATCACAATAAGACTCACCCACCAATCACCCCAAGTGCATCACCCATGTGTAAATACCTATTGTCCACAATACAAGGTTCCTATTTTACTTGAAAAAAGGAGTAAAACCTGATTGACTCGAGTATAAGCCGAAGGTAGAAAATGTGACCACTACTGCTTCTGATTCTGTATTGTTTTGAGGCTTTGGTTGCCTTTAAATGGACAGTAGAATTCCCATACAGTAATAGACATACTGGATTTGGTTATTACTGTATGTGACTACTGTATGGGAATTCTACTGTCCATTTAAAGGGCAACCAAAGCCTCAAAACAATACAGAATCAGAAGGCATCTTTTTAACAATAGATACCATCCTCCTGAATCTGTATTGTTTTAAGGCATTAGTTGCCATTTAAATGGACAGTAATCCTATACAGTATCCCCTATTCCTTGGCACTCCAGATGTTTAGAAACTACAACTCCCAGCATGCTTTAGTTGCAGGGAGTTGTAGTAGTTTCCAAACATCTGCAAAAATATATAAGAACAATCTACAATACCTATGTAATAGAAAGGCTAGGGATATAGAATGGGGAGGTACAGTGGCATAAATCCTGTCTTCCAGTAAACCCCCCCATATCTATCCCTCCGTCTATTAGTCATTTATATAGGAAGCCATTTTTCCAGTATATAAATAGTTAATTGCCATTATCCAACCATAGTAACATGTAGAGCACTCTCAGGACTTGATGAAAAAAATCTTTAACTTTTATTCCATAAGCAGCAAACAGATAGCGACGTTTCGGTCTTTGTTTTAGACCTTTCTCAAGCCATTGGCAACTACTTGAAGGTAGACTTGAAGGTAGAGTGCACACTGTTTGCTAATTGGTAATTGCCATTATTGTTAGAAAGAAAAGGAAGGACCGAGCATCATCTCCCTCACCCTCTCTCCCGTCCCGTTCGTTTCACTGATTAAGTTACGATGTAGATAAGGAGGAGCGGACAGCCGCGTCAATTTTTAGGACTCACTGGAATACGAGAGGGTGAGAGATGTTCGGTCCTTCCTTTACTTTCCAATAAGAACGGCAAGTAAGTATTTATATACTGAAAAATGTCTTCCTATAGAAATGACTAATACAGGGAGAGAGTTGGGGGGCTTATCTTATGTATTATAAGAAATAATACGCTACCTACAGTGTAATATGCAGATTTACTTCCCTTTAGAATTCCATGCCCGGTATAAAAGTATAAAAGCCTGTGGTCTCGTACTTCTATATGGTCATGGAACTGCTCAGTGGTGTAATATCCTAATATTACACTGTAGGTACCGTATTATCCCTTACATTTTGTGAAACATACATGCTTGGCTTTCATGAAGATGTAAGTAAGAATTTAGATTCTTTCATAGCAGTTAATGTAGTATACTTGGATTTGGTTAAATTGACTTATAGTATAGTATAGTATAGTACAGTATAGTACAGTATAGTACAGTATAGTATAGTATAGTACAGTATAGTATAGTACAGTACAGTATAGTATAGTATAGTACAGTACAGTATAGTACAGTATAGTATAGTATAGTACAGTACAGTATAGTACAGTGTAATATAGTACAGTATAGTACAGTATAGTACAGTATAGTATAGTATAGTACAGTATAGTATAGTACAGTACAGTACAGTATAGTATAGTATAGTATAGTACAGTATAGTATAGTACAGTACAGTATAGTATAGTATAGTATAGTATAGTACAGTATAGTACAGTATAGTACAGTATAGTATAGTATAGTACAGTATAGTATAGTACAGTACAGTACAGTACAGTATAGTATAGTACAGTATAGTACAGTATAGTACAGTATAGTATAGTATAATATAGTATAGTATAGTATAGTATAGTACAGTATAGTATAGTACAGTATAGTATAGTACAGTATAGTATAGTACAGTATAGTATAGTACAGTACAGTATAGTATAGTATAGTATTTGAGGTTGAATAAAGATATACGTCCATCCAGTCCAACCCATCTAGCAATATCCTCATTTCCTGCCTAACTGTTGATCCAGAGGAAGGCAAAAAAATCCACCAAATTTATGAAGGGGAAAAAAATTCCTTCCTGACTCCAAGTGTCAATCGGAAATTTCCCTGGATCAACTCTACTTTATGTATCAATACCAGTAACTTGTAACATTCCTTGTTTGCAGAAACTCATCCAGCTTTTTATTAAACTGACCAATGAACCTGCCATAACAACGTCCACTGGAAGACAGTTCCATAGCTTTACCGTTCTCACAGTGAAAAACCCTTTCCCAACTTGAAGCCTAAACCTTTTTTCTTCAAGTCTTAAGGGATGTCTGCGTGTCCTCTGACATGTTCTATTGGTGAGCAATGCCCCAGATAGTTTATTGTATGGCCCGTTAATGTATTTATACACAGTAATCATATCCCCACGCAAGCGCCTTTTCTCCAGCGTACATAATTGTAACTTTTCCAGTCTTTCTTCATATTTAAGCTCCCTCAATCCCCTTATTAATTTAATTGCCCTTTTCTGAACCCTTTCCATTTCAAAGATGTTCTTTTTGTACACAGGATTCCAAAATTGCACTGCATATTCCAAATGAGGCCTTACCAATGCTTTGTAAAGAGGGAGAATAAAATTTTCTTCCCTTGAATCCATACCTCTCTTTATACAAGACAATACCATGCTGGCTCTGGCTGTTGCCGCCTGGCACCATTGTTAAACTTTCCAGTATCTTCCCCACCACTGAAGTTAAACTTACAGGCCTGTAATTACCCGACTGTGAACGACTACCCTTTTTGAATATTGGAATAACATCAGCCTTTTTCCAATCCAGAGGCACACCTCTGGACACGAGGGAATCTGCAAAAATAATAAAACAATGGCCTAGATAAAACTGAACTTAGCTCCCTAGGGACCCGAGGATGTATTTTATCCGGTCCAGGAGATTTATTAATATTAACCCTATTTAGTTCTTTCTTTACCATATCCTTGGTTAACCAGTTATGTATGTACTTATGTATAAACTGATGTCTGTTGGCCTAGAAAAAAATATTTGTACATGAATAAAGAATTGGTTGGTAGGTCGCTTATAGTGAGTAGTGGTCAACGGAGCTACATCCATGTGGAAGCACATTGTAAGAAAGGAGGTGACCACTGTCTCGTGCTAACTGATGCTATATTGGTTGGCGTAACGTTAACTCTAGTGCAGGGTTGCCCAACCCAGACGATGCTGGGGGCCGCACTTGCGGCACTGAACACTGTGGGCTGTGGGGAGTAACTCTGCCCCCGGCCTGCCCGGTTACGCCCCCGGTCCGCCCCTTTCCATGCCCACCAGCAGATCCGTGCAGAGCATGGCTTGGGCATCACTGCTCTAGTGGCAAAGCACAGAGAGCTGCTATTAGTATATAACATTGTTGTAGCAATTGCAATGGAATGCAAATGGCAGCTCTTGGTGCATTGCCTTGTTTGTCTGTAATATACCATACAAAGTCTGCAATCAACGTTTTACAAAGAAAATGTCTTCTTTGACAAGTCTACCTTTCCTGTGCTAAAAATTATGCAACAAGAAGCTTTATGTCCATCTTCAAACAAGTTACACAGCAGAAGTTCCAAAACCTCCTGATTAATTTTGAAGGTTCTGCTGAGGAAAATAAGAGGACAACAATGACTTCGCAGTTTAATACCGGAACCACAAATTCCAACACACACTTGGTGTATGGCCAAACTTCAGTTCTGCCAGAATCTACTCCATAAATAGCTGCAAAATTGACCCCACATGGTCATCTTGCTAGCCAGTTGGACGATTTTTCTACTGAAAGAGTTGCTTGGGTTTTCTATGTCCAGTTAAATCTATCAATAAAATTTCCCGTCTCTCGGTGCAAAATTTTATTTTCAAAAATATAAGCCCTGTCCTCTTGTCTACTCTTTGCCGATGTATATTTTAATAGTTCATTTTCATTTTGCAGATTTGTTGGTTGGTTCTGGAGAGTAATACGAGAATTCTTCCTCTACTGCTTCATCGTTGGACCTGTCACCGTTATTTGTATATTTTTATTGGCTTTCATTTCTTCATCTCGCAACGTTGCAGTGCGGAGGATAATGAGCGCAATTACCAACCAGTCTGTGGTTTCTGAATTTGTTCTCATTGGGATTCCTGGTCTTGTGGAAAAATATCATTCCTTGGTTTCCACATCGATGTTCATTGCCTACATTATTTCCCTAATTGCAAATAGCGTAGTGATCCTTTTGATCATTCTGAAAAGATCCTTGCACCAACCCATGTACATTATCATTGCAAACCTCGCTTTCTCCGATCTTCTCTTTGACACAATAACATTGCCAAAAAGCATCGCCAAATATTGGCTCGGAGCAGACACCATTTCCTTTTATGCATGTATCATTCAGATATTCAGTGTCCATTACTTGGGCAGCCTTGATGCTCTCTTCCTTATGCTGATGGCCATCGATCGATATATTGCCATCTGCAAACCTCTTAGGTACCACTCCATCATCACCAATAAACTGGTGATTTGGGGCTGTTCTATGTCTTGGGCGTTGGATGCTTTTTATGTAACAGTTCCTTCAGTTTTAGTTTCAAGACTCACTTATTGTGGACCCAATAAAGTTAAGAACTTTTTCTGTTCCAATCAGTACGTTACACCATTGTCATGTGATGAATTTATGTCCGTATTAAGGTTATGCATTCATTTTGGTCTGGTTGTGCTCCTCGTACCACTGGCTATTATCATACTGTCCTATATTCTTATAATCAGGGTGATACATTTATCAGCCAATGGTGGGAACTGGCAGAAGGCATTTTATACCTGTACCACTCACTTGTTTGCTATAGGCTTGTACTTTGTTCCCCGGGCGATTGTCTACATTATAATTCAGTCCTCGACCATTATTAACTCCGATTTAAGTGTCATTATCCTTTGTTTCTACACATATATTCCCCATTTAGCCAGCCCCATTATATATTGCCTCAGAACTGCAGAAATTAGAAGTCACTTTGAAAAAACGTTCAAAAAGATATTCTACATCGGAGCAGCGGTGTAACTAGAAATCTCTGGGCCCCCAGCAAAATTGTGATGGGGCCCTTAATCCGTGCTTCATCTACAGTGGTTTTCTGGGAAAAGGCTACATCTGTCATAGGACAAGATGATGAGGCTTCCGTGGAAGTTAAGCCCCTGCATCAAACCAAGTATAAAAATATAGCTTTAAAGGGATTTGGTCCTGCCTGAAGAGAAAATTCTTATTCTCCTTTTCCTCTATAGCATGTGCGCTATAGAGGATCAGAACCAGGAAACGGTCTGAGATTTTATTTCTCCAGTGGTGGATTGCGCAAAAGGGAAAAATACTTGCCTTGGTCCCTGGAGAATTGATTGAAGAACGGGAGGTAAGGCATAGCTTATAAAGCTCCCGGACTTCAATCAATACATTAAAGGAATAGTTCACTTTTAGAGTAAAATATTACTTAAAAATAGTTTCCCATGGAGTATTATTTCTGTTAACATTAGATAAAGGATCACACTATCCATTCCTTGTTCATGATTTTATTTCATATTTTTGGGTTTAATGCAAGTGTCAGTATTTTGATGGAGATGTGAAGAGTAGTGTCAAGTAGAACACACAACTTGCCAAGTTACTGTGTAGTAGAAGGCGTGTTCCCAGATTCCTCCAAACTCGGGGTCTTCTCTATCCATCCACCCACAGGGGAAAGCCTATGCTGGATTTAATAAGGGCAATTCCCCCCCTCCCCTGAAAATCCACTACAAGGGCAGCAAACATTGGGCATGCGCTTGTGCTGGTTATCCTTTTTTCCTTACTAAACATATATCTGTTGTATTCATTTAGATCAACTGGACTTGAAGTTTAGTTCTTGAAGACGTTTCGCTAGTCATCCGACTGGCTTTCTCAATTCAGAATGACTTGTACAAGAATCTGTGGCAATTATGTACCCTGGAAAATCCCAATTAGCATATCACAGCCAGGTGTTAAGGGTGTGATTAGATAGTGGCTAAGAGGTGTTATAGGAACACCTAGAGTAAGGTGTCAAAACAGCATTGTACATGGCAGACAGTTGGTGTCGAACCCCCCCACCTCTATTTAGGCTTGGTTTCTTTATTTTCACACAGATGGCCTCCTTTACACCTCTCTTGAACAAGTCATGTTCCTCTGCCAATATGTTAACATTACAATCTTCAAAGGTATGTCCTTTATCCTTAAGATGCAGGTACACGGCTGAGTCCTGACCGGAGGAATTGGCTTATCTGTGATGGGCCATACATTGGTGTAGTTGCTGTTTGGTCTCCCCCACATACAAATGAAAAAGCCAGTCAAATGACTAGTGAAATGTCTTCAAGAACTATACTTTAAGTCCAGTTTATCTAACTGAATACAACAGATATACCATGACCTGGATAAATGAGATCCATCACAAGCATCCTTACTAAACACATACTAATTGTCCATGTGTAGTAGGACAGGGAGATTCAATAAAAGTTCTTATCATTAAAAATGGTGCTAATTTTGCAAAATTGGCACCATTTTTAAGAACTAACTAACTATAAATCTCCCTGTATATCTTAAATAAATACATTACAGCATTTTAAACCCAACTTGTGATATATGGGGAAATTCAATAAAAGTTCTTATTGCTAAAAATGGGGCACAATTTTTATATTTAATCCCTGGCAACTCTAGATTCCCCCACCCAATCAAAAAAAAACAATTAATAAGAACAATAACTATTTGATGTGACCTGTAAAGACTGCAGCTTGGTGTAGATGTGGATCTTGGTGTCATTTCTGTGCCTTTTTATGTTCAATCTTCATCCCTTTAATCTTCTCCAATGACCAAACAATACTTCCATCAATTTCCCCCTATACTTTATACTGTTATAAAACCGCCCTTACTGTATCAATTCTTGTTGTCATCTTGTTGTCTGAACCTTTACTTCGATGTTTATACACCACAAAAACATGTTGATATCACTGTATCTTATTGTATACAGCACTAATAAAACACTACTGTGACTTATTTTAAAATGGTCTTCCATTAACTGACTGTTACTGTAAATCTATATTTGTTCCTTAAAGGGTAACTGTGGTCTCAAATTCTTCCAAACTAGTAAGGATTATATGAAAACCCTTCCATCACACCTTCAAAATGAAACCTAAATCACATCTCTAGATAAAATTTGTGAGAAATTATTGCTGGAAAGGTTCAGCAATATTACTTCCTGCTTGAACTCTTCCTGTTTTCTTCCATGTGACTAGCTTGTAGTCATGTGACCAGCCTTTGCCTGCATTAATAGGCTCCCCTTCTCAACTGTCAATTTATTCCTTAGGCACTTCCTGATTTCCCCAGCAATAAGTCTTTACTGAGCATGCTTCTCCCCCGGGGGAAAAGGGCCGGCAGAGGTCAGGTGATGTCACTCAACCTACTGGAAGCAGGAAGTTTGAACATTCACCCCAATGTAATTTCTCACAGGCGCCAGCCAGAGATGTGACTGTTGACTCAGTGTAAAGGAAATACTGCAGGCTTTCATTTAACCCTAACTTGTTTTGAGACCACAGTTGCCCTTTAAAGAGGAACTATAGGGGCAATTGTTTTGTTTATTTAATGGCTGCTATTTTTACAACTCTTTGTTGCTATGCTGTAACTTGAATGGTGACAGTTGGTACAATATGTGTGAAATGCATGATGGGAAATTATCTCTCCCAATGCTGCCTACATAGTGATTACTGAGCATGCTTTTCCTAACAAAGAGCTGTGCCCGATAAAGGGGGCATCAGTTAATAGTGGAAGGGATTATAATTAGCTTGAGCAAAATAATTGTTATGAGGCAAAGTGATTTTTTCACTGGTTAAAACTGACTGCCTTTCGTTGTTTTGACCAATAGTGTTTGCTCTCACACCATTTCCCAGTGGAATCCTAAAACTGACATAATATGTTTCCCCGATACCCAAACAAAACCCCTTTGTAAGGAATCATTCAGAAAGGAAAGTGAGACATCAATTTACTACACAACACAGTATATTGGCTTCAAGAAACGTGCAACAGTGAATTCCAGTGTTTTAATCAGACCCATTGCACCAGGTGAATGAATAAATAATGAAGAATAATAATTCAAGCACCAAGCCTTGCAGTCAG
Organism: Hymenochirus boettgeri; assembly: GCA_019447015.1. NCBI lineage: Eukaryota > Metazoa > Chordata > Amphibia > Anura > Pipidae > Hymenochirus > Hymenochirus boettgeri. The sequence continues at coordinate 319,452 of JAACNH010000055.1, read as the reverse complement.
GTTCACATTGTGAAAAAAAAAGTTTTCTTAAAACATTTCGGTGAATCCAAGCACGGTACTGTCCTAGGACGTGGCACAGAAACAGCACACTCCAGTCTCTCTCCATTAAAAGTTCCAACAGTGCATCAAGAGTGTGGTCACCGCAATGATGTAATGTACTTACTGTATATATAACTTCCAAATAGGCTTTCATATGGACATGGACTTTATTTTGCCTGGATTCATAGACTCTATTACGGCTATGCACGGAGAGCTGCTATCGTTCTGTATTGCCTCCTCTAGGCAATGCACTGAGCCAATAGCAGCTCTCAGTGCATAGTGAATGGGGTTACACAAATCTTTAATGACAGCTGTTAAAGATTTAAGCCAGCCATTATCGGCTTGGTACATACCTTGCGGCAGTCGCCTGACACAGTTTTTGCGTACCGCCGCAAGTCATGTCTTAACATCCCGTTAACCATGGGTTAATGTTACTTTAAGACGGTCATTTACGGTTCTTTATTGGGAAAAACATGGATTTTATTTTTTCATTATTTTCTTTTCATATGTGTGTATAAGTGTTGTATTTATGTGTATGTATTGACTGGTTCTCCTACCCCTAGAAGGAGTTATCATTCATTATACACCCCACCTACCACTAGAGGGAGCTATGATTATTTGTACAAATGTTAGCACAATTTTAGCACTGGGAGAGATAATTTCCCACCATGCAATTCACACACACCAACTGTTACCGTTCCACGTGAATTTTTTGTTAGCACTTAACAAAGGCCCGTGGGCCACAATGTTGCAATGTGTTTGCACTGCTCTGTCTTTTATAAACATGGAATCACCCCAAAAGACTACTTTAGTCCTCCATATCTTTTCCTTGAAGTTGGCAACCATAAGATACTATTACCAACATAATTATATGAGTATACTACAGAATGGTAGCTCTTTCTTTATTGCTAACTGTCCTAGGATGTGAAATTTACTATGTATGTATCATTTTATTAATAAACTTAAATACTTAAATACTTGGGTATGAAGCAATGTACATTATTACAAAATGTAATACGAGGATCTTCGGTTTTTCTGTATCCCGCAAGTATCGTAGATCCTCGTAATTACGGAGATACTCTTATTTTCGAAAATTTTCGTAAAAAAAAAAATCCGCAGTTCGGAAGTTCGGAAGTTCGGAAGTCCAGAAAGTACGGAATAATCCGCCGTTCGCGGACGGGAGAAATCCGCGGCGGATCCGGGTTCGGGTCCGCGAACCGGCCATCTCTATTCATTACCCAATATTTTCAGCCCTCCAGATCATAAGCCAGTGCTATCATCCTTCCAGATCATTAACCAGTGTTATCATCCCTCCAGATCATTAACCAGTGTTATCATCCCTCCAAATCATTAACCAGTGTTATCATCCCTCCAGATCATTAGCCAGTGTTATCAGCCCTCCAGTTCATTACCCAATATTGTCAGCCCTCCAGATCATAAGCCAGTGTTATCAGCCCTCCAGATCATTATCCAGTGTTAAGTCAGCCCTCCAGTTTATTAATCAGTTGGTTATCTTAACCACATCATACATATTGAAAAAGTCATGGGCAACCATGTAAAATAGAAATAGTAGTAAAAATGGGCATACTGTAACTTAAAGAAAGTATGTGTGACCTTAGCAAAGTTGGTGTGGTCAAATTTTGTGATCTACCATGAAAAGTCCACTTGGTTGTATTTACCCACCAGGCCAAATCCTCCTCTGCAGACGCGGCTGCCGGTCCAGCACCTGATTGCAACTTCCGGCAAGCCGAGAGCCATGAGAGAGCAGTGGTAAGTCTATTTCTGGTGCTTATTTTAAAAATCATGGAATTTGGGAGTGTGATAGGGTACCCTACACTCTAGGAAATTCCAGTTTGGGGGATGCAGATACCTTTTAAAAAAGTTGAAAGAAGAAAGACCCTTTATCTAATTTGGTCAAATCTAATGTGGTCAAATCACAATCAAGGGTAGCGGTGCATGTAATCTATGGGGAATGGTTGCCTTTTTCTTTTAGATAATTGATATTACAGATGAACTCAGATTAAAGAAAAACACATATACCCAGGGAATACTGTGCTTTTTAATCATTAATAAATCAGCTATGTTTTAACAGACTCTTGTTTATATAAAACCTCACATGAGACGGTGTAAATATCACAGTAAATACCAAGCAGGACAGCGACACTTTGGGAGACTGGGTCATCTTGTAAGTGTTTCAACCTGAATTACTTATTTCATTCCAATGATGGTAATGAGTAGTAGAGTAGATCTACAAAGAGAGAGATAGAGCTAATATTTAACTGCAGGAGATTATAATAAAAAATACAAGACAATACAGACTTTTTAATTTCTTTATAAATGACTTAGAAGGGGGCATTGAGAGCAAGGTCTCTGTGTTTGCTGATGACACTAAATTATGCAGAGCTTTGGAAACTTCCAATGATGTGCAAGTGCTGCAAGCAGACCTAGATAAGATTATCAAAATGGGCATCAGAATGGCAGATGGGATTTAATGTTGATAAATGTAAGGTGATGCATTTGGGGTTTAATAATCCCTGTGCCATCTACACCATAAATAACTCTGTGTTAAGTTCATCTGTAATGGAAAAAGATTTGGGGGTTCTGGTAGATAACAGACTTAGCTGTAGCAAACAATGCCAGGTAGCAACAGCTAGAGCTAGCAAGATATTGTCTTGTAGAAAGAGGGGAATGGATTCAAGAGAGAAAAATATTATTCTCCCTCTGTTATTAATTCACTTTATATATTGACCAGAATATTTGGATATCTAAATATGTTATGGTTTGTAGACCTTTTTATGTGCGTGTATAGGTTTGTTCCTACTCTTATTCACTTTCTCTGCTCTTTTCTTTCCTTCTCTTTCTTTTCTCTTTCTTCTCCCTTTTCCCCTTTTCTCCTTTTCTTTCCTCTTCCTTCCCCTTTCTTTCTTCCTATCTGCTCTTCTCCCTTCCCTTTCCTTTTTTTCCCCCTCCCCATTTTCCCCTTTTCCCTTCTCACCTTTTGGTTTATATGGATAAAGATCTATTATCTATGTACCACCGTTCCCAGCATTCATAACATTTTTCAAATTTACCTTGTGAAATAGCGAAAACATTTTCATAGTTCATATTTCTATTTAACATTATTGTTATTTTCTTAATTCTGGGTATTTTATTTGTCCCTCATTTTTTAGTAATGAGTGTTTTGGTTATAGTAAAGGTGTGGTATATAATAGTTTTCTATGAGTTGTTGAATATGTCTAGAATGTATTTCTTTTTATTTGGCAGATCTCATCTTTTGATGTCTCTGAACCTACAGTATGACCAGCTCTGAAGATCAATAAATGTACAGGTAAGGATTATTTCTATACATTCCCATTGGGTATTTCTCCCCATCGTGTCTACTTCATTTGCAGAGTATCCACCAGCACCTGACTTTTGTTTCTGTTTTCTTTCCAGGCATCATGGTCAACATTGTAACCAATCAATCAGTCGTTTTTGAATTTATTCTCATTGGATTTCCAGGTCTCCAGGAGAAGTTCCATGTCCCGGTTTCCATATCAATGTTCCTTATCTACGTTCTGTCGCTGTTTGCCAACAGTACAGTGATCACTTTGATCATTTTGAAAAGATCTTTACACCAACCCATGTACATTGTCATTGCAAACCTCTCTCTCTCTGATCTGCTGTTCGACACAATAACGTTACCAAAAATCATTTGCAAATACTGGTTCGGAGCAGACTCCATCACCTTTTATGCATGTGTCTTGCAATTGTTCTTTGTCCATTACTTGGGAAGCCTTGACTCACTCTTTCTTATGCTGATGGCCATTGATAGATACGTTGCCATCTGCAAACCTCTTCGCTATCACTCCATCATCAGCAATCAGCTGGTCATACTCATCTGTTTTCTTTTCTGGCTCTTGGACTCCTCTCAAGTAATGGTCATTGCTATTTTGGCTTCAAAAATTTTCTACTGTGGACCTAACAAAATAAAGAATGTCTTCTGTTCTAACGTATACTTATCATCTTTGGCATGTGGCGACCATTCCTTTGTAACAAAGCTAGGGCTTATTTTTGCTCTTGTAGTGCTCCTCATACCACTGGCTATTATCATCCTCTCCTATATTCTTATAATCAGGATGATACATTTATCGGACAATAATGGAAAATGGCAGAAGGCGTTTTATACCTGTAGCACACATTTAGTTATCATTGGCTTGTACTACATTCCTAGGGTTTTTATTTACATTACAAGTCTGAGCCCTGTAAGTATAAGCTCTGAAGTAAGTGTCGTAATCCTTTGTCTCTATACGTATATTCCCCATTTAGCCAGCCCCATTGTATATTGTCTTAGAACCAGGGACATTAGACACTTGCTTGGACAAGCTTTCCAAAAGATCTTTCCATAAAACCCCGCACAAGTATGTCATTTTAAAAAAAGGTATTTTCCCACTATACAAGAGAACTATAGCTAGCAACATAAAGACAAGGCAGCAGAATATCTTACTAGATCACCAACTTATTTTTTGGACATTTTAAAGGAATAGTTGACACAAAAAGTGAACTACCGGTATTCCTTTAAAGCAGTGATTGAAGACCAGGAGGTAAAGGACCTATTCCTTATCTTCCGTACTTCAATCACTTGACCAAGAGCCAGGATCGAAGATGAGTATATTTACCTCGCGCAAGATCCACTCAGTTGATAAGTCCCAACTGCTTCCTGGTTTAGTTTAACTATAGCACGCATGTGCGTTATAGTAGACTAAACCCCGGAGCAGTTGCCAATTTTCAATGGAGCTGGTGGTGGATCGTGCACGAGGTAAATATACTCATCTTCGATCCTGGATCTTGGTCAAGTGATTGAAGAAGGGAAGATAAGGAATAGGTCCTTTACCTCCTGGTCTTCAATCACTGCATTAAAGGAACAGTTCACTTTTTGTGTAAACTATTTTTTTAAAAGAAACTCAACTTTAAAAGGTCCAAGTCCTTCTGCCAGTCCATAAATATGATTAATTAATGATGAACGTTTATTTAAGATGAGTTTCTTAACTTAGAAAAAGCCTGGTGCACACTTACCTACCTCTGGCTGAGGAAGGTTGGGAGGAAAGCACTGTAGCCCACTTTTTAATCATAATCAATAGTTGGCATATATAGATGTGTACAATTGGCTGAGATTTGTCAGTCAAGCTGCTCAATATCAAAAGCAAATGTGACACATCAAGGACATCACTGGTATTTTTACGATATAAAATGTTGATAACAGGATCAAAATCCAGGTAAATAACCAAGATAAATATACAGAATTATAAAATATATCAGAGTTGTGCATACTAGTATAACGTGCTATAAATCATATATTGAGTAATATATCCCATTGTGTAAATTATAAGGTTAATATTAGAAAACTGAACACGGACAAGACCGAACAGGTTATTTTCCCAAATTCAGGATCTGTTTCCCTCCCTAGACTAAGGCTGGGTACACACTAGCAAATATTTCCGGCCGACTGACCGATAGTGCCGTGGATCGGTCAGTCGGAAATATCTGATGGTGTGGGGCGATCGGCCGTGAATGAGCTCGACTGGTGTGTACTCACCTCCTCATGTCCGTTGCCTGGGAATAACTCTAGATTCAGATTTTTCCTTCAAACTCCATGTCAACTCGCTTGCCAACTCCTGTCGTCTCCAACTCATAAACATCTCTCGTATTTGTCCCTTCCACACACTTGAATCTTCCAAAATCCTAGTTTATGCAGCACTTCAATCCATCCTTAACTCTGCTGCCCGGCTCATTCATTTCTCTCCTCGCTTCTCTAATGCCTCTCCTCTCTGTCAGTCCCTCCACTGGTTGCCCATCATGCAAAGGATCCAGTTCAAGCTGCTTACCTTATCCTATAAAGCACTATCCAACACAGCCCCCCATATATCTCACCCTTATCCTATAAAGCACTATCCAACACAGCCCCTCCATATATCTCACCCTATCCTATAAAGCACTATCCAACACAGCCCCTCCATATATCTCACCCTATCCTATAAAGCACTATCCAACACAGCCCTCCATATATCTCACCTTATCCTAAAAAGCACTATCCAACACAGCCTCCCATATATCTCACCCTATCCATAAAGCACTATCCAACACAGCCTCCATATATCTCACCCTATCCTATAAAGCACTATCCAACACAGCCTCCTTATATCTCCACACTATAAAGCACTATCCAACACAGCCCTCCATAATACCATATCCATAAAAGCACTATCCAACACAGCCCTCCTATATCTCACCCTATCCTATAAAGCACTATCCAACCAGCCCCCCATATATCCACCATCCTATAAAAGCACTATCCAACACAGCCCTCCATATATTACACCTATCCTATAAAGCAACTATCCAACAAGCCTATTATACTCACCCTATCCTATAAAGCACTATCCAACACAGCCCCTCCTATATCTCACCCTATCCTATAAAGCACTATCCAACACAGCCCCCCTATATCTCACCTATCTATAAAGCACTATCCAACACAGCCCTCCATATATCTCACCCATCTCTATAAAGCACTATCCAACACAGCCTCCATAATCTCACCTATCTATAAAGCACTATCCAACACAGCCCTCCATATACTCACCCTATCCTATAAAGCAATATCCACAACAGCCCTCCATATATCCTCACCTATCCTATAAAGCACTATCCAACACAGCCCCTCCATAATCTCCCCACCTATAAAGCACTATCCAACACAGCCCCTCCATATATCTCACCCTATCCTATAAAGCACTATCCAACACAGCCCCTCCATATCTACCCATCCTATAAAGCACTATCCAACACAGCCCTCCATATATCTCACCCTATCCTATAAAGCACTATCCAACACAGCCCTCCATATATCTCACCCTATCCTATAAAGCACTATCCAACACAGCCCCATATATCTCACCCTATCTATAAAGCCATATCACAACAGCCTCCATATATCTCAACCCTATCCTATAAAGCACTATCCAACACAGCCCCTCCATATATCTCACCCTATCCTATAAAGCACTATCCAACACAGCCCCTCCATATATCTCACCCTATCCTAAAAGCACTATCCAACACAGCCCTCCATATATCTCACCCTATCCTATAAAGCCTATCCAAAACAGCCCCATATATTCTACCTATTCTATAAAGCACTATCCAACAAGCCCTCCATATATCTCACCATATCTATAAAGCACTATCCAACAAGCCCCTCCATATATCTCACCATCCTATAAAGCACTATCCAACACAGCCCCTCCATATATCTCACCCTATCCTATAAAGCGCTATCCAACACAGCCCCTCCATATATCTCACCCTATCCTATAAAGCACTATCCAACACAGCCCCATAATATATCTCAGAACTGATCCACCGATACCGTCCATGACGCAACGTCCGTTCCGCAAACAATACCCTCCTCTCATCCACCCTGGTCACCTCTTCCCATGTCCACATTCAGGACTTTACTCGTGCTGCCCCTCTGCTCTGGAACTCCCTTCTCACAGATTCCCATCCCTTTGTGTCTCACCCCCATTTACTCTAGACTGTAAGCTCTTTGGGCAGGGTCTTATCTCCTATTGTATCACGGTATTGCTGTAACACATCACTCTGTGCACTTATAATGTATGCTTTACTTTTGTATGTCCAGTAATATGTATGACTTTGTATAATATGTATTACCCTAGTATGTAATATATAACCATGTTAAGCACCACAGAAGATGTTGACATTTTATAAATCAATAATAATAATAATAATAATAATAATGATCTTGTCTCTGACAGTGATTTATAACATACATCATGTTCTAAGTTTCTAAGCAGTGATATAATAGAACTACAAGTCCTAAAATGTTGTCTTTCTGAACATCTCAGGGTCTAAACACACACGGGGAGGGGGTGATTTGGGGGTTTGAGTATATACTGGGTAAACTGTAGGAAAGTACATGTTGAGTACACAGTAGATAACTACACATTTATTATGTTTGTATTGCTGAGTAAAAAATAGTTACGTACATCTTAAAGGGCATGTGCACCCCCAAAACTATAATTTCCCCCACTACTGGCCCCACTCTGTAGTGTATAAAAATCCTTACCTTACATCTCAGCTCCAAATGGTTCTCCTGTAATGTCCCCCCAAAGTCCCAAATACTGGCCACCAGGAGCCTGGCAGGGAGGGAACTGTTTCCGCCTCTGAAGCTTCCTCTCAAAGGTTTTGGGGTTGCTCAGAGCAGCCCACCCCCTCCCTCCCTCTCCCTCCCTCTCTCACTCTCCCTCCCTCCCTCCCGTTTTCATCTCCCTCCCCCTAGTGTAATTCCCTTTGTATATGTTGTAGGGCTTCTTCCCCCAGCCCCAACCGCATTATTATTATTTTCAGAAAGTCCCCCGATCATTACTTACCTTCCCTTTCTCCTCCGGCGTTCTGAACTACCGGCAGCCATGTCCGTGATTGGCTGCCTCTCAGATTTGATTCGAAACTGGGTTCTATTCGAACCCACATTACATCTCTAATTGTGTACAATGCAATGACTGTTTCCCTGCCAATAAATACAGGGGTTAAGTTTACTTTACTCACATATCATTACTTTTATAATTTTATACATATGGATGGGAGCTGATATAATGTTTCCCTTGGACGGAACTTAGAACTTAGGGCATAGCTTATTATGTGATTCAGAGAAAGGCAACTAAAATAATAATGGGAATGGAGGGAGATTAGACAAGTTAGGGCTGTTTACACTGGAGAAGGGAGGATATGATCACTTTATATAAATATATTAATGGGCCATACAATGAACTCTCTGGTGCATTGTTCACTAATAGGTCATATCAGAGGACTCATGGACATCCTTTAAGATTAGAAAAAAAGAAGTTTCATCTTCAGTTTAGGAAAGGTTTCTTTACAGTGAGAACGGTGAAACTGTTCCGGCAGATGTGATAATGGCAAGTTCACTGAATAGCTTTAAAAGTGGGCTGGAAACATTTCTAAACCTAAAAAATATTGAGAATTATGGCTCTGTGATCTGGATCTACCTGATGCACAACTCCATCGCCACCTATAAGCTGCTATTGGTTAGCAAGACTTTAACACAGGAAGTAGAGAGCTGTGTCTCTCGGTTAATTCCCCTGAGAGTTCTTGTTGATCCAGGGATCCTTTTTCCAATACAATTTGGAGTAAGGAATTTTTTTTTTTAACTTTTCCTTTTTTTTGCCTTCCTCTCAATCAACTGTTCATGAGTAGGATAAAAAGGTTGGATTTGATGGACGTAAATCTTTATACAACCTCCAATACTATGTTACTATGTAACTGATAGACAGCCATTATTGGTAAGGTATAAAGGTTGGACTAGATGGACGTATGTCTTTATACAACCTCCAATACTATGGTACTATGTAACTGTTAGACAGACATTATGGGTAGGGTATAAAGGTTGGACAAGATGGACGTATGTCTTTATAAAACCTCCAATACTATGTTACTTTGTAACTATTATACAGACATTATGGGTACGGTATAAAGGTTGGACTAGATGGACGTATATCTTTATTCATCCTCCATTACTATGTTACTATGCGAGATTTTCGGTAATGTGTAAAGTTTGGACTAGATGAACGTGTGTTTTTATTCAACTTCCAATTGTATGCTACTATGTAACTGACTGTTAGACAGGCATTATGGGTAGGGTATAAAGGTTGGACTAGATGGACGTATGTCTTTATTCAACCTCCAATACTATGTTACTATGTAACTGTTAGACATTATGGGTAGGGTATAAAGGTTGGACTAGATGGACGTATGCCTTCATATAACCTCCAATACTATGGTACTATGGAACTGTTAGACAGACATTATGGGTAGGTTATAAAGATTGGACTAGATGGACATATGCCTTTATTCAACCTCCAATACTATGTTACTATGTAACTGTTATACAGACATTATAGGTAAGGTATAAAGTTTGAACTAGATGGACCTATGTCTTTATACAACCTCCAATACTATGTTACTATGTAACTGTTATACAGACATTATGGCTAGGGTATAAAGGTTGGACTAGATGGACGTATGTCTTTATACAACCTCCAATACTATGTTACTATGTAACTGTTACACAGACATTATGGGTAGGGTATAAAGGTTGGACTAGATGGACTTATGACTTTATACAACCTCCAATACTATGTTACTATGTAACTGTTATACGGACATTATGGGTAGGGTGTAAAGGTTGGACTAGATGGACGTATGTCTTTATTCAACCTCCAATACTATGTTACTATGTAACTGTTATACAGACATAATGGGTAGGGTATAAAGGTTGGACTAGATGGATGTATTTCTTTATACAACCTCCAATACTATGTTACTATGTAACTGTTATACATACATTATGGGTAGGGTATAAAGGATGGACTAGAAGGATGTATGTCTTTATTCAACCTCCAATACTATGTTATTATGTAACTGTTATACAGACATTATGGGTAGGGTATAAAGATTGGACTAGATGGATGTATGTATTTATACAACCTCCAATACTATGTTACTATGTAACTGTTATACAGACTTTATGGATAGGGTATAAAGGATGGACTAGAAGGACGTATGTCTTTATACAACCTCCAATACTATGTTACTATGTAACTGTTATACAGACTATGGGTAGGGTATAAGGTTGGACTAGATGATGTATTTCTTTATACAACCTCCAATACTAGTTTACTATGTAACGTGTATACAACATTATGGGTAGGGTATAAAGGGGACTAAAGGATATGTCTTTTATCAACCTCCAATACTATGTTATTATTTACTGTTATACAGACATTATGGTAGGGTATAAAGGTTGGACTAGATGGAGTATGTTTTATACACCCTCCATACTATGTTACTATGTAACTGTTATACAGACTTTATGGGTAGGGTATAAAGTGGACTAGAAGGAGTATGTCTTTATACAACCTCCAATACTATGTTACTATGTAACTGTTATACAGACATTATGGGTAGGGTATAAAGGTTGGACTAGATGGACGTATGTCTTTATACAACCTCCAATACTATGTTACTATGTAACTGTTAGACAGACATTATGGGTAGGGTATAAAGGATGAACTAGATGGACGTATGTCTTTATACAACCTCCAATACTATGTTACTATGTAACTGTTATACAGACTTTATGGGTAGGGTATAAAGGTGGGACTAGATGGATGTATGTCTTTATATAACCTCCAATACTATGTTACTATGTAACTGTTATACAGACATTATGGGTAGGGTATAAAGGATGGACTAGAAGGATGTATGTCTTTATTCAACCTCTATTACTGTTATTATTTTTGGTGATTGGCACCTAATTATTATGGGATGTTTGGGTCACACTGATCTGCAGAATCAAATATCTTGTCTGTTTAGTTGTTCCTGTATAACAACAAGGACTTTCTTGCAGGAATCCAATGTACAGTCTGACAAGGATCATAACCAGATTCCAATTAAAGGGCAGTTTTTAAGTGTAACTTTGTAAGATAAGATGCAAAACCTCAACAGGATTTAACATGTCTTGTCACTTAACAAGATACATTGTTACAACACCAGCTAATCAACCATTGCTCTATTTGTAGGTGACAACCTTACTAGGGTGTAGTGAAAACTATAATGCCCAGAATGTCTTGGCTGCAGTGCTGATGGCAGCAGCTAAGATTCATAGGGATTAATATGTCAAGTATGCTAGAATAAGAGCAAATCATACGATCAATTTAAGGTGGATGGAAATCCAAATAAGACAAATTAGTTTCTCTTACGGGAGAAATTTTCCTAAAATTTTTCTTTTTTCTTGAGTTTAAGACAGTATATAACCGGATTAGCTAAATGGGGAATGTACGTGTAGAGAAACAAAACTAAGGCATTGACATCAGCATTAACAATCAATGGAATTTGATTTGTCATGAATATAAAACCTCTAGGGACGAAGTGCAAGCCAACTTGAGGGCTACAAGTGTAAAGTACTTTCTGCCAATTCTGATAGTTGGATGATAAGTGAACGGCCCTCATGATCAAAATGTAAGAGATTATTATAATGTCTAGGGGAAAAAGGAGGGCACACAATGCAATTAAATTGCTTCCTGTCTTGCTACACGTGCCAAATCTAAGATGGCCATGTTGACACAGAAGCAGTTCTTGACAAGATTATGTCCACAGTAGGAAAGTCTTCCAATGATAACTACTACATTAACTGTTGTGATTAACGCAGCAACGATACAGAAAAAATAACAGATATAAGCCACCAGTTTATTGCTGATCATTGAGTGGTATATCTGAGAGGTTTGCAGATAGCAACATAACGATCAGTGACCATCAGCATAATGATAAAGGAGTCAACGGCACCTAGGTAATGGATACAAAACAACTGGAAGAAATATCCATAGAAAGAGATAGATCCTACTTCAAACCAATATTTGGCAATGATTTTTGGTAATGTCAAAAAGTAGATAGGAGAGAGAAAGGCTTCCAATGATAATGTACATAGGCTGGTGAAGTTGGTGTTTTAGAATAATTAAAATGATCAAAGTGCTATTTGCAATTAGTGAAACACAGTAAAGTAGAAACATTGTAGCAGAGACTGGAAAATGTAAGTTCTCCTGGAGGCCTGGAAAGCCAACAAGGATGAACTCAGAGACCAAAGAAGTTTTATTAATCATTGAGACATGTTGTTGACTCTCTATAAAAAAAAACAATAGAGTTTAAATAAATATTGGGGAAATGCTATAAAAGAAAAACAACCTGCAATTGTTTAATCCAAATTAAATGCACAAGTTAGACAAAAACATTTCATCTATGTCAATATAAAATACTGTAGGGGGATTCTCACTCATTTCAGTATTTGACTACAAAACCACCTGACTGGCAGGTTAGGAAGAGGAGTGGAGTGGAAGGAGACTTTCAGTCTTAGTGATTTAGTTCCTCATTCTGGGTACTATGCAGATATGGAGGAAGAGGAGTGAGGGGAGGTGAGTATAATCATCCTTTAACTTCCATACTAACATAGTAATTGAAGTTGAATAAAGACATATGCCCATGTAATCCAGGGGTGCTCAACCTGGCTGATGCTGGAGGCCTCACTAGCATTACACCATGCTGTGAGCAGGGAATAGCTTCACCACCATTATGCTGGGTTACGCCCACAATACATTCCCATCATGCCCCTTACCACGCTCACCCGTGGGTCCATGCAGGCTGTATAGAAAAGTGGGCCACCGATTGGGCATCACAGATCTAATCCAACTTTATACCCTCCCCTTTAACCCTACCTAACATTTGATCCAGAGGAAGGCAAAAAAAAGCTTAAAAAAGGGGGAAATTCCCTTCTGGCAATCAGAAAGTATCCCTGGATCAAACATCAACCAAAACTACAATATATGTATTAATACCAGTAATTCTCAATATTATATAGTATCCCTGTACCAACCAGAGCTACATTATAAGTATTAATACCAGTAATTCTCAATATTATATAGTATCCCTGTACCAACCAGAACTACAGTATATGTATTAATACCAGTAATTCTCAATATTATATAGTATCCCTGTACCAACCAGAACTCCAGTATATGTATTAATACCAGTAATTCTCAATATTATATAGTATCCCCGTACCAACCAGAACTACATTATAGGTATTAATACCAGTTATTCTCAATATTATATAGTATCCCCGTACCAACCAGAACTGCAGTATATGTATGAATAACAGTAATTCTCAATATGCTAAAACTAAAAAATATTGAGAATTACTGGTATTAATGCATATACAGTATCCCTGTACCAACCAGAACTACAGTATATTAATACCAGTAAATCTCAATATTATATATTGAGTTGCTGTAACTGAAATAGTGACAGTTAGTATGTGTGAATTGCTTGATGGGAAATTCCCTCTCCCAGAGTTGTCTTACAATGATTACCTAGCAGGTTACGAGAGTAAGAGGTCATGCTGAACCTAAAGAAATCAAGTACTGGATTGAAGTCCACACACACACCTCAGTAAGTGCTACTTACATGTAGTAATTCAGAGATTAAAGGGTATCTATAGTAAAAATTCAAAAACGTCTGTGTTGAATCTATTAATTGTATAGATAATTTTATTATGTGATTTGTTTATAAATGTGATTTATTTTATAAATACGATTCTTTTATAAATGTGATTCTATTAGAAATATAATTCTTTTATAAATGTGATATTTTTTAAATAAATGTAATTCTTTTATAATGTAATTCTTTTATACATGTGATTCTAAATGTGATTATTTTATAGATGTAATTGCTTTATTAATAACATTCTTTTATAAATGTGATTCATTTATAAATATAATTATTTTCTAAACGTGATTCTTTTATAAATGTGATTTAAAAAAAAAAAAAATATATATATATATATATAATTTACAAACAGAAGTCTCCAGCACTCAACATATATAATAAGCATAAATTAATAGATATCACGAACAAGTATGCAAGCAACGAAGGTGTATTACCTGCACTAAAGTTAAAATGGATACGTTTAGTTACATAGTTTGTACAAACTGCGTCGCTGATGCGCCACTTCAAGGCTGGGATACTGCCTTGAAGTGGCGCATCAGCTGACGCAAGTTTGTACAAACTATGTAACTAAACGTATCCATTTTAACTTTAGTGCAGGTAATCACCCTTCGTTGCTTGCATACTTGTTCGTGATATCTAATTAATTTATGCTTATAATATAGTTGATTCTGGAGACTTCTGTGTATGTATTTTGCCGGTAACTCCTTTGCACCGCATCTGAAAGTAATTTAAAATAAAGGTTTGAGCTGCATATTCTTGTATTTGTAGATAATAAAGGGCAATACGGCTAAGCTCGATTTTATATGCTTTGCTCCCTGGGTAAATTTATTCCCCCGCCCCTTTAAGGCAGTCCAGATAAAAAGAAGGTTTAGAAGCTCTGTAGCTCCCATGATTCCTTGGTATAGGTCATACTAAATAAAAGAGAAGCAGGTATGGTCTTGTTCCCCCAGGGATTGAACTTTACTCATTAGGTTAGGACTGATGCTGGGATACTGCCTTGAAGTGGCGCATCAGCTGACGCAATTTTGTACAAACTATGTAACTAAACGTATCCATTTTAACTTTAGTGCAGGTAATCACCCTTCTTTGCTTGCATACTTGTTCGTGATATCTTTATTTATGCTTAATATAGTTGAGTGCTGGAGACTTCTGTGTAATGTATTAATTGCCGGTACTCCTTTGCACCGCATCTGAAAGTAATTTAAAATAAAGGTTTGAGCTGCATATTCTTGTATTTGTATATATATATATATAGATATATATAAATTCTATTCATTTATTTATGGAAATTCCTTTATCAATGTGATTCTTTTATAAATATGATTCTTATATAAACCTGATTCTATTATAAATGATTTTTTTTATCAATGTGATTTATAAATATGATTCTTATATAAAAGTGATTCTATTAGAAACAGGATTCTTTATAAATGCGATTCTATCAAAAATATTATTTTTTAAAATGTGATTCCTTTATAAATTTGATTCTGTTATGAATTTGATTCTTTTATAAATAGGATTTTTTTTATAAATTAGAATTTATTTATGTATGGGATTCTTTTCTTAATGTGACTCTTTTATAAATGTGATTCTTTTATAAATGTGATTCTTTTATAAATATGATTCTTATATAAACGTAATTCTATTATAAATGCTTTTTTTTAAATAAATGTAATTCTATTATAAATGTGATTCTATTAGAAACAGGATTCTTTTATAAATGTGATTCTATTAGAAACAGGATTCTTTTATAAATGTGATTCTTTAATAAATGGGATTCTATCAAAAAAAATTTTAAATTTTTTTAAAAATAAATGTGATTCTTTTATAAATTTGATTCTGTTATGAATTTGATTCTTTTATAAATAGGCATTTTTTTTATAAATTAGAATTTATTTATATATGGGATTCTTTTATAAATGTGACTTTTATAAATGTGATTCTTTTATAAATGGGATTTTTTTAAATATAGATTTGATTCATTTATACATGGGAATTCCTTTATCAATGTGATTCTTTTATAAATATGATTCTTATATAAACGTGATTCTATTATAAATGATTTTTTTTTATAAATGTTATTCTTTTAGAAATTCTATCTGAAACAGCATTCTTTTATAAATGCGATCCTTTTGTATATGTGATTCTTTAATAAATGGGATTCTATCAAAAATAAATTTTTTTAAATAAATGTGATTCTTTTATAAATGCGATTCTTTTAATAATGTAATTCTTTTAAAAATGTGTTTCATTTATAAATGTAATTCTTTTCTAAATGTGATTCTTTTATAAATATGATTCTTTTCTAAATATGATTATTTTACAAACGTGATTCTTTTATAAATTTGATTCTTTTATAATTGTGATTTTTTTTAATAAATTCAATTTGTTTAAACATGGGGTAATTTTATAAATGTGATTCTTTTATAAATTTGATACGTTTATAAATCCAATTTTTTTTATAAATATGATTCTTTAATGCCTTGCAGTGCTGAAGTCCTGAGTTTGATTCCACCCTTGGACACATCTGTAAGGAGTTTGTATGTTCTTCACGTGCTTATGTGGGTTTCCTCCAGGCACTCCAGTTTCCCCCACAATCATAAAGACATACTGATAGGTTGTATTGTCAAATAAATGTGCTTAGACTGTAAGCTCTTCGGGGCAGGGCCTGATGTGAATGTATACATGTAATTGTAAAGTGCTGCGGAATATGTTGGCGCTATATAAATCCATAATAATAATAATGATAATTATTATGATAATCATACTAATAATATAATATAATATATAACATAATATAACATATAATAATTTGTATGGTAAATCCTAATTAGGATCTTTCTGGGCTGGTTACGCCATGATTGCATTTTCATGGAAAAGGTATCTATCTATCTTTAAGGACCAAGGTTCCCCTGATATTTTTAATGTCCCAGCAATTTATAAATATTACATAATGGGATAAAGGTTAAGTCCAAACATATTGTATGATTCCTCACCTGAGACACATCTGTGTAAGGTCAAGTCTTCTTGTCACTTCTATACCCTCCTTTTCCATGGAAATCCTAATGTCCCATTAACCCCTCACAATCCCCATCATACATAGTAAACAGTTTCCATTATATAAATCAGTGCAATAGTAACAGACACAAAATTAACAATAATTTCATAAACCCTGCATAGGCTAGCAACATATTATATAGCTATTTAGATCGTGTTTATCCATCTATACCAATACAATGTATAAAGTGCCCAATGTATTAGATAGTGATCTTCATATAAAAATACCTCAAGTGCAATAAATAGCGATCTCATTATAAAAATACAAAAAGTGCCAATTGTGAGGGGTTAATGGGACACCACCCACAGGGAAGGATGAGTTCTATATTAATTGTTAAATTCTGTTCACTGTGTGTTCTTTGCACTTGAAAAAGAAAGCATAGCGTTCGAAACATGTCGTGTGGTATGCTGTGGATCTAATAAATAATTTTGCAAGCTGATATTGGCTGCAGAGTGTCTTGGTGCATCTTGTCTTTTGGGATTGATTCCTGGTGTTGGATGTGGCCACACAGCATGATTGGACGCTGAAGTGGTGAGAAACGCTGTGACACGTGTCTAATATGACCTGTGTCTAATAAAAGAACATGTATGTTGGTATGGTGTTATTTGTCATCTGTTTTTTTAAACTGCTTTCTACTTCATCTTTATTCAGAGATTACAGCGGCATGGTTTTAACTGATAGCAGTTAAAACTGATATTCAGTTGCAATCAACATATTTTCCCCACAGCAAATTCCATGTAGCAGGTTCACCACAACATTTGTTTATTTACACTTCAAGTAAATGGGAAAAAAAGAAAAAGGCTTTTAAAATTTTGAAAAATCTTACAGGGAGTATAAAAGCTGTAATAAAGAGTGCAAGAAAGCAATTAAACTAGCTAAAATAGAAAATGAAATATGGATTGCCGAACAAAGCAAGTCAAACCCCAAAATGTTTTTTAAGTATATAAATGGTAAAAAGATGAGGACTGAGAATGTGGGACCATTAAATAATGGGGCTCAGGTGGTTGTAGAGGATGCCGAAAAGGCTAATCTGCTAAACCATTTTTTAACATTGGTTTTTACTGTTGAGAATCCTTATCCTTACAGTAGGGATTGTAATAATGTGCAGGGAAGAAATGAAGAGTATTCACATTGGCTAACAGAGGATATGGTACGGAAACAATTAGACAAAGTTAATATCAATAAAGCCCCAGGACCAGATGGATTGCATCCTCAGATTTTAAAAGAGCTTAGTTCAGTTCTATCTAGACCACTGTTTCTTATCTTTTCAGATTCACTTTGGTGTGGGGATGTGCCGCTGGATTGGAAAAAAGCCAATGTAATACCAATATTCAAAAAAGGTAGTCATTCACAGACTGGTAACTATACAACTGTAAGCCTAACATCAGTGGTAGGGAAGGTGATGGAAACTTTGTTACGGGATCATATCCTTGACTTTGGGGCATACTTAGAAACGAAAATAGCACATCGCGGCCGCGAAAATAGCACTATCGCCGTATTTATAATGGCGAGCGCCATTCCCGCGATATGTATCGCGGCCGCGATGTGTTGCGGTAATTTTAAGCCCTTTCGCGGCGATACTGTATAGTATTGCCGCAAAGGGGCTTAAAATCCCTTCCCGACGCCTCTCCTAAGGGGGCGGGGCATACGCCCACCCCGCCCGCCGCCGCTTCCCAGCAGCCCCTCCCAACCCGTTCCCCGCTCGCGGCAATCTCGGAACGGGAGGCTAGGAGGGGCTGCCAGGAAGCCGCTGTCGCGACCACCCGCCGCGCACCCCCTCCTCGGCTGCTCCCGGGGAGGGGAAGGGAGGGAGCCGCTGGGAGGGGTGGAGGCACCCTCCAGCGGGGCCCTGAGAAGGGCCTTTTGGGGCTTAAGGGGTTACCGCAGCTCGAACGGGACCCCCCTCCCCGGCTTGTAAGGCCCTTGCGGCACTGACAAGTGCCTTTGGCGGCGTCCCGCAGCTCAAACCAGGACCCCCAGTGTGGCTCTAAAAGAGCCCTTGGGCGGCGTCTTCTTTCTACCAGTCCCGGCGACACCAGCTCCGCCAAGGCCGCCGACCCCCGAGAGGTACCCCTGCGGCTGCCAGGGGTACCCCTGCGGGCGCCGGCGACCTCAACGAGGCCGATGTTGCCGGCGTCTTGATCCGACGCGACGTTTCGGGCTGGCGACCACAACCCCACTCATGTCGCCGGTGCCAGGAGACTCACTGCGCCGCCAGGAGCCCGCTGGCACGCGGCCTCAGCGGAGCCGTGTTGCCAGCCGCTTCTTCTTCAGCCATCTACTGCGATGGCATCTGAGTCCACGGCGGAAAGCTCCTCTTTATATAGGTTTGCAGAAATCCAGAATCCGTTTCTGATTGGTCAATTTTTAATGCTTGGGTTACAGCTTTAACTTAAACACAATCAGATTTCAGAACTTTCCAGAATCTGATTGGTTAATGTAAAGCATGTAAAAACAAGCATTAAAAAATTGACCAATCAGAAACGGATTATGGATTTCTGCAAACCTATATAAAGAGGAGCTTTCCGCCGCGGAACTCAGATGCCATGCAGTAGATGGCTGAAGAAAAGAAGCGGCTGGCAACATCAGCTCCGCTGAGGCCGCGGCGGTGCCAGCGGGCTCACTAGCGGCCGCAGTGAGTCTGCCTGGCATCGGCGCGACCTGAGTGGGGTTGGTGTCACCAGCCTGAAGACGTCGCCCAAGGGCTCTTTTAAGAGCCGCACACAGGGGGTCCCGGTTCGAGCTGCGGGACCCCCGCCAAAGACACTTGTCAGTGCCGCAAGGGCCCTTACAAGGGCCGGGGAGGGGGTCCTGGTTCGAGCTGCGGGACCCTTAAGCCCCAAAAGGCACTTATCAGTGCTGCAAGGGCCCTTACAAGAGCCGGGGAGGGGGGTCCCGGTTCGAGCTGCGGGACCCCTTAAGCCCCAAAAGGCCCTTCTCAGGGCCCCGCTGGAGTGAGCCTCCACCCCTCCCAGCGGCTCCCTCCCCTCCCCGGGAGCGGCCGGGGGGCTTGGAGGGGTTGCTGGGGAGGGGGTGCGCGGCGGGTGGTCCTAGCCTCCCGTTCCGAGATTGCCGCGAGCGGGAAACGGGTTGGGAGGGGCTGCTGGGAGGGGTGGAGGCTCCCGCCGCGGGGGGTTGTGGGCGGGGTGGGCGTGTTTCCCAGGGCGGGTGCGACCACCCGCCACGGATTGCCTGCCCATCCCCGCCGCGGGAGGTTAGTATCGGCTGACTTCGCCACCTTTATAAATAGAAGCGGCGGTAACAGGTAAGTATCGCCGCGAAGGGTTAACGCTTCGTTAACTTTTCCGTGGGGCGCATTACCAAGCAATACGGAAGTGTCCGAACTTCTTGAGTTCAAAAGAACAGAGTGCGCGATATCTGAAATACATAATACATACACACTATAATATATGACGGTATATTTAACAATATACGACCTGATAGCACAGATCATCTTTTCAACTGTCCGGGTTTTTGTTTTACACATATACAATGTCAACAATAATTTGAACTTTGAAACACTCACGGGTCTTGAGTGAAAAACACAAACAAAATTTTAGCGCACAGAAAAACTCACGCGTTTCACCCCCCCTCTGGCGCCTTCGTGGGCACTTGAAATCAAACAGTACACCATTCAATACTCACAATAAGACTCACCCACCAATCACCCCAAGGGCTGGATATCACCCATGGTAAATGCCCCTATTGTCAACAATACAAGGTCCTATTTTTACTTGAAACAAAAGGATAAGTAAAAACCTGATTGAACTCGAGTATAACGCCGAAGGTTAGAAATGTTGACCCACTACGGCCTTCTGCATTATGTATGTTTTGAGGCTTTGGTTGCCTTTAAATGAGACAGTTAGAATTCCTACAGTGAATAGACTACTGGATTTTGGTTATTACTGTATGTGACTACTGTATGGGAATTCTAAGTCCATTTAAGGGCAACCAAAGCCTCAAAACAATACAATCAGAAGCGCATCTTTTTAACAATAGAACGTGTCATTCCTCCTGAATTCTGTATGGTGTTTAAGGCAGTAGTTGCCATTTAAAGCAGAACAGTAATCTAGACAGTATACCCCTATTCCTTGGACACTCCAGATGTTTAGAAATACCAACTCCAGCATGTGTTTAGTTGCAGGGAGTTGTGTAGTTGCCCAAACATTCTGCAAAAATATATAAGAACAACTACAATCCTATGTAATAGAAAGGCTCGGGATATGCATATGGGAGGTACAGTGGCATCATCCTGTCTTCCAGTAACCCCCCAATATCTATCCCTCCGTCTATTAGTCATTATATAGGAAGCCATTTTCCAGTATATAACTAGTTAAGTGCCATGATCCACCATAGTAACATGTAGAGCACTCTCAGGACTTGATGAAAAAAACTTTAACTTTTATCCATAAGCAGCAAACAGATAGCGACGTTTCGGTCTTTGTTTTAGCCTTACTCAAGCCATTGGCACTACTTGAAGGTTAGACTGAAGGTAAGAGTGACACTGTTTGCTAATGGTTAATGCCATTATTGTTAGAAAGAAAAGAAGGACGAGCATAGCTCCTCACTCTCTCCGTCCGTTCGTTTCACATGCTTAAGTACGATGTAGAGATAAGGAGTGAGCCGGACAGCCGCGTCAATTTTAGACTCACTGGAATACGAGAGGGGTGAGAGATGTTCGGTCCTCCTTTTACTTCAATAAGAACCGGCAAGTAAGTATTTATTGTACTGACAAATGTCTTCCTATAGAAATGACTAATACAGGGAGGAGAGTTGGGGGGTATTCTTATGTATATAAGAATAATACGCTACCTACAGTGGAATATGCAGATGTACTTCCCTGTAGAATTCCGATGCCCGGTATAAAAGTATAAAAGCCGTGGTCTAGTACTTCTATATGGTCAGGGGAACTGCTCCGTGGTGTAATATCATAATATTACCTGTAGTACCGTATTATCCCCTTACATTGTGAAACATACCTGCTTAGGCCTTTCATGAAGATGTAATAAGAATTAATTCTTCATAGCAGTTAATGTAGTATACTTGATTTGGTTAATTGACTTATAGTTATAGTTATAGTATAGTAGTATAGTACAGTATAGTACAGTAGAGTTATAGTATAGGTACAGTATAGTTATCGTACAGACAGCTATAGTCTGTATAGTACAGGTACCAGTGATAGTACAGAGTCGTATCGTATAGTACAGTACAGCTATAGTACAGTGTAAAAGTATAGACAGTATAGTACAGTATAGTACAGTATAGACAGATAGTATAGTTATAGATCCAGTATAGTATAGTACAGTACAGCAGTTATAGTATTAGTATCGTATAGTACCGTATAGTATAGTACAGCTACAGTATAGATAGAGTATAGTATGAGACTATAGTACAGGTATAGTACAGTATAGTACAGTATAGTATAGTATGTACAGATATATAGTACAGATACAGTACAGCTACAGTATAGTATAGTACAGTATAGTACTAGTAGAGTACAGGTAGTATAGTATAATATAGTATAGTATAGTATAGTATCGTACAGTATAGTCTAGCTACAGTATTAGTATAGTACCGTAAGTATAGTACAGTATAGTATAGAAACTACAGTACATTTATAGGATAGTATAGTATTTGAGGTTTGTGAAATAAAGAATACGTCACCATCCAGTCCAACATCTAGCATAGGCCTCATTATATCGCCTAACTGTGATCACAGAGGAAGGCAAAAAAATTCCACCAAATTTATGAAGCGGTAAAAAAATTCCTTCTGACTCCAGGTCACGAAATTTCCCGGATCACCCCTCTACTTATGGATCAATACAGAGCTTGTAACATTACTTGTGCAGAAAGTCCCAGCTTTTTATTAAACTGTACCAATGAACGCCATAACAAGTCCACTGACGGACAGTTCCATAGCTTAACCGTTTCTCACAGTGAAAAACCCTTTCCCAACTGAAGCCTAAACCTTTTTTCTTCAAGTCTTAAGGGATGTCTGCGTGTCCTCCTGACATGTTCTATTGGGAGCAATGCCCCAGATAGTTATTGTAATGGACCCGTTAAGTGCTATTTATACAAGTAATCATATCCCACGCAAGCGCCTTTTCTCCAGCGTACCTAATTGGAACTGTTCCGTCTTTCTTCATATTTAAGCTCCCTACATCCCCTTATTACAATGTAATTGCCCTGCTTTTCTGAACCCTTCCATTTCAAAAGGAAATTTTGTTCTTTTGTACAAGGATTTTTTTCCCCCCCAAATTGCACTGGCATATTCCAATGAGGCGCTTACAATGCTTTTTGTATATAGAGGAGAATAAAATTTTTCTCCTTAATCATACCTCTCTTATACAAGGACAATACCATGCTGGGCTCTGGCCTGTTGACAGCCTGGCACCATTGTTCAATTTACCAGTATTTCCCCACCACTGAAGTTAAAACTACAGGCCTGTAATTACCGCGACGTGGACGACACCTTGTGAATATTGGAAAACATCAGCCTTTTTCCAATCCAGAGGCCACACCTCTGGACACGAGGGAATCTGTTTTTTTTTGCAAAAATAATAAAAAATGGCCTAGATAAAAACTGTGACTTAGCTCCTAGGGGACCCGGATGTATTTTACCGAGTACCAGGAGATTTTTAATATTAACCCTATTAGTTTTTCTTTACCCATATCCTTGGTTAACCCGTTTGTATGTTACTTATGTATAAATGATGTCGTTGGCCTAGAAAAAAAATTTGTACATGAATAAAGAATTGGTTGGTAGTCGCTTTATAGTGAGTAGTGGTCAACGGAGCTACATCAATGATGGAAGCAAATGTAAAGAAAGGAGGTGACCACTGTCTCGTGCTAAACTGATGGCTATATTGGTTGGGCGTAACGTTAACTCTAGTGCAGGGTTGCCCAACCCAGACGATGCTGGGGGCCGCACTTGCGGGGCACTGAACACTGGGGCTGTGGGGAGTAAACTCTGCCCCCGGACCTGCCCGGTTACGCCCCCGGTCCGCCCTTCCATGCCCACCAGCAGATCCGTGCAGAGCATGGCTGGGCATCACTGCTCTGTGGCAAAGCACAGAGAGCTGCTATTAGTATATAACATTGTTGTAGCAATGCAATGGAATGCAAATGGCAGCTCTTGGTGCATTGCCTTGTTTGTCTGTAATATACCATACAAAGTCTGCAATCAACGTTTTACAAAGAAAATGTTTCTTGACAAGTCTACCTTTCTGTGTAAAAATATGCAACAAAGAGCTTTATGTCCATCTTCAAACAGTTACACAGGCAGAAGTTCCAAAACCTCCTGATTAATTTTGAAGGTTTTCTGAGGAAATAAGGAGACAACAATGACTTCTGCGTTTAATACCGGAACCACAAATTCCAACCACACACTTATGGGTCGATCGATCAGGAGGTGTATGGCCAAACTTCAGTTCTGCCAGAATCTTACTCCATAAATAGCTGCAAAATTGACCCACACATGGTCATCTTGCTAGCCGTTGGACGATTTTTCTACTGAAAGAGTTGCTTGGGTTTTCTATGTCCAGTTAAGTTAAATCTATCAATAAAATTTCCCGTCTCTCGGTGCAAAATTTATTTTCAAAAATATAAGCCCTGTCCTCTTGTCTACTCTTTGCCGATGTATATTTTAATAGTTCATTTCATTTGCAGATTGTTTGGTTGGTTCTGGAGAGTAATACGAGAATTCTTCCTCTACTGCTTCATCGTTTGACTGTCACCGTTATTGTATATTTTTATTGGCTTCATTTCTTCATCTCGCAACGTTGCAGTGCGGAGGATAATGAGCGCAATTACAACCAGTCTGTGGTTGAATTTGTTCTCATTGGGATTCCTGGTCTTGTGGAAAAATATCATTCCTTGGTTTCCACCCGATGTTCATTGCCTACATTATTTCCCTAATTGCAAATAGCGTAGGTGATCCTTTTGATCATTCTGAAAGATCCTTGCACCAACCCATGTACATTATCATTGCAAACCTCGCTTTCTCCGATCTTCTCTTTGACACCAATAACATTGCCCAAAAGCATGCGCAAATATTGGTCGGAGCAGACACCATTTCCTTTTATGCATGTATCATTCAGATATTCAGTGTCCATTACTTGGGCAGCCTTGATGCTCTCTTCCTATGCTGATGGCCATCGATCGATAATATTGCCATCTGCAACCTCTTAGGTACCACTCCATCATCACAATAAACTGGTGATTTGGGGCTGTTCTATGTCTTGGGCGTTGGATGCTTTTTATGTAACAGTTCCTTCAGTTTTAGTTTCAAGACTCACTTATTGTGGACCCAATAAAGTAAGAACTTTTCTGTTCCAATCAGTACGTTACAACCATTGTCCTGTGATGAATTTATGTCCGTATTAGGTTATGCATTCATTTTGGTCTGGTTGTGCTCCTCGTACCACTGCCATTATCAACTGTCCTATATTCTTATATCAGGGTGATACATTTATCAGCCAATGGTGGGAACTGGCAGAAGGCATTTTATACCTGTACCACTCACTGTTGCTATAGGCTTGTACTTTGTTCCCCGGGCGATTGTGCTAAATTATAATCAGTCCGACCATTATTAACTCCGATTTAAGTGTTATTATCCTTTGTTTCTACACATATATTCCCCATTAGCCAGCCCCATTATATATGCCTCGAACGCGCAGAAATTAGAAGTCACTTTGAAAAACGTTCAAAAAGATATTCTACATCGGAGCAGCGTGTTGTAACTAGAAAATCTCTGGGCCCCCAGCAAAATTGTGATGGGCCTTAATCGTGCTTCATCTACAGTGGTTTTTCTGGGAAAAGGCTACATCTGTCATAGGACAAGATGATGAGGCTTCGTGGAAGTTAAGCCCTGCATCAAACCAAGTATAAAATATAGCTTTAAAGGGATTTGGTTCTGCCTGAAGAGAAAATTCTTATTCTCCTTTTCCTCTATAGCATGTGCGCTATAGAGGATCAGAACAGGAAACGGTCTGAGATTTTATTCTCCAGTGGTGGATTGCGCAAAAGGGAAAAATACTTGCCTTGGTCCCTGGAGAATTGATTGAAGAAACGGGAGGTAAGGCATTAGCTTATAAAGCTCCCGGACTTCACATCAATACATTAAAGGAATAGTTCACTTTTAGAGTAAAATATTACTTAAAATAGTTGTCCCATGGAGGATTATTTCTGTTTAACATTAGATAAAGGATCACACTATCCATTCCTTGTTCATGATTTTATTTCATATTTTTGTGGTTTAATGCAAGTGTCAGTATTTTGATGGAGATGTGAAGAGTAGTGTCAAGTAGAACACACACATTGCCAAGTTACTGTGTAGTAGAAGGGTGTTCCCAGATTCCTCCAAACTCGGGGTCTTCTCTATCCATCCACCCACAGGGGAAAGCCTATGCTGGATTTAATAAGGGCAATCCCCCCCCTCCCCTGAAAAATCCACTACAAGGGCAGCAAACTTTGGGATGCGCTTGTGCTGGTTATCCTTTTTTTCCTTACTAAAAATTAGATCTGGTGTATTCATTTGATCAACTGGACTTGAAGTTTAGTTCTTGAAGACGTTTCGCTAGTCATCCGACTGGCTTTCTCCAATTCAGAATGACTTGTACAGAATCTGTGGCAATTATGTTACCCTGGAAAATCCCATTAGCATATCACAGCCAGGTGTTAAGGGTGTGGATTAGATAGTGGCAAGAGGTGTTATAGGAACACTAGAGTAAGGTGTCAAAACAGCATTGTACATGGCAGACAGTTGGTGTCGAACCCCCCACCTATTATTTAGGCTTGGTTTCTTTATTTTCACACAGATGGCTCCTTTACACCTCTCTTGAACAAGTCATGTTCCTCTGCCAATATGTTAACATTACAATCTTCAAAGGTATGTCCTTATCCTTAAGAGTGCAGGTACACGGCTGAGTCCTGACCGGAGGAATTGGCTTATCTGTGATGGGCACATACATTGTGTAGTTGCTGTTTGGTCTCCCCCCACATACAAATGAACAGCCAGTCAAATGACTGTGAAATGTCTTCAAGTAACTATACTTTAAGTCCAGTTTATCAAACTGAATACAACAGTATACCATGACCTGGATAAATGAGATCCATAACAGCATCCTCTTTACAAACACCTACTAATTGTCCATGTGTAGTAGGACAGGGAGATTCAATAAAGGTTCTTATCTAAAAATGGTGCTAATTTTGCAAAATTGGCACCATTTTTAAGAACACTAACTATAATCTCCCCGTGTATATCTTAAATAAATACATTACAGCATTTTAAACCCAACTTGTGATATATGGGGAAATTCAATAAAAGTTCTTATTGCTAAAAATGGTAACAATTTTATATTTAAATCCCTGGCAACTCTAGATTCCCACCCAATCAAAAAAAAAACAATTAATAAGAACAATACTATTTGATGTGACCTGTAAAGACTGCGCTTGGTGTAGATGTGGATCTTGTGTGTCATTTCTGTGCCTTTTATGTTCATCTCATCCCTTTAATCTCTCCAATGACCAAACAATTACTCCATACATTTCCCCTATACTTTATACTGTATAAAACCGCCCTTACTGTATCAATTTTGTTGTCATCTTGTTGTCTGAACCTTACTTCGATGTTATACACACCACAAAAACATGTGATATCACTTGTATCTTATGTATACAGCACTAATAAAACATACTGTGACTTATTTTAAAATGGTCTTCCATTAAAGTGCTTACTGTAAAATCTATATTTGTTCCTTAAAGGGTAAACTGTGAGTCTCAAATTCTTCCAAACATTAAGGATTATATGAAAACCCTTCCATACACCTTCAAAATGAAACCTAAATCACATTTCTAGATAAAATGTGAGAAATTATTGCTGGAAAGGTTCGCAATATACTTCCTGCTTGCTACTTCCTGTTTCTTCCATGTGACTAGCTTGTAGTCATGTGACCAGCCTTTGCCTGCATTAATAGGCTCCCCTTCTCAACTGTCAATTTATTCCTTAGGCACTTCTGATTTCCCCAGCATAAGTCTTTCTGAGCATGCTTCTCCCCCGGGGGAAAAGGGCCGGCAGAGGTCAGGTGATGTCACTCAACCTACTGGAAGCAGGAAGTTTGAACATTCACCCCCAATGTAATTTCTCACAGGCGCCAGCCAGAGATGTGACTGTTGACTCAGTGTAAAGGAAATATGCAGGCTTTCATTTCACCTAACTTGTTTTGAGACCACAGTTGCCCTTTTAAAGAGGGAACTATAGGAGTGTTTTGTTTATTTAATGGCTGCTATTTTTTACAACTCTTTGTTGCAGCTGTAACTGAATGGTGACAGTTGGTACAATATGTGTGAAATGCATGAGGGAAATTATCTTCCCCAATGCTGCCTACATAGTGATACTGAGCATGCTTTCCTAACCAGAGCTGTGCCGATAAAGGGGGGGATCAGTTAATAGTGGAAGGGATTATAATTAGCTGACAAAATAATGTGTATGAGGCAAAGTTTATTTTTTCACTTGGTTTAAAACTGACTGCCTTTCGTTGTTTGACCAATAGTGTTTGCTCTCACACCATTTCCAGTGGAATCTAAAACTGACATAATATGTTTCCCCGATACCAAACAAAACCCCTTTGTAAGGAATCATTCAGAAGGAAAGGTGAGACATCACTTTACTAACAACACACCGTATTTGGCTTCAGAAAAGTGCAACAGTGAATTCCAGTGTTTTAATCAGACCCCTTGCACCAGGTGAATGAATAAATAATGAAGAATAATATTCAAGCACCAAGCCTTGCAGTCAGGTTCACATTGTGAAAAAAAAAAGTTTTCTTAAAACATTTCGGTGGAATCCAAGCACGGTACTGTCCTAGGACGGGCACAGAAACAGCACACTCCAGTCTCTCTCCATTAAAAGTTCCAACAGTGCATCAAGAGTGTGGTCACCGCAATGATGTAATGTACTTACTGAATATAACTTCCAATAGGCTTTCATATGGACATGGACTTTATTTGCCTGGATTCATAGACTTATTACGGCTATGCACGGAGAGCTGTTATCGTTCTGTATTGCCCCTCCTTCTAGGCAATGCACTGAGCCAATAGCAGCTCTCAGTGCCTAGTGAATGGGGTTACACAATATCTTTAATGAAGCTGTTAAAGATTTAAGCCAGCCATTATCGGCTTGGTACATACCTTGCGGCAGTCGCCTTGACACAGTTTTGCGTACCGCCGCAAGTTCATGTCTTAACATCCCGTTAACCATGGGTTAATGTTTACTTTAAGACGGTCATTTACGGTTCTTTATTGGGAAAAACAGGATTTTATTTTTCATTATTTTCTTTTCTATGTGTGTATAAGTGTTTGTATTTGTGTATGTATTGACTGGTTCTCCTACCCCTAGAAGGAGTTATCATTCATTATACACCCCACCTACCACTAGAGGGAGCTAGTGATTATTTGTACAAATGGTAGCCACAATTTTAGACTGGGAGAGATAATTTCCCACCATGCAATTCACACACACAACTGTTACCGTTCCACGTGAATTTTTGTTAGCACTTAACAAAGGCCCGTGGGCCACAATGTTGCAATGTGTTTGCATGCTCTGTCGTTTATAAAAGAGAATCACCCAAAAGACTACTTTGTCTCCATATCTTTTCCTTGAAGTTGGCAACCATAAGATAATATTACCAACATAATTATGAGTTACTACAGAATGGTAGCTCTTTCTTTATTGCTAACGTCCTCCTAGGTTTGAAATTACTATGTATGTATCATTTTATTATAAACTTAATACTTAAAAAACTTGGGTATGAAGCAATGTACATTATTACAAATGTAATACGAGGATCTTCGGTTTTTCTGTATCCCGCAAGTATCGTAGATCCTCGTAATTACGGAGATACTCTTATTTCGAAAATTTCGTAAAAAAAAAAACCGCAGTTCGGAAGTTGGAAGTTCGGAGTCCAGAAAGTAGGAATAACCGCCGTTCGCGGACGGGAGAAATCCGCGGCGGATCCGGGTTCGGGTCCGCGAACCGGCCATCTCTATTCATTACCCAATATTTTCAGCCCTCCAGATCATAAGCCAGTGCATTATCATTCCAGATCATTAACCAGTGTTATCATCCCCCAGTCATTAACCAGTGTTACATCCCTCAAATCATTAACCAGTGTTATCTATCCCTCCAGATCATTAGCCAGTGTTATCAGCCTCCAGCGTTATTACCCAATATTGTCAGCCCTCCAGATCTAAGCCAGTGTTATCAGCCTCCAGATCATTATCCAGTGTTAAGTCAGCCTCCAGTTTATTAATCAGTTGTTATCTTAACCCATCATCATATTGAAAAGTCATGGGCAACCATGTAAAATAGAAATAGTAGTAAAATGGGCATACTGTAACTTAAAGAAAGTATGTGTGACTTAGCAAAGTTGGTGTGGTCAAATTTTGTGATCTACCATGAAAAGTCCACTTGGTTGTATTTACCCCCCAGGCCAAATCCATCCTCTGCAGACCGGCTGGCCGGTCAGACACTGATTGCCAACTTCCGGCAAGCCGAGAGCTGAGAGAGCAGTGGTAAGTCTATTGTTGGTGCTTATTTTAAAATCATGGAATTTGGGAGTGTGATAGGGTACCCTACACTCTAGGAAATTCCAGTTTGGGGGATGCAGATACCTTAAAAAAGTTGAAAGAAGAAAGACCCTTTACTTAATTTTGGTCAAATCTAATGTGGTCAAAACCAATCAAGGGTACGGTGCATGTAATCTATGGGAATGGTTGCCTTTTTCTTTTAGAAATTGATATTACAGATGAACTAGATTAAGAAAAAACACATACCCAGGGAATACTGTGCTTTTAATCATTAATAAAAGCTATGTTTTAACAGACTCTTGTTTATATAAAACCTCACATGAGACGGTGTAAATATCACCGTAAATACCAAGCAGGACAGCGACACCTTGGGGGAGGGTCATCTTGTAAGTGTTTCAACCTGAATTACTATTTCATTCCAATGATGGTTAATGAGTAGTAGAGTAGATTACAAAGAGAGAGATAGAGCTAATATTTAAATGCAGGAGATTATAATAAAAAAAACAAGACAATACAGACTTTTTAATTTCTTTATAAATGACCTAGAGGGGGGCATTGGAGCAAGGTTCTGTGTTGCTGATGACACTAAATATGCAGAGCTTTGGAAACTTCAATGATGTGCAAGTGCTTGCAAGCAGCAGACCTAGATAAGATTATCAAAATGGGCATCAGACAGAATGGCAGATGGGATTAATGTTGTAAATGTAAGGTGATTCATTTGGGGTTAATAATCCCTGTGCCATCTACACCATAAATAACTCTGTGTTAAGTTCTCTGTAATGGAAAAAGATTGGGGGTTCGGTAGATAACGAATTACTGTAGCAAACAATGCCAGGTAGCAACAGCTAGAGTAGCACAGATATTGTTGTGTAGAAAGAGGGGAATGGATTCAAGAGAGAGAAAAAATATTATTCTCCCTCTGTATTAATTCACTTATATATGACCAGAATATTTGGATATATAAATGTTATGGTTTGTAGACTTTTATGTGGTGATAGTTTGTTCCTACTTTATTCACTTTCCTGCTTTTTTTCCTTCTCTTTCTTTTCTCTTTCTTCTCCCTTTTCCCCTTTCTCCTTTCTTTCCTCTCCTTCCCCTTTCTTTTTCCTATCTGCTTTCTCCCTTCCCTTCTTTTTTCCCCCTCCCCATTTTCCCTTTCCCTTCTCACCTTTTGGTTATATGGATAAAGATTATTATCTAGTACCACCGTTCCCAGCATTCATAACATTTTCAAATTTACCTTGTGTGAAATAGCGAAAACTTTCATAGTTCATATTCTATTAACATTATTGTTATTTTCTTAATTCTGGGTATTTTATTTGTCCCTCATTTTTTAGTAATGGTGTGTTTTGGTTATAGAAAGTGGGGTATATAATAGTTTTCTATGAGTTGTTGAATATGTCTAGAATGTATTTCTTTTTATTTGGCAGATCTCATCTTTTGATGTCTCTGAACCTACAGTATGACAGCTCTGAAGATCAAAAATGTACAGGTAAGGATTATTTCTATACATTCCATTGGGTATTTTCTCCATCGTGTCTACTTCATTTGCAGGGTATCCACACCATGACTTTGTTTCTGTTTTCTTTCAGGACATCATGGTCAACATTGTAACCAATCAATCAGTCGTTTTTGAATTTATTCTATTGGATTTCCAGGTCTCCAGGAGAGTTCCATGTCCCGGTTTCCATATCAATGTTCCTTATCTCGTTCTGTCGCTGTTTGCCACAGTTACAGTGATCATTTGATCATTTTGAAAAGATCTTTACACCAACCCCATGTACATTGTATTGCAAACCTCTCTCTTCTGATCTGCGTTCGACACAATAACGTTACCAAAAATCATTTGCAAATACTGGTTCGGAGCAGACTCACACCTTTTATGCATGTGTCTTGCAATTGTTCTTTGTCCATTACTGGGAAGCCTTGACTCACTCTTTCTTATGCTGATGGCCATTGATGATACGTTGCATTGCAAACCTTTCGTATCACTCCATCATCAGCCATCAGCTGGTCATACTCATCTGTTTCTTTTCTGGCTCTTGGACTCCTCTCAAGTAATGGTCATTGCATTTTGCTTCCAAAAATTTTCTACTGTGGACCTAACAAATAAAGAATGTCTTCTGTTCTAACGTATACTTTCATCTTTGGCATGGGCGACCATTCCTTTGTAACAAAGACGGGCTTATTTTTGCTCTGTAGTGCTCCTCATACACTGGATATTATCATCCTTCCTATATTCTTATAATCAGGATGATACATTTATCGGACAAAAATGGAAAATGGCAGAAGGCGTTTTATTACCTGTAGCACACATTAGTTTCATTGGCTTGTACTAATTCCTAGGGTTTTTATTTACATACAAGTCTGAGCCTGTAAGTATAAGCTCTGAAGTAAGTGTCGTAATTTGTCTCTATCGTATATTCCCCATTTAGCCAGCCCATTGTGATTGTCTTAGAACAGGGACATTAGACACTTGCTTGGACAAGCTTTCCAAAAGATCTTTCCATAAAACCCCGCCAAGTATGTCATTTTAAAAAAAGGTATTCCCACTATACAAGAGAACTATAGCGCACATAAAGACAAGGCAGAGCAGCAGAATATTCTTACTAGATCACCCACTTATTTTTTGACATTTCTTTTAAAGGAATAGTTGACACAAAAAGTGAACTACGGTATTCCTTTAAAGCAGTGATTGAAGACCAGGAGGTAAAGGACCTATTCCTTATCTTCCGTACTTCAATCACTTGACCAAGAGCCAGGATCGAAGATGGTATATTTACCTCGCGCAAGATCCATCAGTTGATAAGTCCAACGCTTCCTGGTTTAGTTTAACTATAGCACGCATGTGCGTTATAGTAGACTAAACCCCGGAGCAGTTGCCAATTTTCAATGGAGCTGGTGGTGGATCGTGACGAGGTAAATATACATCTTGATCCTGGATCTTGGTCAAGTGATTGAAGAAGGAAGATAAGGAATAGGTCCTTACCTCCTGGTCTTCAATCACTGCATTAAAGGAACAGGCACTTTTTGTGAAACTATTTTTTTAAAAGAAACTCAACTTTAAAAGGTCCAAGTCCTTCTGCCAGTCCATAAATATGATTAATTAATGATGAACGTTATTTAGATAGATGAGTTTCTTAACTTAGAAAAAGCCTGGTGCACACTTACCTACCTCTGGCTGAGGAAGGTTGGGAGAAAGCACTGTAGCCCACTTTTAATCATATCCAATAGTTGGCATATATAGATGTGTACAATTGGCTGAGATTTGTCAGTCAAGCTGCTCAATATCAAAAGCAATGTGACACATCAAGGAAATCACTGTATTTTTACGATATAAAATGTTGATAACAGGATCAAAATCAGGTAAATAACCAAGATAAATATACAGAATTATAAAATATATCAGAGTTGTGCATACTAGTATAACGTGCTATAAACATATTTGAGGTAATATATCCACTTGTGTAAATTATAAGGTTAATATTAGAAAACTGAACACGGCAACAGACCGAACAGGTTATTTTCCCAAATTCGATGATCTGTTTCCTCCCTAGACTAAGGCTGGGTAACAACTAGCAAAATTTCCGGGACCTGACGACCGATAGTGCACGTGGATCGGTCAGTCGAAATATCTGATGGTGTGGGGCGATCTGGCCGTGAATGAGCTCGACTGGTGTGTACTCACCTCCCATGTCCGTTGCCTGGGATAACTCTAGATTCAGATTTTTCCTTCAAACTCCATGTCAACTCGCTTGCCAACCTGTCGTCTCCAACTCATAAACATCTCTCGTATTTGTCCCTTCCACACACTTGAATCTTCCAAAATCTAGTTTATGCAGCACTTCAATCCATCCTTAACTCTGCTGCCCGGCTCATTCATTTCTCTCCTCGCTTCTCTAATGCCTCTCCTCTCTGTCAGTCCCCCACTGGTGGTGCCCATACATGCAAAGGATCCAGTTCAAGCTGCTTACCTTATCATATAAAGCACTATCCAACACAGCCCCTATATCTCACCCTATCCTATAAAGCACTACAACCAGCCCCTCCATAATCTCACCTATCACCTATAAAGACTATCCAACAGCCCTCCATATCTCACCATCCTAAAGCACTATCCACCAGCCCTCATATATCTCACCTTATCTATAAGCACATCCAACACAGCCCCCATATCCCCCCTATCCTATAAACACTATCAACACAGCCCGTCCAATATTCTCACCCTATCATAAAGCACTATCCAACACTAGCCCCATATATCTCACCTATCTATAAAGCCACTATCCACACAGCCCTCCATATATCACCTTATCCTAAAAAGCACTATCCAACACAGCCCCCATATATCTCACCCTATCCTATTAAAAGCAACTATCCACACACCAGACCCTAATATATCTCACCTACCTATAAAGCACTATCCAAACACGCCCTCACTGTATAATCCACCCTATCCCTATAAAAGCACCTATCAACACAGCCCTCCATATATCTCACCCTATCAATAAGCACTATCAACACAGCCTCCTATATCTCACCCTATCCATACTAAAGCACTATCCAACACAGCCCCTCCAATATTCCACCCTATCATAAAGCATATCCCCAACACAGCCCTCCTATATCTACCCTTCTAAAAAGCAACTATCCAACAAGCCCTCCATATATCTCACCCTATCCTATAAAGCACTATCCAACACAGCCCCTCCTTATATCTCACCCTTATCCTATAAAGCACTATCCAACACAGGCCCCTCCAATATCTCACCCTATCCTATAAAGCACTATCCAACACAGACCCCATATATCTCACACCTATCTATAAAGCACATCCAAACAAGCCCTCCATATATCTCACCTTATACTTAAAGAAACTATCCAACACAGCCCCTCCATATATCTCACCTATCTCTAAAGCACTAATCCACCACAGCCTCCCATATATCTCACCCTCTATCCTATAACGCACTATCCAAACACAGCCCTCCATATATCTCACCCTATCCTATAAAGCATATCCAAACAGCCCCCTCCATATATCTCACCCTATCTAAACAGACTACCAACACAGCCCCACCATATTCTCACCCTATCCTATAAAGCACTATCAACACAGCCCCTCCATATATCTCACCCTATCATAAAAGCATATCCAACACCGCCCCTCCATATATCTCACCCTATCCTATAAAGCATATCCACACACAGCCCTACATATATCTCCACCCTATCCTAATAAAGCACTATCCAACCAGTCCTCCATATATCTCACCCTATCCTATAAAGCACTATTCCCACAGCCCCTCCATATATCGCACCCTATCCTATAAAGCACTACCAACACAGCCCCTCCATATATCTCACCTAGCCTATAAAGCACTATCCACACAGCCCTCCATATATCTCACCCTATCCTATAAAGCACTATCCAAAACAGTCCCTCCATATAATCTTACATATCCTATAAAGCACATCCAACACAGCCCCTCCATAATCTCACCCCTATCTATAAAGCACTATCAACATAGCCCTCCTATATCTCACCCTATCCTATAAAGCACTATCAACACAGCCCCTCCATATATCTCACCTATCTATAAAGCGCTATCCAACACAGCCCCTCCATATATCTCACCCTATCCTATAAAAGCACTATCCAACACAGCCCCATAATATCTCAGAACTGATCCACGCATACCGTCCATGACGCAACGTCCGTTCCGCAAACAATACCATCCTCTCATCCACCCTGGTCACCTCTTCCATGTCCACAATTCAGGACTTTACTGTGCTGCCCCTCTGCTCTGGAACTCCCTTCTCACAGATTTCCCATCCCTTTGTGTCTCACCCCATTTACTCTAGAATGTAGATCTTTGGGCAGGGTCTATCTCTATTGTATCACGGTATTGCTGTAACACACACTCTGTGCACTTATAATGTATGCTTTACTTTTGTATGTCCAGTAATATGTATGACTTTGTATAATATGTATTACCTAGTATGTAATATAACCATGTTAAGCACCACAGAAGAGTTGACATTTTAAATCAATAATAATAATACATAATAATAATAATGATCTTGTCTCTGACAGTGATTTATAACATACACTCCATGTTCTAAGTTTCTAAGCAGTGATATAATAGAACTACAAGTCCTAAAAATGTTGTCTTTCTGAACATCTCAGGGTCTAAACACACACGGGGAGGGGGTGATTTGGGGGTTTGAGTATATAATGGGTAAACTGTAGGAAAGTACATGTTGAGTACACAGTAGAAACTACACATTTATTATGTTTGTATTGCTGAGTAAAAAATAGTTACGTACATCTTAAAGGGCATGTGCACCCCCAAAACTATAATTTCCCCCACTACTGGCCCCACTCTGTAGTGTATAAAAATCTTACCTTACATCTCAGCTCCAATGGTTTCTCCTGTAGATCCCCCCAAAGTCCCAAATACTGGCCACCAGGAGCCTGGCAGGGAGGGAACTGTTTCCGCCTCTGAAGCTTCCTCTCAAAGGTTTTGGGGTTTGCTCAGAGCAGCCCACCCCTCCCTCCTCTCCCTCCCTCTCCAC
Source organism: Hymenochirus boettgeri (assembly GCA_019447015.1). NCBI lineage: Eukaryota > Metazoa > Chordata > Amphibia > Anura > Pipidae > Hymenochirus > Hymenochirus boettgeri. Next base: position 282,059 of record JAACNH010000055.1, on the reverse strand, counting down.
TCTCCCTCCCTCCTCGTTTTCATCTCCCCCCCCTAGTGTATTCCCTTTGTATTGTTGTAGGGCTTCTTCCCCCAGCCCCCACCGCATTATTTTATTTTCAGAAGTCCCCGATCATTACTTACCTTCCCTTTCTCCTCCGGCGTTCTGAACTACCGGCAGCCCATGTCCGTGATTGGTGCCTCTCAGATTTGATTCGAACTGGGTTCTATTCGAACCACATACATCTCTAATTGTGTACAATGCAATGACTGTTTCCCGCCAATAAAACAGGGGTTAAGTTTACTTTACTCACATATCATTACTTTTATAATTTTATACATATGGATGGGAGCTGATATAATGTTTCCTTGACGGAACTTAGAACTTAGGGCATAGCTTATTATGTGATTCAGGAAAGGCAACTAAAATATAATGGGAATGGAGGAGATTAGACAAGTTAGGGCTGTTTACACTGGAGAAGGGAGGATATGATCACTTTATTAAATATAATGGGCCATACAATGAACTCTCTGTGCATTGTTCACTAAGGTCATATCAGGACTCATGGACATCCTTTAAGATTAGAAAAAAGAAGTTTCATCTCAGTTTAGGAAGGTTTCTTTACAGTGAGAACGGTGAAACTGTTCCGGAGCAGATGTGATAATGGCAAGTTCACTGAATAGCTTAAAAGTGGGCTGGAAAACATTTCTAAACCTAAAAAATATTGAGAAATTAGGCTCTGTGATCTGGATCTACCTGATGCACACACTCCATCGCCCACCTATAAGCGCTATTGGTTAGCAAGACTTTAACACAGGAAGTAGAGAGCTGTGTCTCTCGGTATTCCCCGAGAGTTCTTGTTGATCCAGGGATCCTTTTCCAATACATTTGGAGGAAGGAATTTTTTTTTAACTTTTCCTTTTTTTTGCCTTCCTCTCAATCACTGTTCATGAGTAGGATAAAAAAGTGTTGGATTTGATGGACGTAAATCTTATACAACCTCCAATACTATGTTAATATGTAACTGATAGACAGCCATTATTGGTAAGGTATAAAGGTTGGCTAGATGGACGTATGTCTTTATACACCTCCAATACTATGGTACTATGTAACTGTTAGACAGACATTATGGGTTAGGGATAAAGGAATTGGACAAGATGGACGTGTCTTTATAAAACTCCAATACTATGTTACTTTGTAACTATTATACAGACATTATGGGTACGGTATAAAGGTTGGATAGATGGACGTATATCTTTATTCATCCTCCATTACTATGTTACTATGCGAGATTTTCGGTAATGTGTAAAGTTGGACTAGATGAACGTGTGTTTTATTCAACTTCCAATTGTATGCTCTATGTAACTGACTGTTAGACAGGATTATGGGTAGGGTATAAAGGTTGGACTAGATGGACGTATGTCTTTATTCCAACCTCCAATACTATGTTACTATGTAACTGTTAGACATTATGGGTAGGTATAAAGGTTGGACTAGATGGACGTTGCCTTATATACCTCCAATACTAGGTACTATGGAACTGTTAGACAGACATTATGGTAGGTTATAAAGATTGGACTAGATGACATATGCCTTTATTCAACCTCCAATACTATGTTACTATGTAACTGTTCTACAGACATTATAGGTAAGGTATAAAGTTTGAACTAGATGGACCTATGTCTTATACAACCTCCAATACTATGTTACTATGTAATGTTATACACAGACATTATGGCTAGGTATAAAGGTTGGACTAGATGGACGTATGTCTTTATACAACCTCCAATACTATGTTACTATGTAACTGTACACAGACATTATGGGTAGGGTATAAAGGTTGGACAGATGGACTATGACTTATTTACAACCTCCAATACTATGTTACTATGTAACTGTTATACGGACATTATGGGTAGGGTGTAAGGTTGGACTAGATGGACGTATGTCTTTATTCAACCCCCATACTATGTTACTATGTACACTGTATACAGACATAATGGGTAGGGTATAAAGGTTGGACTAGAAGGACGTATGTCTTTATACAACCTCCATACTATGTACTATGAACTGTTATACAGACATAATGGGTAGGGATAAAGTTGGACTAGATGGATGTTTTCGTTATACAACCTCCAATACTAGTTACTATGTAACTGTTTACTACATTATGGGTAGGGTATAAAGGATGGACTAGAAGGATGTATGTCTTTATTCAACCTCCAATACTAGTTATTATGTAACTGTTATACAGACATATGGGTAGGGTATAAAGATTGGACTAGATGGATGTATGTATTTATACAAACCTCCAATACTATGTTACTATGTAACTGTTATACAGACTATGGTAGGGTATAAAGGATGGACTAGAAGGACGTATGTCTTTATAAACAACTCAATACTATGTTACTATGTAATGTATACAGACATATGGGGTAGGTTATAAAGGTTGGACTAGAGATGTATTTCTTATACAACCTCCAATACTATGTTACTATGTACTGTAATAAACATTATGGGTAGGGTTTAAAAGGATGGACTAGAAGGATGTATGTCTTTATTCAACCTCCAATACTATGTTATTATGTAACTGTTTATCAGACATTATGGGTAGGGTATAAAGGTTGGACTAGATGGATGTATGTATTTATACAACCTCCAATACTATGTTACTATGTAACTGTATCATTATACAGACTTTATGGGTAGGGTTAAAAGGATGGACTAGAAGATGTATGGTCTTTATACACCTCAATACTATGTTACTATGTTAACTGTTATACAGACTTATGGGTAGGTAAAGGTTGGACTAGATGACGTATGTCTTTATACAACCTCCAATACTATGTTATAGTAACTGTTAGACAGACATTATGGTATGGTGGGTATAAAGGATGAACTAGATGGACGTATGTCTTATACAACCTCCAATACTATGTTACTATGTAACTGTTATACAGACTTTATGGGTAGGTATAAAGGTGGGACTAGATGGATGTATGTCTTATATAACCTCCATACTATGTCTATGTAAATGTATACAGACATTATGGGTAGGGTATAAAGGAATGGACTAGAAGGATGTATGTCTTTATTCAACCTCTATTACTGTTTTATTTTTGGTGATTGGCACAATATATTATGGGATGTTTGGGTCACACTGATCTGCAGATCAATATCTTGTCTGTTTAGTTGTTCCTGTATAACAACAAGGACTTTCTTGCAGGAATCCAATGTACAGTCTGACAAGGATCATAACCAGATTCCAATTAAAGGGCAGTTTAAGTGTAACTTTGTAAGATAAGATGCAAACCTCAACCGGATATTTAACATGTCTTGTCACTTAACAGATAATTGTTACAAACACCAGCTAATCAACCATTGCTCTATTGTAGGTGACAACCTACTAGGGTGTGTAGTGAAAACTATAATGCCCAGAATGTCTTGGCTGCAGTGCTGATGGCAGCAGCTAAGATTCATAGGGAATTAATAGTCAAGTATGCTAGAATAAGCAAATCATACGTCATTTAAGGTGGATGGAAATCAAATAAGACAAATTAGTTTCTCTACGGGAGAAATTTTCCTAAAATTTTTCTTTTTTCTTGAGTTAAGACAGTATAAACCGGATTAGCTAAATGGGGAATGTACGTGTAGAGAAACAAAACTAAGGCATTGACATTAGCATTAACAATCAATGAATTTGATTGTCATGAATATAAACCTCTAGGGCGAAGTGCAAGCCAACTTGAGGCTACAAGTGTAAATGACTTTCTGCCAATTCTGATAGTTGGATGATAAGTGAACGGCCCTCATGATCAAATGTAAGAGATTATAAAGTCTAGGGGAAAAAGGAGGGCACACAATGCAATTAAATGCTTCCTGTCTTGCTACCACGTGCCAAATTCTAGATGGCCATGTTGACCGAAGCAGAGTCTTGACAAGATTATGTCCACAGTAGGAAAGTCTCCAATGATAACTACTACATTAAATGTTGTGATTAACGCAGCAACGTACAGAAAAATAACAGATATAAGCCACCAGTTTATTGCTGATCATTGAGTGGTATATCTGAGAGGTTTGCAGATGCAACATAACGATCAGTGACCATCAGCATAATGATAAGGAGTCAACGGCACCTAGGTAATGGATACAAACAACTGGAAAAAATATCCATAGAAAGAGATAGATCCTACTTCAACCAATATTGGCAATGATTTTGGTAGTCAAAAAGTAGATAGGAGAGAGAAAGGCTTCCAATGATAATGTACAAGGCTGGTGAGTTGGTGGTTTTTAGAATAATTAAAATGATCAAAGTGCTATTTGCAATTGGAAAACAGTAAAGTAGAAACATTGTAGCAGAGACTGAATGTAAGTCTCCTGGAGGCCTGGAAAGCCAACAAGGATGAACTCAGAGACAAAGAAGTTTTATTAATCATGAGACATGTTGTTGACTCTCTATAAAAAAAACAATAGAGTTTAAATAAATATTGGGGAAATGCTATAAAGAAAAACAACCTGCAATTGTTTAATCCAATTAAATGCACAAGTTGACAAAAACATTTCATCTATGTCAATATAAAATACTGTAGGGGGATTCTCACTCATTTCAGTATTTGACTACAAAACCACCTGATGGCAGGTTAGGAAGAGGAGTGGAGTGGAAGGAGACTTCAGTCTTAGTGATTAGTTCCTCATTCTGGGTACTATGCAGATATGGAGGAGAGGAGTGAGGGAGGTGAGTATAATCATCCTTTAACTTCCATATAACATAGTAATTGAAGTTGAATAAAGACATATGCCCTGTAATCCAGGGGTGCTCAACCTGGCTGATGCTGGAGGCCTCACTAGCATACACCATGCTGTGAGCAGGGATAGCTTCACCACCATTATGCTGGTTACGCCCACAAACATTCCATATGCCCCTACCACGCTCACCGTGGGTCCATGAGGCTGTATAGAAAAGTGGGCCACGATTGGGCATCACAGATCTAATCCAACTTTATACCTCCCTTTAACCCACCTAACATTTGATCCCAGAGGAAGGCAAAAAAAGCTTAAAAAAGGGGGAAATTCCCTTCTGGCAATCAGAAGTATCATGGTCAAACATCAACCAAAACTACAATATATGTATTAATACCAGTAATTCTCAAATTATATAGTATCCCTGTACCAACCAGAGCTACATTATAGTATTAATACCAGTAATATTCTCAATATTATTTAGTATCCCTGTACCAACCAGAACTACAGTATAGGTTTAATACCAGTAATTCTCAATATTAATAGTATCCCTGTACCAACCAGAACTCCAGTATATGTATTAATACCAGTATTTCAATATTATATAGTATCCCGTACCAACCAGAACTACATTATAGGTTATATACCAGTATTCTCAATATATATATCCCCGTACCAACCAGAACTGCAGTATATGTATGAATAACAGTATTCCAATATGCTAAAACTAAAAAATATTGAGAATTACTGGTATACTGCATATACAGTATCCTGTACCAACCAGAACTACAGTATATTAATACAGTAAATCTCAATATTATATATTGAGTTGCTGTAACTGAAATAGTGACAGTTAGTATGTGTGAATTGCTTGATGGGAAATTCCCTCTCCCAGAGTTGTCTTACATGATTACCTAGCAGGTTACGAGAGTAAGAGGTATGCTGAACCTAAAGAAATCAAGTACTGGATTGAAGTCCACACACACCCTCAGTAAGTGCTACTTACATGTAGTAATTCAGAGATTAAAGGGTTATCTATAGTAAAAATTCAAAACGTCGGTGATGTTGAATCTATTAATTGTATAGATAATTTTTATATGTATTTGTTTATAAATGTGATTTATTTTATAATACGATTCTTTTATAAATGTGATTCTATTAGAAATATAATTTTTATAAATGTGATATTTTTTAAATAAATGTAATTCTTTTATATGTATTCTTTTATACATGTGATTCTAATGTGATATTTTATAGATGTAATTGCTTTTTAATAACATTCTTTTATAAATGTGATTCATTTAAATATAATTATTTTCTAAACGTGATTCTTTTATAAATGTGATTTAAAAAAAAAAAATATATATATATATATATATTTATTACACAGAAGTCTCCAGCACTCAACATATATATATAAGCATAATTAATTAGATATCAGAACAGTATGCAAGCAACGAAGGGTGATTACCTGCACTTAAGTTAAAATGGATACGTTTAGTTTACATAGTTTGTACAAACTTGCGTCAGCTGATGCGCCACTTCAAGGCTGGGATACTGCCTTGAAGTGGCGCATCAGCTGACGCAAGTTGTACAAACTATGTAACTAAACGTATCCATTTTAACTTTAGTGCAGGTATCACCCTTCGTTGCTTGCATACTTGTTCGTGATATCTAATTAATTTATGACTTATTATATTTGAGTGCTGGAGATTTGTGTATAGTATTAATTGCCGGTACTCCTTTGCACCGCATCTGAAAGTAATTTAAAATAAAGGTTTGAGCTGCATATTCTTGTATTTGTAGTAATAAAGGGCAATACGGGTAAGCTCGATTTTATATGCTTGCTCCCTGGGTAAATTTATCCCCCGCCCTTTAAGGCAGTCCAGATAAAAAGAATGTTAGAAGCTTTGTAAGCTCCCATGATTTCCTGGTATAGGTCATACTAAATAAAAGAGAAGCAGGTATGGTTCTTGTTCCCCCAGGGATTGACTTTACTCATTAGGTTAGGACTGATGCTGGGATACTGCTTGAAGTGGCGCTCAGCTGACGCAGTTTGTACAAACTATGTAACTAAACGTATCCATTTTAACTTTAGTGCAGGTAATCACCCCCGTTGCTTGCATACTTGTTCGTGATATCTAATTAATTATGCTTATATATATGTTGAGTGCTGGAGACTTCTGTGTAATGTATTAATTGGCGGTACTCCTTTGCACCGCATCTAGTAATTTAAAATAAAGGTTGAGCTGCATATTTTGTATTTGATATATATATAATTAGATATACTATATAATTCTATTCATTTATTTATGGAAATTCCTTTATCAATGTGATTCTTTTATAAATATGATTCTTATATAACCTGATTCTATTATAAATGATTTTTTTTATACAATGTGATTATAAATATGATTCTTATAAAGTGATTCTATTAGAAACAGGATTCTTTATAAATGCGATTCTACAAAAATATTATTTTTTAAAATGTGATTCCTTTATAAATTTGATTCTGTTATGAATTTGATTCTTTATAAATAGGATTTTTTTATAAATTAGAATTTATTTATGTATGGGATTCTTTCTTAATGTGACTCTTTTATAAATGTGGATTCTTTATAAATGTGATTCTTTATAAATATGATTCTTATAATAACGTAATTCTATTATAAATGCTTTTTTTTTAAATAATGTAATTCTATTTATAAATGTGATTCTATAGAAACAGGATTCTTTTATAATGTGATTCTATTAGAAACAGGATTCTTTAAATGTGATCTTTAATAAATGGGATTCTATCAAAAAAAATTTTAAATTTTTTAAAAATAAATGTGATTCTTTTATAAATTTGATTGTTATGAATTTGATTCTTTTATAAATGCATTTTTATAAATTAGAATTTATTTTATATGGGATTCTTTTATAAATGTGACTTTATAAATGTGATTCTTTTAAATGGGATTTTTTTTAAATATAGATTTGATTCATTATACATGGGAATTCCTTTATCAATGTGATTCTTTTATAAATATGATTCTTATATAAAGTGATTCTATTATAAATGATTTTTTTTATAATGTTATTCTTTTAGAAATTCTATCTGAAACAGCATTCTTTATAAATGCATCCTTTTGTATATGTGTTCTTTATAAATGGGATTCTATCAACAATAATTTTTTTAAATAAATGTGATTCTTTTATAAATGCGATTCTTTAATAATGTAATTCTTTTAAAATGTGGTTCATTTTAAATGTTTCTTTTCTAAATGTGGATTCTTTTATAAATATGATTCTTTTCTAAATATGATTATTTACAAACGGATTCTTTATAAATTGATTCTTTTATAATTGTGATTTTTTTTAATAAATTCAATTTGTTAAACATGGGGGTAATTTATAAATGTGATTCTTTATACAATTGATTGATACGTTTATTAAATCCAATTTTTTTATAAATATGATTCTTAATGCCTTGCAGTGCTGAAGTCCTGAGTTTGATTCCACCCTTGGACACATCTGTAAGGAGTTTGTATGTTCTTCACGTGCTTATGTGGGTTTCCTCCGGCACTCCAGTTTCCCCCACAATCAAAAGACATACTGAAGGTTGTATTGTCAATAAATGTGCTTAGACTGTAAGCTCTTCGGGGCAGGGCCTGATGTGAATGTTATACATGTAATTGTAAAGTGCTGGGGAATATGTTGGCGCTATATAATCCATAAATATAATAATGATTAATTATTATGAAATCATACTAATAATATAATATAATTATAACATATATAAACATATAAAAATTTGTATGGTAAATCCTAATTAGGATCTTTCTGGGGCTGGTTACGCCATGATTGCCTTTTCATGGAAAAGGTATCTATCTATCTTTAAGGACCAGGTTCCCTGATTATTGTTAATGTCCCAGCAATTATAAATATTACAATATGGGATAAAGGTAAGTCCAAACATATTGTATGATTCTCACCTGAGACACATCTGTGTAAGGTCAAGTCTTCTGTTGTCATTCTATACCCTCTTTCCATGGAAATCCAATGTCCCATTAACCCTCACCCATCCCCATCAACATAGTAAACAGTTTCCATTATATAAATCAGTGCAATGTAACAGACACAAAATTAACAATAATTTCAAAACCCTGCATAGGTAGCAACATATTATATAGCTATTTAGATCGTGTTTATCCATCTATACCAATACCAAGTATTAAAGTGCCCAATGTATTAGATAGTGATCTTCATATAAAAATACTCAAGTGCAAAAATAGCGATCTCATTATAAATACAAAAGTGCCAATTGTGAGGGTTAATGGGACACCACCCACAGGGAAGGATGAGTCTATATTAATTGTTAAATTCTGTTCACTGTGTGTTCTTGCACTTGAAAAAGAAAGCATAGCGTTCGAAACATGTCGTGTGGTATGCTGTGGATCTAATAAATAATTTTGCAAGCTGATATTGGCTGCAGAGTGTCTTGGTGCATCTTGTCCTTGGGATTGATTCCTGGTGTTGGATGTGGCCACACAGCATGATTGGACGCTGAAGTGGTGAGAAAACGCTGTGACCGTGTCTAATATGACCTGGTCTAATAAAAGAACATGTATGTGGTATGGTGTTATTTGTCATCTGTTTTTTTAAACTGCTTACTCATCTTTATTCAGAGATATACAGCGGCATGGTTTAACTGATAGCAGTTAAAACTGATATTCAGTTGCAATCAACATATTTTCCCCACAGCAAATTATGTAGCAGGTTCACCCAAACATTTGTTATTTACACTTCAGTAATGGGAAAAAAAGAAAAAGGATTTTAAAATTTTGAAAAATCTTACAGGGAGTATAAAGCTGTAATAAAGAGTGCAAGAAAGCAATTAAACTAGCTAAAATAGAAAATGAAATAATGAATATGGATCTGCCAACAAGCAAGTCAAACCCAAAATGTTTTTTAAGTATATAAATGGTAAAAAGATGAGGACTGAGAATGTGGGACCATTAAATAATGGGGCTCAGGTGGTTGTAGAGGATGCCGAAAAGGTAATCTGCTAAACCATTTTTAAATTGGTTTTTTCTGTTGAGAATCCTTATCCTTACAGTAGGGATTGTAATAATGTGCAGGGAAGAATGAAGAGTATTCACATTGGCTACAGAGGATATGGGACGGAAACAATTAGACAAAGTTAATCAATAAAGCCCCAGGACCAGATGGATTGCATCCTCAGATTTATAAGAGCTTAGTTCAGTTCTATCTAGACCACTGTTTCTTATCTTTTCAGATTCACTTTGGTGTGGGGATGTGCCGCTGGATGAAAAAAAGCCAATGTAATACCCATATTCAAAAAAGGTAGTCATTCACAGACTGGTAACTATACAACTGTAAGCCTAACATCAGTGGTAGGGAAGGTGATGGAAACTTTGTTACGGATCATATCCTTGACTTTGGGGCATACAGAAACGAAAATAGCACATCGCGGCGCGAAAATAGCACTATCGCCGTATTTATAATGGCGAGCGCCATTCCCGCGATATGTATCGCGGCGCGAGTGTGTTGGGTAATTTTAAGCCCTTTCGCGGCGATACTGTATAGTATTGCCGCAAAGGGGCTTAAAATCCTCCCCGACGCTCTCCTAAGGGGGCGGGGCATACGCCCACCAGCCCGCCGCCGCTTCCCAGCAGCCCCCTCCCAACCCGTTCCCCGCTCGCGGATCTCGGAACGGGAGGCTAGGAGGGGCTGCCAGGACAAGCGCTGTCGCGACCACCCGCCGCGCACCCCTCCCCGGCTGCTCCGGGGAGGGGAAGGGAGGGAGCCGCTGGGAGGGGTGGAGGCACCCTCCAGCGGGCCCTGAGAAGGGCCTTTTGGGGCTTAAGGGGTCCAGCCCAGCTACTCGAACCGGGACCCCCTCCCGGCCTTGTAAGGGCCCTTGCGGCACTGACAAGTGCCTTTGGCGGGCGTCCCGCAGCTCAAACCAGGACCCCCAGTGTGCGGCTCTTAAAGAGCCTTGGGCGGCGGCTTTTTCTTACCAGTCCGGCGACACCAGCTCCCCCAAGGCCGCCGCCCCCGAGAGGTACCCCTGCGGCTGCCAGGGGTACCCCTGCGGGCGCGGCGACCTCAACGAGGCGATGTTGCCGGCGTCTTGAACCGACGCCGACGTCTTCGGCTGGCGACCCCAACCCCACTCATGTCGCCGTGCCAGGCGATCACTGCGGCCGCCAGTGAGCCCGCTGGCACCGCCGCCTCAGAGGAGCCGATGTTGCCAGCCGCTTCTTTCTTCAGCCATCTACAGCGATGGCATCTGGTTCCACGGCGGAAAGCTCCTTTTATATAGGTTTGCAGAATCCAGAATCCGTTTCTGAGTGGTCAATTTTTAATGCTTGGTTTACATGCTTTTACATTAACCAATCAGATTTCAGAACTTTCCAGAAATTGATTGGTTAATGTAAAGCATGTAAACAAGCATTAAAAAATTGACCAATCAGAAACGGATTAGGATTTTGCAAACCTTATAAAGAGGAGCTTTCGCCGCGGACTCAGATGCCATGCCGTATAGATGGCTGAAGAAGAAGAAGCGGCTGGCAAGATCAGCTCCGCTGAGGCCGGCTGCGGTGCCAGCGGGCTCACTAGCGGCCGCAGTGAGTCTGCCTGGCATCGGCGACCCTGAGTGGGGTTGTGTCACCAGCTGAAGACGTCGCCCAAGGGCTCTTTTAAGAGCCGCACACAGGGGGTCCCGGTCGAGCTGCGGGACCCCCCGCAAAGACACGTGTCAGTGCCGCAAGGGCCCTTACAAGGGCCGGGGAGGGGGTCCTGGTTCGAGCTGCGGGGACCCTTAAGCCCCAAAAGGCACTTATCAGTGCTGCAAGGGCCCTTACAAGAGCCGGGGAGGGGGGTCCGGTTCGAGCTGCGGGACCCCTTAAGCCCAAAGGCCCTCTCAGGGACCCGCTGGGAGTGAGCCTCCACCCCTCCCAGGTGCTCCCTCCCTCCAGGAACGGGCCGGGGGCTTGGAGGGGTTGCTGGGGAGGGGGTGTGTGGCGGCGGGTGGTCTAGCTCCCGTTCCGAGATTGACCGCGAGCGGAAACGGGTTGGGAGGGGCGCTGCGGAGGGGTGGAGCTCCCGCCGCGGGGGGTTGTGGGCGGGGTGGGCGTTTTCCCAGGGCGGGTGGCGACCACCGCCACGGATTGCCTGCCCATCCCGCCGCGGGAGGGAGGTAGTATGGCTGACTTCGCCACCTTTGATAAATAGAAGCGGCGGTAACGGTAAGTATCGCCGCAGCAAGGGTTAACGCTTCGTTAACTTTTCGCGGCCGTTTTTGGACATTATAAATCGAGCTAAACGCGATTTATGCGTTAATGTCAGTGGAAACGGCCGCGAAAAAGTTAAGAACCTTTGCTTGTGAAGTTCTCATGTCCAGGTCATGGATATCTGTTGACACACCCTACACCTGGCTGTGATATGCAATTGGATTTCTCCAGGGTACATAATTGCCACAGATTCTTGTAACAAGTCATTCTGAATTGAGAAAGCCAGTCGGATGACTAGCGAAACGTCTTCAAGAACTACATTTCAAGTCCAGTTGATCTAATTGAATACAACAGATTTAACGAACCTTTATAAATATGCCCCTTTGTCTCCAGAGCAGAGCATCTTATTAGTAGTAGTCATTTATGAGAAATAGATCATGCCAGACAAATTTAATTGTTTTTTATGAAGAAGCGAGTAAGAAGTTTGATTCAGGCACAGCAGTGGATGTGGTATACTTGGATTTTGCGAAAGCTTTTGATACTGTGCCACATAGGCGACTAATGTATAAACTGAGGACTGTTGGCCTTGAAGAAAACATTTGTTCATGGATAGAGAACTGGTTATTGGATCGCAAACAGTGGTGGTTAATGGGGCTACATCTATGTGGGCTAAAGTTCTAAGCGGAGTGCCTCAGGGTTCTGTACTGGGGACGCTTCTGTTTAATCTGTTTATAAATGACTTAGAAGGGGGCATTGAGAGCAAGGTCTCTTTTTGTTTTTGTTGATGACACTACTATGCAGAGCTTTGGAAACTTCAAATGCTGTGCAACTGCTACAAGCAGACCTAGATAGGTTATCACAATGGGCAGCAGAATGGCAGATGAGATTCAATGTTGATAAATGTAAGGTGATGCATTTAGGATTCAATAATTCCTGTGCCACCTACACCATAAATAACGCTGTGTTAAGTGCATCTGTAATGGAAAAAGATTTGGGGGTTCTGGTAGATAACAGACTTAGCTATAGCAAACAATGCCAGGTAGCAACGGCTAGAGCTAGCAAGATATTGTCTTGTATAAAGAGGGGAATAGATTCAAGAGAGAAAAATATTATTCTCCCTCTTTACAAGGCACTGGTAAGGCCTCATTTGGAATATGCGGTGCAGTTTTGGAATCCCATATACAAAAGGGACATCTTGGAAATTGAAGCAGTGTTCAGAGAAGGCAACTAAATTAATAGGTAAATGAGGGGCTTGAACATGCGGCAGAATAGACACTTAGGGCTGTTGAATTGTAGAAGCCGTTTGTGTGGGACATGCATGATACCTTATACAAATATATGTAATGGGCCTCACAATGAACTCTCTGGTGAATTGTTTCGAAAGATAGGTTATAGCAGAGACACGTGGACATCCTTTAGGTTGGAAGAAAAGAAGTTTCTCGTCAGGTTAGAGGAATTGAGAAGAGCCAGTGGAATGACTAGCGAAACGTCCTCGAAGAACTACATTTCAACCAGTCCATTGATCTAATTGAATACAACAATTTAAAACGAACCTTTATAAATATGCCCTTTGTCTCCAGAGCAGAGCATCTTAGTAGTAGTCATTTATGAGAAATAATCATGCCAACAAATTTAATGGTTTTTATGAAGAAGCGAGTAAGAATTTTGATTCAGCACAAGCAGTGGATGTGGTATACTTGGATTTTGCGAAAGCTTTGGATACTGTGCCACATGGCGAGACTATGTATAAACTGAGGACTGTTGCCTTGAAAAACATTTGTTCATGGATAGAGAACTGGTTATTGGATCGCAAACCATTGGTGGTTAATGGGGCAACCTCTATGTGGGCTAAAGTTCTAAGCGGAGTGCCTCGGGTTCTGTACTGGGACGCTCTGTTTTTAATCTGTTTATAAATGACTTAGAAGGGGGCCTTGAGAGCAAGGTCTCTTTTTGTTTTGTTGATGACACTACTATGCAGAGCTTTGGGAAACTTCAAATGCTGTGCAAGTGCTACAAGCAGACCTAGATAGTTATCACAATGGGCAGCACAGAAGGCAGATGAGATTCAATGTTGATAAATGTAAGGTGATGCATTTAGGATTCATAATTCCTGTGCCACTACACCATAAATAACTCTGTGTTAAGTGCAATCTGCAGGAAAAAGATTTGGGGTTAGCGGTAGATAACAGACTTAGCTTATAGCAACAATGCCAGGTAGCACGGCTAGAGCTAGCAAGATATTCTTGCTATAAAGAGGGGAATAGATTCAAGAGAGAAAAATATTATTCTCCCTCTTTACAAGGCCACTGGTAGGCCCATTTGGAATATGCGGTGCCGTTTTGGAATCCCATACAAAAGGGACATCTTGGAAATTGAAGCAGTTTCGAGAGGCAACTAAATTAATAAGGGGAATGGAGGGGCTTGAACTATGCAGGCAGAATATAGACAACTTAGGGCTGTTTTATTGGAGAAGCCATGTTTGTGTGGGTACATATAACCCTTATACAAATATTTAAGGGCCATACAATGAACTCTCTGGTGAATTGTTACGAATAGGTCATATCAGAGGACACGTGACATCCTTTAGGTTGGAAGAAAAGCAGTTTCATCTTCAGGTTAGGAAAGATTTCTTTACATGAGCAAATGGGAAATGTGGCCACACTGTCTCAGCAGAGTGTTGGTAATGGCAAGTTATCATTGACATAACTTTAAAAGGCCTGGAAAGTTTCTAAAACTAAAAATATTGAGATTACTGGTATAGCCTTATAGATCTGGGTGATCTCAAGGGATACTTCCCGATTGCCGTTTGGAGTCAGGAAGGAAAGTTTTTCCCCCTTTTTAGCTGGTTTTTTTTGCCTTCCTCTGGATCAACTGTTAGGTAGGTTAAAAAAAAAAAGGGAATAGGTTGGTACTGATGGACGTTTGTCTTTATTCAACCTTCATGTACTATGTAACTATGTAGTAACATGTATTGGAGTGGTATAAAGACATATGTCCATCTATGTCCACCTTTACACCCTACCCCTAAGTCGTATACAGTTACATTAAACTAAGTATTGGAGGTTGTATAAAGGACATATGTCCATCTAGTCCAACCTTTATACTCATACCATAATGTCTGTATAAACAGGTACATAGTAACATATATTGGAGGTTGTATAAAGACATATTCCATCTAGTCCAACCTTTATACCCTACCTCATTAATGTCTGTTATAACAGTTACATAATACATGAGATTGGAGGGTGTTATAAAAGCAATACGTCCACTGTCCAAAAAGCTTATACCTACTCCCCTACCACCAATGTGGTCTAACATTACACTAGTAACATAGTATTCGGAGGTTGTTAAGGACTATGTCCATCTAGTCCAACCACTTATATCCTACCCATTACGTACTGTATAACAGTCTACATAGTAAAACTAGTATTGGAGGTTTGTAAAAAAGACTCTAGTCCATCTAGTCCAAACCTTTATACCCTACCCATAAGTGTTGTATAACATTACTAGTTAGCATAGTATTGGAGGTTGTATAAAGACATATTCCATCTAGTACCAACCTTATACCTACCCTTCTAGGTTGGAGAAAAAGATAGTTTCATCGTTCAGTGTTAGGAAAGGCTTTCTTTACAATGAGAACCGTGAAACTGGGAACTGTCTTCCAGCAGATGTGGTCTAAGGGCAAGTTCATTGAATAGCTTTAAAAAAGGCCTGCCGGATAATTTCTAAAACTAAACTATTGAGAATTGTACTGTATTAATAAATATTACTGTAGTGGTGTGTACAGGGATATACTATATCATATTAGAATTACTGGTATTAAGTACCTATACTTGTAGTCTGGTTGGTCACAAGGGATACTATATAATATTGAGAAATTACTGTATTAATACATATACTGTAGTCGGTTGGCTACAGGGTATACTATATAATATTGAGAATTACTGTATATATACATTACTGTAAGTTCGGGTCGGTACAGGATACTCTATAAATTTGAGATTACTGTTATTAATACATTATATCATGGTTGAGCCCAGGGATACTTTCTTGAATTGGCCGTTGTGAGTCAGGAGGAATCCCCCCCTTTTTTTTTAGCTGTTTTTTTTTTTTGCCTTCCGCTGGACAAGGTAGGGATCAAAAAAAAAAGAAGGTGAATAGTGGACTTGATTGACTCTGTCTGATTAACACCCTTAATTTACTATGTACTACCTGATCTTTCCCTCTGATTTCACAAACATTTTAAAAGCTTTTGCTTTTTTGTCCATTTCCCCTTTTTACCTGCGGAGCGGAGTGGACCTAATTTTGTTTACAGATTTTGAATGTATAGTTTAAATCCCTTTAAAAGGTGGTCCACATCTGCTCTGTATATTACCTAGAAGAAACAATTCCCCTGTCTATGGAGCAGAGCGATTCCTTTAAACACATAAATTAGCTTTCCTAAAGTGGTGATGTTTGTCTTTAATATAAACATGTTGATTATTATTGTTAAAGGTTCGCCTTGTTCTATAATGGGTTTCAGTATTTCTCTTAGGACACCATAAACGAATAAATGTGTTCCTCTCTCATATATCTTGCCATAGAACACACCAGATTGATGGTATAACATATGACAGGAGACCTAGAGGATGTTTGTGTGGGTACATGATAACCTTATACAAATATATTAATGGGCCATACAATGAACTCTCTGGTGAATTGTTTACGAATAGGTCATATCAGAGGACACGTGGACATCCTTTAAGGTTGGAAGAAAAGAAGTTTCATCTTCAGGTTAGGAATTGAGAAAGCCAGTCGGATGACTAGCGAAACGTCTTCAAGAACTTAGGATGTAAGTGTAGATTTAATCATATATAGATATATAATACCAGTACTGTGCTGGTTACCAATAGGTAGGATGTAAGGGTAGATTTATCATTATAGAATATAGATACCATATACTGTGCTGGTTACCAGATAGGTAGGATGTAAGGGTAGATTTATCATATATAGATAATAGATACTATATACTGTGCTGGTTACGGATAGGTAGATGTAAGGGTAGATTTATCATTATAGATATATAGATACCATATACTGTGCTGGTTACCAGATAGGTAGGATGTAAGGGTAGATTTATCATATATAGTTATAGATATCATATACTGTGCTGGTTACCAATAGGTGATGTAAGGTAGATTTATCATATATAGATATACTACATATACTGTGGCTGTTACCATATAGGTAGGATGTAAGGTTAGATTTATCATATATAGATATATGAATATCTATACTGTGCTGGTTACCATATAGGTAGGATGTAAGGGTAGATTTTATATATATATAGTACCATATACTGTGCTGGTTACCAGATAGGTAGGATGTAAGGGTAGATTTATCATATATAGATACCATATACTGTGCTGGTTACCAGATAGGTAGGATGTAGGTATAATTTATCATATATAATATATATACGCATATACTTACTGTGCTGGTTACCAGATATTTAGGATGTAAGGGTAAGATTATCCATATATATATATAGATTCATTTACTTTGTGCTGTTACCAGATAGGTGATGATGTAGTGTAGATTTATCATATACTAGGGGTAGGATGTATGGGTAGATTTATCATATATAGATATATAGATACTATATACTGTGCTGGTTACTGGATAGGTAGGATGTAAGGGTAGATTTATCATATATAGATATATAGATACCATATACTGTGCTGGTTACCAGATAGGTAGGATGTAAGGGTAGATTTATCATATATAGATATATAGATCTCCTCTAGACTGTAAGGTTACAATCTGGACCTGGACACTTCTACCCCTCTTACTGACCCATCACAGACCGACTAGTTATAATCCACTGACAACTTAGTTACAGATACTGATCTGTCACCTTATGTCTCATCCCCATCTCCTCTAGACTGTCACAGACCGACTAGTTATAATCCACTGACAACTTAGTTACAGATACTGATCTGTCACCTTATGTCTCATCCCCATCTCCTCTAGACTGTAAGGTTACAATCTGGAAGCTAGTTATTCGTGTTTATCCATCTATACCAATACAATGTATAAGTGCCCAATGTATTAGATAGTGATCTTCATATAAAAATACCTCAAGTGCAATAAATAGCGATCTCATTATAAAAATACAAAAAGTGCCAATTGTGAGGGGTTAAGGGGACACACCCACAGGGAAGGATGAGTCTATATTAATTGTTAAATTCTGTTCACTGGTGTTCTTTGCATGAAAAAGAAAGCATAGCGTTCGAAACATGGTCGTGTGTGGTTGTGCTGTGGATCTAAAAATAATTTTGCAAGCTGATATTGGCTGCAGAGTGTCTGGTGCAATTGTCTTTTGGGATTGATTCCTGGTGTTGATGGATGGCCACACAGCATGATTGGACGCTGAAGTGGGTGAGAACGCTTGTGACACGTGTTAATATGACCTGTGTCTAATAAAAGAACATGTATGTTGGTATGGGTTATTGTCATCTGTTTTTTTAAAACTGCTTTCTACTTCATCTTTATTCAGAGATTACAGCGGCATGGTTTTAACTGATAGCAGTTAAAACTGATATTAGTTGCAATAACATATTTTCCCCACAGCAAATTCATGAGCAGGTTCACCACAACATTTGTTTATTTACACTTCAAGTAAATGGGAAAAAAAGAAAAGGCTTTTAAAATTTTGAAAAATCTTACAGGAGTTAAAAGCTGTAATAAAGAGTGCAAGAAAGCAATTAAAACTAGCTAAAATAGAAAATGAAATATGGATTGCCGAACAAAGCAAGTCAAACCCCCAAAATGTTTTTTAAGTATATAAATGGTAAAAAGATGAGGACTGAGAATGTGGGACCATTAAATAATTGGGGCTCAGGTGGTTGTAGAGGATGCCGAAAGGCTAATCTGCTAAACCATTTTTTAACATTGGTTTTACTGTTGAATCCTTATCCTTACAGTAGGGATTGTAATAATGTGCAGGGAAGAAATGAAGAGTATTCACATTGGCTAACAGAGGATATGGTACGGAAACAATTAGACAAAGTTATATCAATAAAGCCCCAGGACCAGATGGATTGCATCCTCAGATTTAAAAGAGCTTAGTTCAGGTCTATCTAGACAAATGTTTTTTATCTTTTCAGATTCACTTTGGTGTGGGGATGTGCCGTGGATGGAAAAAAAACCAATGTAATACCAATATTCAAAAAAGGTAGTCATTCACAGACTGGTAACTATACAACTGTAAGCCTAACATCAGTGGTAGGGAAGGTGATGGAAACTTTGTTACGGGATCATATCCTTGACATTTGGGGCATACTTAGAAACGAAAATAGCACATCGCGGCCGCGAAAATAGCACTATCGCCGTATTTATAATGGCGAGCGCCATTCCCGCGATATGTATCGCGGCCGCGATGTGTTTTGCGGTAATTTTAAGCCCTTTCGCGGCGGGATGTATAGTATTGCCGCAAAGGGGCTAAAATCCCTTCCCGACGCCTTCCCTAAGGGGCGGGGCATACGCCCCCCGCCCGCCGCTTCCCAGCAGCCCCTCCCAACCCGTTTCCCGCTCGCGGCAATCTCGGAACGGGAGGCTAGGAGGGGCTGCCAGGAGCCGCTGTCCGCGACACACCCGCCGCGACACCCCTCCTCGGCTGCTCCCGGGGAGGGGAAGGAGGGAAGCCGCTGGGAGGGTGGGAGGCACCTCCAGCGGGGCCCTGAGAAGGGCCTTTTGGGGCTTAAAGGGGTCCCGCAGCTCGAACGGGACCCCCTCCCCGGCCCTGTAGGGCCTTGCGGCACTGAAAGTGCTTTGGCGGGCGTCCCGCAGCTCAAACCAAGGACCCCCAGCTGTGCGGCTCTTAAAAGAGCCCTTGGGCGGGCGTTCTTCTTTCTACCATCCCGGCGACACCAGCTCCGCCAAGGCCGCCGACCCCCGAGAGGTACCCCTGCGGCTGCCAGGGGTACCCCTGCGGGCGCGCGCGACCTCAACGAGGCCGATGTGCCGGCGTCTTGATCCGACGCGACGTCTTCGGGCTGGCGACACCAACCCCACTCATGTCGCCGGTTGCCAGGCAGACTCACTGCGGCCGCCAGTGAGGCGCTGCGCACCGCCGGCCTCAGCGGAGCCGATGTTGCCAGCCGCTTCTTCTTCAGCCATCTACTGCGATGGCATCTGAGTTCCACGGCGGAAAGCTCCTCTTTATAAGGTTTGCAGAAATCCAGAATCCGTTTCTTGATTGGTCAATTTTTTAATGCTTGTTTACATGCTTTACATTAACCAATCAGATTTCAGAACTTTCCAGAAATCTGATTGGTTAATGTAAAGCATGTAACCAAGCATTAAAAATTGACCAATCAGAAACGGATTATGGATTTCTGCAAACCTATATAAAGAGGAGCTTTCCGCCGCGGAACTCAGATGCCATCGCAGTAGATGGCTGAAGAAAGAAGCGGCTGGCAACATCAGCTCCGCTGAGGCCGGCGGTGCCAGCGGGCTCACTAGCGGCCGCATGAGTCTGCCTGGCATCGGCGACCTGAGTGGGGTTGGTGTCACCAGCCTGAAGACGTCGCCCAAGGGCTCTTTTAAGAGCCGCACACAGGGGGTCCCGGTTCGAGACTGCGGGACCCCCGCCAAAGACACTTGTCAGTGCCGCAAGGGCCCTTACAAGGGCCGGGGAGGGGGTCCTGGTTCGAGCTGCGGGACCCTTAAGCCCCAAAAGGCACTTATCAGTGCTGAAGGGCCTTACAAGAGCCGGGAGGGGGGTCCCGGTTCGAGCTGCGGGAACCCCTTAAGCCCCAAAGGCCCTTCTCAGGGCCCGCTGGAGTGAGCCTCCACCCCTCCCAGCGGCTCCTCCCCTCCCCGGGAGCGGCCGGGGGGCTTGGAGGGGTGCTGGGGAGGGGGTGCGGGCGGGTGGTCCTAGCCTCCCGTTCCGAGATTGCCGCGAGCGGGAAACGGGTTGGGAGGGGCTGCTGGGAGGGGTGGAGGTCCCGCCGCGGGGGGTGGTGTGGTTGGCGGGGTGGGCGTGTTTCCCAGGGCGGGTGCGACCACCCGCCACGGATTGCCTGCCCATCCCCGCCGCGGGAGGTTAGTATCGGCTGACTTCGCCACCTTTATAAATAGAAGCGGCGGTAACAGTAAGTATCGCCGCGAAGGGTTAACGCTTCGTTAACTTTTCGCGGCCGTTTTTGGACATTTATAAATCGAGCTAAACGCGATTTATGCGTTAATGTCAGTGGAAACGGCCGCGAAAAGTTAACGAACCTTTGCTTGTGAAGGTTCTCATTCATCCAGGTCATGGTATATCTGTTGCACACCCTTAACACCTGGCTGTGATATGCTAATTGGGATTTTCCAGGGTACATAATTGCCACAGATTCTTGTACAAGTCATTCTGAATTGAGAAAGCCAGTCGGATGACTAGCGAAACGTCTTCAAGAACTACATTTCAAGTCCATTGATCTAATTGAATACAACAGATTTAACGAACCTTATAAATATGCCCCTTTGTCTCCAGGCAGAGCATCTTATTAGTAGTAGTCATTTATGAGAAATAGATCATGCCAGACAAATTTAATTGTTTTTATGAAGAAGCGAGTAAGAAGTTTGATTCAGGCACAGCAGTGGATGTGGTATACTTGGATTTTGCGAAAGCTTTTGATACTGTGCCACATAGGCGACTAATGTATAAACTGAGGACTGTTGGCCTTGAAGAAACATTTGTTCATGGATAGAGAACTGGTTATTGGATCGCAAACAGTGGTGGTTAATGGGGCTACATCTATGTGGGCTAAAGTTCTAAGCGGAGTGCCTCAGGGTTCTGTACTGGGGACGCTCTGTTTAATCTGTTTATAAATGACTTAGAAGGGGGCATTGAGAGCAAGGTCTCTTTTGTTTTTGTTGATGACACTACTATGCAGAGCTTTGGAAACTCAAATGCTGTGCAAACTGCTACAAGCAGACCTAGATAGGTTATACACAATGGGCAGCAGAATGGCAGATGAGATTCAATGTTGACAAATGTAAGGTGATGCATTTAGGATTCATAATTCCTGTGCCACCTACACCATAAATAACTCTGTGTTAAGTGCATCTGTAATGGAAAAAGATTGGGGGTTCTGGTAGATAACAGATTAGCTATAGCAAACAATGCCAGGTAGCAACGGCTAGAGCTAGCAAGATAATTGTCTTGATAAAGAGGGGAATAGATTCAAGAGAGAAAAATATTATTCTCCCTCTTTACAAGGCACTGGTAAGGCCTCATTTAGAATATGCGGTGCAGTTTTGGAATCCCATATACAAAAGGGACACCTTGGAAATTGAAGCATTTCAGAGAAGGGCAACTAAATTAAAGGGGAATGGAGGGGCTTGAACATGCAGGCGAATAGACAACTTAGGGCTGTTATATTGGAGAAGCCATGTTTGTGTGGGTACATGAAACACTTATACAAATATATTAATGGGCCATACAATGAACTCCTGGTGAATTGTTTTACGAATAGGTCAATCAAAGGACACGTGGACATCCTTTAAGGTTGGAGAAAAGAAGTTTCATCTTCAGGTTAGGAATTGAGAAAGCCAGTCGGATGACTAGCGAAACGTCTCAAGAACTTACATTTCAAACGTCCATTGATCTAATTGAATCCAACAATTTAACGACCTTTATAAATATTGCCCTTTGTCTCCAGAGCAGAGCCTATATGTAGTAGTCATTTAATGAGAAATATCATGCCAGAACAAATTTAATGGTTTTTTATGACGGAGAAGCGAGTAGAAGTTTTGATTCAGCACAGCAGTGGATGTGTATACTTGGATTTTGCGAAAGCTTTGGATACTGGTGCCAATAGGCGAGCTAATGTATAAAATGGGACTGTTTGCCTTGAGATAAACATTTGTTCATGGATAGAAACTGGTTATGAGATGCAAACCCGTGGTGGTTAATTGGAGGCGAATCTGAGTGGGCTAAAGTTCTAAGCGGAGTGTCAGGGTTCTGTACTGGGACGCTCTTTGTTTAACTGTTTATAAATGACTTAAAGGGCGGCCTTGAGAGCAAGGTCTCTTTTTGTTGTTGTTGATGACACTCTATGCGAGCTTTGAAAACTTTCAAATGCTGTGCAAGTGCTAAAAGCAGACCTAGATAGTGTTATCACAATGGGCAGCCAGAATGGCAGAGAGATTCAATGTTGATAAATGTAGGTGGATGCATTTAGGATTCAATAATTCCCTGTGCCACTACACATAAATAACTCTGTGTTAAGTGGCATCTGCCATGGAAAAAGATTTGGGGTTAGTGGTAGATACAGACTTAGTTATAGCAACAATGCCACGTAGCACCGTATAGCTAGCAAGATATTCTTGTATAAGAGGGGATAGATTCAAGAGAGAAAAAATATATATTCTCCTCTTACAAGGCCACTGGTAGGCCCATTTGGAATAGCGTGTGCAGTTTTTGGAATCCCCTTATATCAAAGGGACATCTTGGAAATTGTAAGCAGGTTCAGAGAGTGCAACTAAATTAATAAGGGGAATGGAGGGGCTTGACTATGCCAGTGCAGAATAAGAACACTTAGGGCTGTTTTATATGGAGAAGATGTTGTGTGGGTACATGATAACCCGTAGTACAAATATCTTAATGGGCCAGACAATGAACTCTCTGGTGGAATTGTTACGAATAAGGTCTATCAGAGGACACGTGGACATCCTTAAGGTTGGAAGAAAAGAGTTTCATCTTCAGGTTAGGAAAGGATTTCTTTTACAGTGAGTAAGGGTGAAAACTGTGGCCACACTGTCTCAGCAGATGTATGGTAATGGCAAGTTCATTGATAACTTTAAAAAGGCCCTGGAAAGTTCTAAAACTAAAAATATTTAGATTACTGGTATATAGCTATAGATCTGGTGTGCTCAAGGGATATTCCGTATTGCCAGTTTGGAGTCAGGAAGGAAAGTTTTCCTTCCCCCTTTTTAGCTGGTTTTTTTTTGGCCTTCCTCGGATCAACCTGTTAGGTAGGGTTAAAAAAAAAAAGGAACTAGGTTGGTACTGATGGACGTTTGTCTTTATTCAACCTTATTACTATGTAACTAGTAGTAACATAGTTTTGGAGGTTGTATAAAGACATAGTCCATCTAGTCCAACCTTTATACCATACCCCCTACAGTCTGTATAACAGTTCATATAAACTAAGTATTGGAGGTTGTATAAAGGACATATGTCCATCTAGTCCAACCTTTAACCTCTAACCCATAATGTTGTATAACAGGTACATAGTAACATATATTGGAGGTTGTATAAAGACATATGTTCCATCTAGTCCAACCTTATACCCTACCCATAATGTCTGTATACAGTTACATAATAACATAGATTGGAGGGTGTTATAAAAGCATAACGTCCATCTTCCAAAAACTTATTCTCCCCACCAGCCATAATGTTCGTCTAACAGTTACCTAGTTAACATAGATATTCGGAGGTGTGTATAAAGCCTATGTCCATCTAGTCCAACCACTTAATCCTACCCAATAGTACTGTTAAACAGTCTACATAGTACATAGTATTGGAGGTTTGTAAAAAAGACTCTAGTCCATTTAGTCCAAACCTTTATACCCACCATAAGTGTCTGTATAAACAGTACATAGTCATAGTATTGGAGGTTGTATAAAGACATAGGTTCCATCTAGTACCAACCTTATACCTACCGTTTAGGTTGGAAAGAAAGATAGTTTCACGTTCAGTGTTAGGAAAAGGTGTTCTTTACAATGAGACCGTGAAACTGCTGGAACTGTCTCAGCAGATGTGGTCAAGGGCAAGTTCATTGAATAGCTTTAAAAAAGGCTGCACTAAGTTTTAAAACTAAAACTATTGAGAATGTACTGGTATTAATACATAGTACTGTAGTGTCGGTTGTTACAGGTTACGATATATCATATTAGAATTACTGGTATTTAAGTACCTATACTTGTATGTCTGGTTGGTCACAGGGATACTATATAATATGAGAAATTACTGTATTAATACATATCTGTAGTCGGTTGGTACAGGTATACATATAATATGAGATTACGTATTATACATTACTGTAAGTTCGGTGGTACAGGGATACTACTATAATACTTGAGAATTACTGTTATTAATACATTAGTATCTGGTTGAGTCCCAGGGATACTTTCTTGATTGCCGTTGTGGAGTACAGGAGGAACTACCCCCCTCTTTTTTTTTAGCTTGTTTTTTTTTTTTTGCTTCTCTGCGGACAAGGTAGGGATACAAAAAAAAAAGAAGGTGAATAGTGGACTTGAATGGACTTGTCTTGTTAACACCTTAATTTACTATGTTAGCTATCGATCTTTCCCTCGATTTCAACAACTTTTAAAAGCCTTTTGCTTTTTGCCCATTTCCCCTCTTTTTACCTGGGAGCGGAGTGGACCTAATTTTTTTAACAGATTATTGAAATGTAATAGTTTAAATATCCCTTAAAAGGTGGTCCACATCTGCTCTGTATCTTACCTGAAGAACAATTCCTCCCCCTGTCTTGAGCAGTAGCGATTTCCTTTAAACACATAAAATTAGCTTTCCTAAAGTGTGATGTTTGTCTTGTAATATCAAACATGTTGCTTATTATTGTAAAGGTTGCCTTGTTCTCTATGGGTTCAGTATTTCTCTTAGGACAACCATATAACGAATAATGTGTTCTCTCTCATATATTCCATAGAACACACCAGATCTGATGGTAATAATATTGACAGGAGACCTAGAGGAGCCTTACACACAGACCGGACCGCATTGACAAAATCAGACACAGAATACACAACTCTGTCGGATTCAGTAAACCTCATTGTAAGTAAACAGTTCTATTCTAATATAGTTCAAGTTAGTCTTACAGATTTATTATTCTACCTTCTTTTATATATAGTAAACTAAGATGAAACAGGCACAGTTGGACATCAAACCTGATTGTATCACTTAGACATGAAGGTAGAATTGGTCGAATTGAAAGAATTATTGAGCAGATTATGTTGAGGTTAAAAAGCAATCTATAGGACTTCTTTGGTCAGTGTTATGTGGGACTGGAGTAATTTCTAGACCCAGTGACTTGGGCAGACTTAAAGCTGGCTATCCCTCATTGTCTATCTAATCTAATAGATCTGAATAGTCTAGTGTGTGTGGCCACTTTACAGTCCTCTAAGATTGCACTAAATGGAAAACATCTCGTTCAGTTCACGTTTATTTCATCTCTTGCCCCGTGTATCAAAGTTTCTTTCCAATCTACTAGAACTCCCCAAATTCCAGTTTCAGGCCACACTCCACCCCTTACCATCAGCGTGACCTTTTCTCTTAATGGAGATTCAATAAAAGTGATTTATCGTTTAAAAAGGTGCTAACTTTGCCCCAACTAATCGATCTTTATGTTAAATTGAATAATAACATCTGATTGGTCTGGGGCAAATTAGGCACCATTAAAATATAAGACTTTATTAAATAAAACCCTGGTGATCATGTTTTCAATCTGCCCACCCAACTCTCCATGACTGCTTTTAATCTACAAAATCATTCCAAGCGTGCTCAAAACCTTTCTGCCTCCAACCTCATATTTCCAATCAATTAGCCTCATATAACTCGCCCCCCTCCCCCCCCCTCCAAAAAAATGACACCTTCCCATCCATTTTTGTGCTAAGACCGTGACACTCTTTACATGAATCTCCCATAACCTGTGGGATGAGACTTCGAAATTCCAGGGTAAAAACGAAACAGGGGAAATAAACTTACAGTAGGTATCGTAGAGAGGGCTATAACGGGGTAGAAATAACAAGAGTGAACCCTAACCTTTAGATGTAAGACCTCTCCCAGCATGATATTTCACATGCATTGTTTATTTAATAATTATTTTTAATAATAGTTTTTTATTATTTCATTATTTATTTTATCTTTAAATAATCTACGATGCTTAGAATAGGTCCTAATACTTGGATATCTAAAGGTCCTGATGGTCGCTTAAAAGGGTGTAGATGCTGTAATTCTTTCAAAGTTTACTTTTTAAGATGCAATTTTCATGGGATACATTTTTTCTAACCTCCTTAGTGCCCTGACTTAATCATTGGCCATACCTTACTGGGTCAATTCCACTTTGCTGATGGCCTTGGTTATTGGTGTTTAACTTGGTTTTTGAACCTTATCCTCTTTTGTGACTGTATTAGTTTTCTGTTTAAGACTTAAAAGGGCATGTAAACTGCCAAAGTTAAAACTTTTAAAACCTCATATGATAAAAGGTACTAATTCTCCCCAAACATGTGCCTCTTTTTCCAAATCTGTCCACCTGTTTTTAGATGTTAGATGTTCCCCATTTCAAGGGATCACACTGTCACTCAATATTGACCGAGTACAGTCACAACCCTCCCACTGATGTGAATTACCATGACCACTATCCTCCCATATAAAGCCTCCCTATGCAGCCCTCCCTATAGCCCTCCCTATGAAGTCCCCTCCCATGAGTCCTCCCTATGAATCGCTCCCTAGAAGTCCTCCCTATAACATCTCCCTTATGAAGCCCTCCTATTGAGTCCTCCCCTATTAAGTCTCCTATGATGTCCTCCCTATGAATCCCTCCCTACGTTCTCCTCTAAACGATAAACAGGACATAATTCTGCACCATGTGTACGAGTAACAGAACACACGTGTACAGCAATCAAGATAAATAGTTCCCAGAACACCACTTCACTAGTCCCACTTACCAATTATTCCAGTGTGAATGAAATCTCTGTTCATTTCCTGGGAATACTGGTGAAATCCCAGAAACTCAGTAATCATGGGAAAACACACACACTTTGGTTCTGTAAGGGCCATAAATGAAAGTTATATGGTAACAACATCACAGGTAATTTCAATCCTGATAGACAGATAATAATAATTTACAGTGGCTCATAATTGTAATTGATTGTATTTTATACTGGGATCATTCTGCTCCAACTCGGCTTACATGTGTTTATATTCCATTAACCTGTGGGTCACGTTGTTTTTAATATACACTCCCATCTCCTGACTGCCCTCTGCTGTTTGGAAGTACTACTTGTGGGAAAAAAATGTAGTTCAACTACACCCACAGTAGTGTTTACTCAAAGCCAGTACGTAATTGATAAGTACTAAGGAAAAATTCAGGTTCAATTTGCTTAATCTAAGCCTGAAATAAACCATATGAACTTTTTTTGTAACCTTTTTTTATGGTAGTAGAAAAAGGTCAATCCAAATGTAAAGCACTAGGCGCAGTACCCTCAAATAGTCAACATGCCTCCGGGTGTTTAAAATCAAGCAAAATTTTTACTTTCCACATATGTCACCAGCCAATGGATCCTTACGCATTTTCAAGCTGGTCCCAAAGGCTCCAATGTTGGGTTTCTGGTCCACCTCTTATAGGCACTGCCTGTTTCACTTAAAGGAGGATATTCTTCATTGGGAACAGACCAACCACATTTATTTAAAAACTACACACAATTACACAACCTTAAACTACAGCAACTTCCTTATTATATGCCGCATCTAGGCAATCTAGCTACTGTTGTATACTCGGGATGTACATAAAGTAGGAAAAAAAGAGTTTTGAGAGTGCACGCGGAAAACTATGCTACTCTATGCTACTCGACTAAAACCGATACTAGGCCTACGGAACAGCCCCTGGCTGTTTTATACTGTCTCCTGGCACACCCCAACATGTAGCACACTACACACGTGATATACAATTACATTATCATAATAGATTTGGGTTTCAGAACCTAATCCTGAATTTGCTTCGACTTTGTTTGCCAAATAGACTGCAAAAAATGTGACCAACTCATGCATATAGAGTTGCCCTTCTTGTTCCACCATTCCCTGACAAGCACTCTCATACCCCAGAAATGCAGTTAAGGATGTTAGGGGTTGTATATCATTCCTTGTTTTCAGATACCTTCGTCGCAGCTTTTTTTTGAAACGCCAATGAAACCGCATAAACACGTCCCCTTATAAATTTAGTTGCCATTTCTCTGAACCCTTTCCATTTCAAGATATCCCTTTATTACACTGATTACAAAATTTGCACTGCATATTCCACTGAGGCCCTTATACCAATGCTTGAAACAAGAGGGAGAATTACATTATCCTCCCGTGAATCAGTACCTCGCTATTATACAAAGAGGCAACTACCCTGCTGGCTCTGCTGTTGCCCTGCCTGGCACTGGCTTGCTACCTTTAGTTTGTTATTCCACCAAACTCTCAAATCCCGTTCCAACAGATTCACCTAACACAGAGCATTTGTATAAGCAGCCAAAGGATTTTGCATTTATTATAGTTTTTTATAAAGGCCTTATGGATCAGTGCTGTACATATAAAATACAATGAAGTCATAAAAAGGGGAATAATGCTATTTTCCAGCACATCATAATATAATTCATATAATAGAGGCAAGAGCTTTGCCACAATGAGGAAAGGATGTCCTGCCCCGTCAGAGCTTACAATCTAATTAGCTGAAGTAACACACGATACAATGGAATGGGTAGTCAGACGTAGGCCAGTGCAATAAAACATCATATACCGTGCTGGTTACCATATAGGTATGATGTACGGGTAGATTTATCATATATAGATATATAGATACAATATACTTGGCGGTTACCAATGGTAGGATGTAAGGAGTTTATCATATAGAGATCTATAGATACCATAAGTATCTCTGGTTACCGGATAGCAGGATGTAGGGTAATTTATCATATATAGATAATATAGATAACCATATACTGGCCGGTTCCGGATAGGTAGGATGTAGGGTAGATTTATCATATAAGATATATAGATACCATAACTGACTGTGCTGGTTACGCGGATAGGTAGGATGTAAGGGTAAATTTATCATTATCATATATAGATACCATATACTGTGCTGTTTACAGAATAGGTAGGATGTAGGGTAAGATTTTATTATATATAGATATATAGATATCATAACTGTTGTCTGGTTACCAGATAGGTAGATGTAAGGGTAGATTTATCATATACTAGATAATATAGATACCATATACTGTGCTGTTTACCAGATAGGTAGGAAAAATAAGGGTAATTTTATCTATATAGATATATAGATACCATATACTGGCTGGTTTACCCGATATTAGATATAAGGGTAGATTTTACATATATATATTAGATACCATATACTGTGCTTTGTTATTACCGGATAGGTAGGATGTAAGGGTAGATTTATCATATATAATATTAGAGCCATATCCTGTCTGTTACCATATAGGTAGGTGTAAGGGTAAATTTATCATATATAGATATATATGATACCATATCTGTGCTGGTTACAAATCGGGTAGGATGTAAGGATAGATTTATCATATATAGCTATATAGAACCTATATACTGTGCTGGTTACCGGATGGTTTATGATGTAAGGGTAGATTTATCATAATAAATATATGATATCAGATACTGTGGTGGTTACCCGGATAGGTAGATTACGTATAGATTTATTATATATAATATAGATAGATTCATATACTGTGCTTGTTACCAGATAGGTAGGATGTAATAAAGATTTTTTATCATAAATTATAGATACCATATATGTTCTGGTTACCATATATTAGGATTAAGGGTAATTTACATATATGGTATATAGATATCATATACTTATGCTTATACCGGATGGTTTTTAGGATGTCGAGGGTAAGATTTTATCATATATAGATACCATATAACTGTGCTGTTTTACCAGCTAGGTATGAGGATTTAAGGGTAGATTTATCATATAGAGATACCATATCTGTGCTGTTTACCAGATAGTAGGATGTAAGGGTAGATTATCATATAGAGATACCATATCTGGTCAACTGGTTACCGATGTGGATGTAAATGTAGATTATCATATTAGATACCATATACTGTGCTGATTACCGGATAGGAAGGATGTTAAGGTTAGATTTAATCATATATAGATATCATATACTGTGCTGGTTACCAGATAGGTAGGAACTGTTAAGGGTAATTTATAATATATAGATATATAGATACCATTACTGTATCGGTACCATATAGTAGAGGTAAGGGTAATTTATCATATCTAGAAATAGAGATCCCATAATACTGTGGCTTTTACCAGATAGGTAGGTTATGGTAGATTTCTCATATATGATATATAATACTATATACTGTTCTGGTTACTGGATGGTAGGATGTAAGGTAGATTTAATCATAATAGATATATAGATACCATATTACTGACTGTGCTTTTACCAGATAGGTAGATTTCATAGGGTAGATTTATCATATAGAGAAATTAGATATCATATACTGTGCTGGTTCCAGATAGGTAGGATGTGGTAGATTTATCATATATAGATATATAGATACCATATACTGTGCTGGTTACCGATAGGAGGATGTAAGGGTAATTTATCATCTTCATAGATTATAGATATCATATCTGTTCTGGTTACCAGATAGGTAGGATGTAAGGGTAGATTTATCATATATAAGATACCATATACTGTGCGGTTCCAGATAGGTATGATGTAAGGGTAGATTGATCAATTATAATACCTATACTGTTGCTGGTTACCGATAGGTAGGATTTAAGGTAGATTATCATATAGTAGATATATAGATCCATATACTGTTCTGGTTACCGGATGGTAGATGTAAGTGTCGATTTATCCTATATCCGATATATAGAATAATCAGTTAACTGTGCTTGTTACCAGTCGGAGGTGGGATGAAGTGTAGATTTTATCATATATAGATATATAATAACAATACGTGCTGGTAACACAAATAAACATAGGTAGGAAAAAAAATGTAGGGAAATAAAATTTTATAACACAAAATATATGATAATATAGATAACCATATTCTTGCCTCGATATAACCGAAATCCAAGTGGGATGTAGTGATCGATTTAACAAACCTGCTAATTGAGGTTCTTTTCTCTTGACTAGACAAGGGGACTAGAATTCCAGAGATGGGGGCCACAAGAGAGAAAAGGTTTCCGGCGAGAGGAAGCAGTACGATGAGGGTCTGTACAGGAGGCTTGTTCTTACAATAGCAGAGGGTAGGGGCAGGAACATATGGGGACACTAGAGAGAAATTAGCGCAGAGCAAATGGCTTTAAAAAAGTTAGGAGCTGGGTTTTGTATGTAATCGCTTTTAACGGGGAGCCAGGCTTTTTGTTGCCGGTACATAGGAATTTTGGGATCCCCCTGTTTTTATTAAGAGCGAAACAATTCAATGTGGCAGAGTTAAGTATATAGAGAGGCGAGCAGGAAGACCAGTAGTAGTAGTACAATATCCAGGCGTGATAGGAATGCGAGCATGCATAGCATAGTGGTTCGGGAGAGAAAGGAACCTGCGGATTTTGGTATATTTTTTTTTGTGAAAGAAGCGTCAGGTTTCGCAACATGTTAATGTGGTTAGAAAAGGAGAGAGAGTATATATTTTCCAATTCCTCCCCTAGGCAGCAGTGCCGATTGGATAGGGGAATGGGGTTGTTCTCAAGCAGAGATGGAGCAAAGATGGGACAGGAACCAGTTTTAGGTTGAAAAACGATCATTCAGTTTTAGAAAGATTTATTTTAAAGTCCAAATGCCATCACCTGACATTTTCTCAAAACTGAATCTCCTTTCTTTGCGTAGCTTTTAAAGCAACACTGATGCCTATGATTTTAGGAAAAATATCTAATAGATCCCAATCAAGTTTTAATAAATTGAGAAATTGACCCCAATAGTAGAGTATATCATAATGCAATCATAAAGCTTGCACAAAGTGATATTCTGTCCCTTGGACTGCCACCAAATTTTGGTTTTTGCATTGAAACCTCACTCAATGTGAATGAATGTCGGTCAGAGCGGGAGAAAAACTTTCAGAGGAGAACGTAATATCTTCACACATTGCTAGATACTGTTCCCCCTCCAAGTATATTCTCTTTCCTTATGGTTATTTTGTGGCCTAATTAATTGTGAGAGGGTTTGAATGAAAACCATTTAGTTGGTCCTGTGATTGCATAAAATAAAAGCCCTTTTTTAATCTATCTTTTCACCTTTCCGTTTCATTAGTTGGCTGAATTAACAACACCAAGAAAGCTAAGATTGTGACTTTAATGAAAAATATATAATGGCCAATCAGACTAAAAACTTTTATAGTGATCCTTGTTGGATTTCAAGTCTTCCTCAATGTTGTATGGCTTATTCGTCTTGATGTGTTTGATATACATGGCATCACGCTCCAATGGTACTGTTATATTATTGGTCATTCTAACAGCAATCTCCGCAACCATGTCCGTTCTGATTGCAACCTTGCCATCCTCCGATCTTCTCTTTTACTACAAGAAACTTCCCCCAAACTAATGCCAGTATTGGTTTGGGAATGGAACCATGACCTTTCTCGGCATGCCTCTTGCAAATTTTCTTGGTTCATTATTTTGGTATTCTGATTCTTTATGATCATGCTAATCCATTACCGTTATGTGCCATTGCAAAACCTTTAGATAATTCTTGCAATAATAACCATAAAGTATTAGCCTTGACTGCACTTTTTTCTTGGGTTGTTCTAGCACTTTTCGCTGCATTAACAGCGTTCTCTGAATTCCTCAGCTAATCTCTGTGGCCGCAACAAAATCACAGCTGCTTTTGCACCACTATAGGGGTCACATCTCTGTCGTGTAACAGACATCACTTTTGTCCAAAACATCGTCTTTGTCTTGCAGGGTTGCACTATCTAGTTCCCTTAAGTTTATTTTGCTCTCTTATATCATCATAATTAAGACAATCCGCTCATCTACCCGCCGGTCTGAAAAACTGGCAGAAAGCCTTCTACAACCTGCACAACACATCTGCTAGTTATCCCTTGTATTATTTCCAAGAGTTTTTGTCTATTCAGCCAATCAGTCAGTTATTATTGATGCTGACATAAATGTTTAATCTTATGTCTTTAACTCTTTTGTATACCCCATAGAGCCAGTCCTATTATATATTGTCCTTCGTACACAAAGAATCAAAGAGACCTTTGACATCTCCTCAAAGAACCGTCTGAAGAGTTGTGTATGGTGGAGATTCAATCATTGTATAGGTGTGAAAAATAACAAGAATTATAGAGATGTTAATTATTAACTTCCTATATTCCTATAGTATACCAGTAGACAATTTGTGTTTTATCTTACTAAACAAGAAACAAGTACTCGTAACTCCTTAAAACCAAATCGCATCATTTTGAAATCAGCAACACACAGCCCACACACAAACCTGGATAAACAAAAGTTCAATTTGCCTGTAACTCTGGAATGTGAATAACCTAAAGACAAACGTCCCAAGGTGTTCCAAGTACAGGAAACACATGGCTAAACAGGAATACCATTGGTGTGACAAATGGCTTTAGATAGGTTAAGCTCAGTGAGTAGGTTAAGGTGTTTAAGGTGAGATGGTCCTTCAAGCAGCCAAAATCCACTGAGTCTACAATGGGTGTCCACATCGTTCACTGACAAATCTACTGACAAGGCCATATATTCGATTATTAACCACCAGTTTTTGTACAAAGTTGTTATCACAGTGACAAACATATATTTTTTTAAAATGTCGGTGTATTCACTATTTATTTCTTTCAGTTGTTAGAAATATTTTTTCTGTCAGGGCTCAAAAACTTGTTTAAAAGAAATCTTTTCTTTTTTTTTTTTTTTTTTCTTTTTTGTTCTTACTTTATAGCAACTAATAAAGATGTCAATTATTTAAGTTCTATATGCGTGAATAGTTTCTAAATGTTGTAATCTTTCAAGGAAGGTCGTCCCAAATGTTCATTTAGGAACATTGTATTGGATGGATATATGTGATATCCCCTTTCATGAAAAACTATTTCAGCTGAATACACATGATAATTCTACATTTTCTTAGTACTTAGAACATTTACTAATTTTACTTATTTTATTTCAGTACATACATTTTTGTTTTAATATACATGCTTCCCAAAAATATAAGCTTAAATCCACAGTGTGTTTTAAATGATATTCTGGGGTCTATATGATTGTTAACATGTCTTTTTATTGGTAATATACAGCAGTAAAACTCACATCTATACAATAATTATGTGTAGTTGCGGCAACGTTACATGAAGCTTCAAGAGATTTACCCAGAACACAAATCCATTGGGGCACATTTCTCTATGTAATTGATATTAACCTTGTGGTCTGGTAAATCCCAGAAGTGCGTACTCCCAGGTTATTATTTAATGCCAGGTAGATTATAAGCTGGTGTTAAAAATAGTAACATAGTAAGAGATTGGGCAGCTGCATGTGGTCTCATGTCATTTCTTTCACACAATCATGTGTTTAAAGGATGCTAATGGGTATTGAATTGGTTAATGTAGTTTAACATACCACTTCCCCTGACTGTGACTCATGGTAAACTTTGGGCCAAATAATGTCCTATATGATTTAAAAAAAACTCTGTCCTTCTTTATAAATGTCATACAAACTTATTTAGGTAAACAGTCAAGTTTACCATGTACCAGAAAACGCCTTAAGGGCATGTCTCAAAGTCCACTATGTTCATGGGTTAATAAATGTTAATAAATGGATCGCCGGTTCACGGATCTGAACCCGGATCCCCGGCGGATTTATCCCTTCGCGATGCGGATCTTTCCGGATTTTCTGGTTTTTTCCTGCCTTCAAACTTCCCGATTCGCAAATTTTTTTCGTATTTTTTGAAAATTTTTTGAAATTACGAAGATTACTCTTATTTTCGGAAATACCTTTTTCGAAAATACTAGTTTTCTCGTATTTTTTCGAAATACGGGAAACCCCGTAATTTCGAAAAATTTCCGAAATACCAAAATCTTGTAATTTCGAGGGTATTTCCATTTGTGGGTCCTCTCGCGGATTTTTCGATTTTTGTTAAATTTTTCGAAGTTCGGACCTCTATATTAATACATCTGTTATATACCAACCACAATTGGCTACTTCTAATGTCAATATTCATTTTTAATTGTATGTACCAGCCACAGTATTGACACAGCATTATTTGCTGTAAGATATTATTGACCATCTTTGAGTTACACAACCAATACACAGAGCCAATGAGAAAGTTCAGGTTCTATTCATCAGTGGCCACTAGTATCCTGTGCTTGATAATGTTGCTTACAGAGTTACAGTTTACAATTGGTTGCATGCTCTAATACATCTACGTGCCTGACAGTATTTTTATATATTTTGCTCCCTACAGGATCTCATGTTACAAAGTTAATAAAACCAGCAATAAACCCTGGGATCAATGTAATAAACAATTGGTACATCCACTGATGAAGGGGGCTTAGGACTCCCGGAAAGCTGCTTCATTTTATCCTAGTTATCCAATAAAAGGGGATCACGCTCTACTTTTCTTTTCTGACTTATGGTTACACGGTACCAACCTCACTATTGCTTTGTAATCCATTGGCAGTGTTTAGAGGGTAGTTTTTTGTAAAATTAAAAGATTAAACGGAAGCTATGTAACATCTAAAACAACTCATTCTCGTTTATTTTTTTACATAACACCAAACTACAACCGGATTTACTATGGAAAACATGTGATACTCATGCTTTCTAAAAGGGAATATACCACTGAATCTCTATATCATCAAAGTAATTCCTTAATCTATCCGACATCCTACCTGCATTTGAGGCTTCCGGCAGGGTGGGGGAAAAAGGGTGGGGGCATGACCTGAACTTTGGGGTGTAGGGAGGAGGGAGGAGGAGAGTACCCTTGGTGGTGGAGAGGGCGGAGTAAGTAGCCTTGTTGGTGGAGGAGGCAGGACTAGGGGCATTTCATGGGCGAATGTGTGCAAAGTGGCATGACAGGGGATAGATTAGAGTCTCCTCTGGTCGCGAATCCTGGGGTGGTTCGTGGGAGTGCAAGGGACCACCCATAATGCTGGAGACTCCCACGAGTCACAGAAAGGTGGGATACCTGCATCATCCAATCTAATACTGGGGAATTCAGTTTATTATGAGATATTGGAGTCTTAGTCATCACTACTAGGTACATCTGTGGTTTTAGTAGAATTCCATAAGTATTGGAGGAATTTTCTCTTCAATAAGATTTTGGTTCTTAATTCAAATCTTCTCTTTCATGATACGTTTTATGTTCTCTGATTGGTCATTTTATTTCGCCAACCAGAAACACTAAACAGTTAAGATCCCCCTACCTAGTATTAACAGTTACAGAAGAAGATGGTTTAGCTGCGCAAAGAATGTGCTGCTTGTACGCTACGATCAGAAGTAATTGTAGGTATATATATACTGTAAAACTGTGCATGAATATTAACCAATTTTCGTCCGGGTTGGAGTGGCGGATAACACATAACAGGTCTCTCCCGCTGTTTTTTCTCGGAATGTTGTTTTTTTGGCGCGAGTATATTGAATATTAAAAAATACTAATTGTGTAGTTTATCGTTTGTTTTTACTTAACCCCCACGGGGTCGGTTCTGGTTCACATAATCCTCCTGTCTGTTGCATGGAGTGTGTTTTTCCGGTACTGATGGTGGATGGGCGTCGCTGCCCGAGGTTTCGTGACATTCTACTATGTTTCCTTTGCTTGATAATGTAGCGTACAGTTTACAATTTGGTTCCTGGCTACATGTGGCTCCGGGTTAGCACTGATGCACAATGTACAAATACATTTACAGTTATTTTATTATATTTGCTCCCTACATGATTTTTTTCTTGTGTCAAAACATTTATAAAAGTCCGCATTTAACAAAACACTGGGATCCTGTAAGACCAATGACAGTGTTAGAGGGAATCAATGTATTAGTTATGTTCAGAGATATTACCGCAGCGCCAAATATTAGTGCAGCCAGGTGTTTAAATTAGGCCGTAACGGGACCTAAAAATCTGATTTTTGGATGGTGGGCTGTGGATACTGGACAATACAGATCATTAACTCATCATGCTCTCCATTCTACTCTCTAACCGCGGTCCACCAAACTTCAAGATTTTCATGCAAAACCGTGCCATTGAAATCTGACAGTAGCATAGTTCTAACATCAAAATTTTCGACTGAATGAACTTTTTGGCATGGCACCTGCTAGTTTTGACTAGAAACTAGGTTTAGGTCAAAACTCTGGCACTCCCTCTGACAACTGTGAAAAGTGTTGGCTTGTTTGGGCTCTCCAGAATCCATGTTAGTTCGTCATGTTACCTTGGATACCTTTTAAGACAGTAAAATTGACTTCGGATATTTGAATTATGTAAAGTTTTGTGAAACCATGAGATTCTTCCTGATTGTCATTTGAAGTCGTAAAGAATATTTTTATTTTTTGTCTTTCATAAGAAACGTGTTTCATAAAGATAAAAATCTTCCTGTAGATCGCCACTTAGATATAGGCACCCTAATGAGTTCTTTTGTGGTTCAGTTTGTACTAGGATTCTCAAAAAAAAACCAAGAAGTTTGTCAAGGGAGCCACGATGGCTGAATGTCCAAGTTGATCCATTCCCACGACGTGTTGACCTCATATTGGTCAATGCGTTTGGCAGGTTAAGAATGTAGGGAAAGTCTAAGCTTTAATTAAAATTTGTCCTGGAGTAGCACTGGTTCCTATGTATTCTAGTCAACACTCGTTGCTACATTGAAAGTTTTAGATTTGGTGTGGGTTTGGTCATCACTAACTTGTTAACCAAAATTTTCTTAACCAGTGTAATGGTAATCCCTGTTTGTAACCACCATGTCTCCATCTCGCTCTGTTTGTATATGAAGCAAAGAGGATTTTGAGGTGCTTTGTGGATGGAATTGAGAGGTTACACCAAAAGTGTCTTTAAAGTGAACCTTGTATATACATTGTGCATGATATACTTCAAATACCTTTCTATCATATTATACCCTCACGGCATTTCTATTTCAACTGATGATGGATGTTTTGACCATGTCCAGGTTTTGCCCAACCATAGGGTAAGGGCCCAATTGACACCTTCATTCCTCTAAAAACATCCACATGCTAAATATCTGGTGAAAGAAAAACAAAGTAATAGTCTTGAGTTTGCATAAAGACATAGGTCAACCCAGTCCACCTACTCAGCAATCCCAGAAGCAATGTTTGTGTGGGTACATGATAACCTTATACAAATATATTAATGGGCCATACAATGAACTCTCTGGTGAATTGTTACGAATAGGTCATATCAGAGGACACGTGGACATCCTTTAAGGTTGGAAGAAAAGAAGTTTCATCTTCAGGTTAGGAAAGGTTTCTTTACAGTGAGAATGGTGAAACTGTGGAACTGTCTTCCAGCAGATGTGGTAATGGCAAGTTCATTGAATAACTTTAAAAAAGGCCTGGAAAAGTTTCTAAAACTAAAAAATATTGAGAATTACTGGTATTAATGCATATAGATCTGGTTGATCCAGGGATACTTTCCGATTGCCGTTTGGAGTCAGGAAGGAATTTTTCCCCCCTTTTTAGCTGGGGTTTTTTGCCTTCCTCTGGATCAACTGTTAGGTAGGGTTAAAAAAAAAAAAGTGAATAGGTTGGACTTGATGGACGTTTGTCTTTATTCAACCTTAATTACTATGTAACTATGTAGTAACATAGTATTGGAGGTTGTATAAAGACATATGTCCATCTAGTGAAAGGTTTCTTACAATTGAGAACAGTGAAAATGTGGAACTGTTTCCAGCAGATGTGGTAATGGCAAGTTCATTGAATAGCTTAAAAAAGGCCTGGATAAGTTTCTAAAACTAAAACATTTGAGAATTACTGGTATAATACAATATACTGTAGTTCTGGTTGGTACAGGGATACTATATAATATTAGAATTACTGGTATAATACATATACTGTAGTTCTGGTTGGTACAGGGATACTATATAATATTGGAATTACTGGTATTAATACATATACTGTAGTTCTGGTTGGTACAGGGATACTATATAATATTGAGAATTAACTGGTATTAATACTATAATGTAGTTCTGGTTGTACAGGGATACTATATAATATGAGAATTACTGGTATTAATACATATAGATCTGTTGATCCAGGGATACCTGATTGCCGTTTGGAGTCAGGAAGGAATCCCCCCCCCTTTTTTTTTAGCTGTTTTTTTTTTTTGCCTTCCTCTGGATCAAGGTAGGGATAAAAAAAAAAAGAAGGTGAATAGGTTGGACTTGATGGACCTATGTCTTTATTCAACCTTAATTACTATGTTACTATGATCTCTTCCCTCTGATTTCAACATTTTAAAAGCCTTTTTCTTTTTGCCCATTTCCCTTTTTACCTGGGAGAGGAGTGGACCTAATTTTTTTACAGATTTAGAAATGTAATAGTTTAATATCCCTTTAAAAGTGGTCCACATCTGCTCTGTATCTTTACCTAGAAACAATTCCCCCCTGTCTATGAGCAGGAGCGATTCCTTTAACAGCATAAAATTAGCTTTCCTAAAGTGTGATGTTGTCTTGTAATATCAAACATGTTGCTTATTATTGTAAAGGTTGCCTTGTTCTCTATGGGTTCAGTATTCTCTTAGGACACCATATAACGAATAATGTGTTCTCTCTCATTATAATTTCCATAGAACACACCAGATCTGATGGTATAAATATGACAGGAGACCTAGAGGAGACCTATACACAACACGGAGCCGCATTGACAAAATACAGACACAGAATACCAACTCTGTCGGATTCAGTGAAAACTCATTGTAAGTAAACCAGTTCTATATCTAATATATGTTCAAGTTAGTCTTACAGATTTATTATTCTACTTCTTTTATATATAGTAAACTAAAGAAAAAACAGGCACAGTTGGACATCAAACCTGATTGTATCACTTAGAAATGAAGGTAGAATTGGTCGAATTGGAAAGAATTATTGAGAGATTATGTGAGGTTGAAAGCAATCTATAGGACTCTGTGTCATGTGTTATTGGGAAATTGGAGTAGTTTTATAACAGTGATTGTGGCAGACTTAAAGCTGGCTATACTCATTTGTCTAATCTAATCTAACTAGATCTAATATCTAGTGTGTGGCCAACTTTACAGTCTCTTAAGATTGCACTAAATGGAAAACAATCTCTTACAGTTCACTTTTCATCTGCCCCAGTGTATCAAAGTTTACTTTCAATCTACTAGAATCTCCCAAATTCCAGTTTCAGTGCCACACTCCACCCCTTACAATAAGCGTGACACATTTTCTTAGAGGGAGATTCAATAAAAGTTATTATCGTTTAAAATGGTGCTAACTTTGCCCCAACTAATCAGATCTTATTTAACATTTGAAAGATAACATCTGATTGGCTGGGGCAAAATTAGCACCATTTAAAATGATAAGAACTTTTATTAAATAACCCTGATTGTTTTCAATCTGCCACCAACTCTCCATGACTGATTTTAATCTGACAAAATATTCCAGCGTGTCAAAACCTTGATGCCTCCAACCTCATATTTCCAATCAATTAGCCTCAATATAAACTCCCCCCCCCTCCAAAAAAATACACCTTCCCATCCATTTTGTGCTAAAGAACTGGTGACACTCTTGGAATGAAATCTCCCATAATCCTGTGGGATGAGACTTCGAAATTACAGGGTAAAAAGAACAAGGGGAAATAAGACTTACAGTAGGTACAGTAGGAGAGGGCTATAAGGGGTAGAAATAAAAGAGTGAACATAACCTTTAAGATGTAAGACCTCTACCAGCAGGATATTTCACATGCATTTTTATTTAATAATTATTTTTTAATAGTTTTTTTATTTATTTCATTATTTATTTATTTCTTTAAATAATCTAGATGGCTTAGAATAGGTCCTAGATAGCTTGGATATTCTAAAGGGTCCTGATGTCGCTTAAAGGGGTTAGATGCTGTATTCTTTCAGAAGTTTACTTTTTAAGATGAAATTTCATGAGGATACATTTTTTCTAACCTCCTTAGTAGCCCTGACTTAATATTAGGCACATTACCTTACTGTGGTAATTCACTTTGCATGATGGCCTTGGTTTATTGGTGGTTAACTTGGTTTTTTGAACCTTATCTCTTTTGTGACTGTATTAGTTTTCTATTTTAAGACTTAAAGGGCATGTAAACTGCCAAAGTTAAAACTTTTAAAAACCTCATATGATAAAAGTATAATTCTCCCCAAACATGTGTCTCTTTTCCAAATCTGTCCACCTGGTTTTTAGATGTTAGATTTCCCCATTTCAGAGGGATAACCTGTCAATCAATATGTGACAGGTACAGTCACACCCTCCCACTGATGTGAATTACCATGACCACTATCCTCCCTATAAAGCCCTCCCTATGAAGCCCTCCCTATGAAGCCCTCCCTATGAAGTCCTCCCTATGAAGTCCTCCCTATGAATCCTCCCTATGAAGTCCTCCCTATGAATCCTCCCTATGAAGCCCTCCCTATGAAGTCCTCCCTATGAAGTCCTCCCTATGATGTCCTCCCTATGAATCCTCCCATATCTTTCCCTCTAACGATAAACAGTACATAATCTGCCACCATGTGTAAGAGTAAACAGAACACACGTGTACAGGCAAATCAAGAATAAAGTTCCAAGACATCTTCACTAGTCCCACGTTACAATTATTCCAGATGTGAATGAAATTCTCTGTTCATTTCCTGGGAATACTGGGTGAAACTCCCAGAAACTCAGTAATCAATGGGAAAACACACACACATTTGGTCTGTAAGGGCCATAAATGAAAGTTATATGGTAACAAACATCACAGGTAATTCAGAGCCTGATAGACAGATAATATAATTTAACAGGGCTGCATTATTGTTAATTGATTGTATTTTATACTGGGATCATTCTGACTCAACCTGGCTACATGTGTTTTACCTGATTAACCTGTGGGTCACTGTATGTTTTTAATATACAACTCCCATCAGTCCCTGACTGCCCTCTGCTGTTGGAAAGTACTTTGGGGAAAATGTAGTTCAACTACACCCACAGTAGTGTTACTCAAAGCCAGTACAGTAAATTTGATAAGACTAAGGAAAATTCAGGTTTCATATTTGCTAATCTAAGCCTG
Source organism: Hymenochirus boettgeri (assembly GCA_019447015.1). Taxonomy (NCBI): domain Eukaryota; kingdom Metazoa; phylum Chordata; class Amphibia; order Anura; family Pipidae; genus Hymenochirus; species Hymenochirus boettgeri. Next base: position 239,093 of record JAACNH010000055.1, on the reverse strand, counting down.
AAATAACCATATGACATTTTTTTGTACTTTTTTTATGTGTAGTAAGAAAAAGGCAATCCAAATGTAAAGCACTATGGCGCATACCCTATCAATGAGTCAACATGCTCCGGGTGTTTAAAATCAGCAAATTTTATTTCACACATATGCAGCCAGCCAGAAGATTGATCCTTACGCATTTCAAGCTGGTCCCAAAGGCTCAATGTTGGGGTTCTGGTCCCACCTCTTATAGGCACTGCCTGTTTCACTTAAAGGGATATTCCTTCATTGGGAACAGACCAACCACATTTATTTAAAAACTACACACATTACAAACATTATAACTACAGCAACTTCCTTTATTATATGCAGCAATCTAGGCAATCTAGCATACTGTGTATAATCGGGATGTAACATAAAGTAAGGAAAAAAAGAGTTTTGAGAGTGCACCGCTGGAAAACTATGCTACTCTATGCTACTCTACTAAAACAGAACTAGGCCTTACTGAAAGCCCCTGGCTGTTTTATACTGTCTCCTTGGCACACACCCAACATAAGTAGCACACACACGTTGATATAACAAATACATTATAATAATAGATTTGTGTTTACAGAACCTAAATCCTGAATTTGCTTCACTTTGTCCAAATAGACTGCAAAAAATGTGACCAAGCCTCATGCATATAGAGTTGCACTTCTGTTTCCACCATTCCCTGACAAGCACTCTCATACCCCAAAAGTGCAGTTAAGGAATGTTAGGGGTTGTATATCATTCCTTGTTTGCAGATACTCGTCCAGCTTTTTTTTTGAAACTGCCAATGAACCTGCCATAACAACGTCCCCTTATAAATTTAGTTGCCATTCTCTGAACCCTTTCCATTTCAAAGATGTCCTTTATGTACACAGGATTACAAAATTGCACTGCATATTCCAAATGAGGCCTTACCAATGCTTTGTAAAGAGGGAGAATTACATTATCCTCCCTTGAATCCATACCTCGCTTTATACAAGACAATACCATGCTGGCTCTGGCTGTTGCGCCTGGCACTGCTTGCTACCTTTAAGTTGTTATCCACCAAACTCCAAAATCCCTTCCAAAGGGATTCACCTAACACAGAGCCATTTATAGTATAAGCAGCAAAAGGATTTTTGCATGTATGTATAGTTTATTTATAAAGTGTCACTTATGGATGCAGTGCTGTACAGTAATAAAATACAATAAAGTCATAAAAGGGGAATAAATAGCTAGTTCAGCACATCAATATATAAATTATATAAATAGAAGTGCAAGAGCTTTGCCACAAGAGGAAAGGATGTCCCTGCCCCGTAGAGCTTACAATCTAGTTAGCTGAGTAACACACAGATACAATGGAATGGGTAGTCAGACGTATGCAGTGCAAATAAAACAATCATATACCGTGCTGGTTACCAGATAGGTAGGATGTAAGGGTAGATTTATCATATATAGATATATAGATACATATACTGTGCGTGGTTACCAGATAGGTAGGATGTAAGGGTAGATTTATCATATATAGATCTATAGATACCATATAGTGCTCTGGTTACCGGATAGGCAGGATGTAAGGGTAGATTTATCATATATAGATATATAGATACCATATACTGCCCTGGTTACCGGATAGGTAGGATGTAAGGGTAGATTTATCATATATAGATATATAGATACCATATACTGTGCTGGTTACCGGATAGGTAGGATGTAAGGGTAGATTTATCATATATAGTATATAGATACCATATACTGTGCTGGTTACCAGATAGGTAGGATGTAAGGGTAAGATTTTATATATTAGATATAGAGATCATATACTGTGCTGGTTACCAGATAGGTAGGATGTAAGGGTAGATTATCATATATAGATATATAGATACCATATACTGTGCTGGTTACCAGATAGTAGGATAAGGTGTAGATTTATCATATATAGATATATAGATACCATATACTGTGCTGGTTACCGGATAGGTAGGATGTAAGGGTAGATTTATCATATATAGATATATAGATACCATATACTGTGCTGGTTACCAGATAGGTAGGATGTAAGGCTAGATTTATCATATATAGATACCATATACTGTGCTGGTTACCAGATAGGTAGGATATAAGGGTAGATTTATCATATATAGATATATAGATACCATATACTGTACTGGTTACCAGATAGGTAGGATGTAAGTGTAGATTTATCATATCTAGATATATAGATACCATATACTGTGCTGGTTACCAGATAGGTAGGATGTAAGGCTAGATTTATCATATATAGATGTATAGATATCATATACTGTGCTGGTTACCAGATAGGTAGGAAGTAAGGCTAGATTTATCATATATAGATATATAGATATCATATATTGTGCTGGTTACCAGATAGGTAGGATGTAAGGCTAGATGTATCATATATAGATATATAGATAACATATACTGTGCTGGTTACCAGATAGGTAGAATGTAAGGCTAGATTTATCATATATAGATATATAGATACCATATACTGTGCTGGTTACCAGATAGGTAGGATGTAAGGGTAGATTTATTATATATAGATATATAGATACCATATACTGTGCTGGTTACCAGATAGGTAGGAAGTAAGGCTAGATTTATCATATATAGATATATAGATACCATATCCTGTGCTGGTTACCAGATAGGTAGGATGTAAGGGTAGATTTATCATATATAGATATATAGATATCATATACTGTGCTGGTTACCAGATAGGTAGGATGTAAGGCTAGATTTATCATATATAGATATGTAGATACCATATACTGTGCTGGTTACCAGTTAGGTAGGATGTAAGGCTAGATTTATTATATATAGATATATAGATATCATATACTGTGCTGGTTACCAGATAGGTAGGATGTAAGGGTAGATTTATCATATATAGATATATAGATACCATATAGTGTGCTGGTTACCAGATAGGTAGAATGTAAGGCTAGGTTTATCATATATAGATATAGATACCATATACTGTGCTGGTTACCGGTTAGGTAGGATGTAAGGCTAGATTTATCATATATAGATATATAGATATCATATACTGTGCTGGTTACCAGATAGGTAGGATGTAAGGGTAGATTAATCATATATAGATACATAGATACCATATACTGTGCTGGTTACCAGATTGTTAGGATGTCAGGGTAGATTAACATATATAGATATATAGATACCATATAGTGTGCTGGTTACCAGATAGGTAGGATGTAAGGCTAGGTTTATCATATATAGGTATAGATACCATATACTGTGCTGGTTACCAGATAGGTAGGATGTAAGGGTAGATTTATCATATATAGATATATAGATACCATATACTGTGCTGGTTACCAGATAGGGAGGTTGAAAGCAATCTATAGACTCTGTGTCATGTGTTATTGGGAAATTGGAGTAGTTTTTAGACATGATTGTGGCAGACTTAAAGCTGGCTATACTCATTGTCTAATCTAATCTAACTAGATCTAATATCTAGTGTGTGGCCACACTTTACAGTCTCTAAATTGCACTAAATGGAAAAACATCTCTTACAGTTCACTTTTCATAGCCCCAGTGTATCAAAGTTTACTTTCAATCTACTAGAATCTCCCAAATTCCAGTTTCAGTGCCACACTCCACCCCTTACAATAAGCGTGACCATTTTTCTTAGAGGGAGATTCAATAAAAGTATTATGTTTAAAATGGTGCTAACTTGCCCCAACTAATCAGATCTTATTTAACATTTGAAAGATTAACATCTGATTGGCGGGCAAAAATAGCACCATTTAAAATGATAAGAACTTTTATAAATAACCCTGATTGGTTTTCATCTGCCACACAACTCTCCATGACTGATTTTAATCTGACAAATATTCCAGCGTGTCAAAACCTTGATGCCTCCAACCTCATATTTCCAATCATTAGCCTCAATATAAACTCCCCCCCCCTCCAAAAAAATACACCTTCCCTCCATTTTGTGCTAAAAAAACTGGTGACACTCTTGGAATGAAACTCCCATAATCCTGTGGATGGACTTCGAAATTAAGGGTAAAAAGAACAAGGGGAAATAGACTTACAGTAGGTACGTAGGAGAGGCTATAGGGTAAAATAAAAGAGTGAACTAACCTTTAAGATGTAAGACCTCTACCAGCCGATATTTCACATGCATTTTTATTTAATAATTATTTTTTAATAGTTTTTTATTTATTTCATTATTTATTTATTCTTTAAATATCTAGATGGCTTAGAATAGGTCCTAGATAGCTTGGATATTCTAAAGGGTCCTGATGTCGCTTAAAGGGTTTAGATGCTGTATTCTTTCAGAAGTTTACTTTTTAAGATGAAATTTCATGAGGATACATTTTTTCTAACCTCCTTAGTAGCCCTGACTTACATTAGGCACATTACCTTACTGTGGTAATTCACTTTGCATGATGGCCTTGTTTATTGGTGGTTAACGTGGTTTTTTGAACCTTATCTCTTTTGTGACTGTATTAGTTTTCTATTTTAAGACTTAAAAGGGCATGGAAACTGCCAAAGTTAAAACTTTTAAAACCTCATATGATAAAAGATATATTCTCCCAACATGTGTCTCTTTTCCCAAATCTGTCCACCTGGTTTTTAGATGTTAGATTTCCCCATTTCAGAGGGATAACCTGTCACATCAATATGTGACAGGTACAGTCACCCTCCCACTGATGTGAATTACCATGACCACTATCCTCCCTATAAAAGCCCTCCCTATGAAGCCCTCCCTATGAAGCCTCCCTATGAAGTCCTCCCTATGAAGTCCTCCCTATGAATCCTCCCTATGAAGTCCTCCCTATGAATCCTCCCTATGAAGCCCTCCCTATGAGTCCTCCCTATGAAGTCCTCCCTATGATGTCCTCCCTATGAATCCCTCCATATGTTTCCCTCTAACGATAAACATACATAATCTGCCACCATGTGTAGAGTAACAGAACACACGTGTACAGGCAATCAAGAATAAAGTTCCAGACATCTTCACTAGTCCCACGTTACAATTTTCCAGATGTGAATGAAATCTCTGTTCATTTCCTGGAATACTGGGTGAAACTCCCAGAAACTCAGAATCATGGGAAAAACACACACACATTTGGTCTGTAAGGGCCATAAATGAAAGTTATATGGTAAAAACATCACAGGTATTCAGACCTGATAGACAGATAATATAATTTACCAGGGTGCATTATTTTAATTGATTGTATTTTATACTGGGTCATTCTGACTCAACCTGGCTACATGTGTTTTACCGATTAACCTGTGGGTCACTGTATGTTTTAATATACAACTCCCATCAGTCCCTGACTGCCCTCTGCTGTTGGAAAGTACTTTGGGGAAAATGGTAGTTCAACTACACCACAGTAAGTGTTACTCAAAGCCAGACCGTAAATTTGATAAGACTAGGAAAATTCAGGTTTTCAGATTGCTAATTAAGCCTGAAATAACCATATGACATTTTTTTGTACTTTTTTATTGTGTAGTAGAAAAAGGCAATCCAAATTAAAGCAACTATGGCGCAACCCTATCAATGAGTCAACATGCTCCGGGTGTTTAAAATCAGCAAATTTTATTTCACACATATGCAGCCAGCCAGAAGATTGATCCTTACGCATTTCAAGCTGGTCCCAAAGGCTCAATGTTGGGGTTTGTCCCACCTCTTATAGGCACTGCTGTTTCACTTAAAGGGATATTCCTTCATTGGAACAGACCAACCACATTTATTTAAAACTACACACATTACACATTATAACTACAGCAACTTCTTTATTATATGCAGCAATCTAGGCAATCTAGCATATTGTATAATCGGTGATGTAACATAAAGTAAGTGAAAAAAAAGAGTTTTGAGAGTGCACCGCTGGAAAACTATGCTACTCTATGCTACTCTACTACAACACAATAGGCCTTACTGAAAGCCCCTGGCTGTTTTATACTGTCCTCCTGGCACACACCCAACATAAGTAGCACACACGTTGATATAAAATACCATTATATAAGAGATTTGTTTACAGAACCTAAATCTGAATTTGCTTCACTTTGTCCAAATAGACTGCAAAAAATGTGACCAAGCCTCATGCATATAAGTAGTTGCACTTCTGTTTCCACCATTCCCTGACAAGCACTCTCATACCCCAAAGTGCAGTAAGGAATGTTAGGGGTTGTATATCATTCCTTGTTTGCAGATACTCGTGCCAGCTTTTTTTTTGAAACTGCCAATGAACCTGCCATAACAACGTACCCCTTATAAAATTTAGTTGCCATTCTCTGAACCCTTTCCATTTCAAGATGTCCTTTATGTACACAGGATTACAAAATTGCACTGCATATTCCAAATGAGGCCTTACCAATGCTTTGTAAAGAGGGAGAATACATATCCTCCCTTGAATCCATACCTCGCTTTATACAAGACAATACCATGCGGCTCTGGCTGTTGCCGCCCTGGCACTGCTTGCTACTTTAAGTGTTGTTATCCACCAAACTCCAAAATCCCTTTCCAACAGGGATTCACCTAACACAGAGCCATTATGTATAAGCAGCAAAGGATTTTTGCATGTATGTATGTTATTTATAAAGTGTCACTTATGGATGCAGTGCTGTACAGTAATAAAATACAATAAGTCATAAAAGGGGAATAAATAGCTAGTTCAGCACATCAATATATAATTATATAAATAGAAGTGCAAGAGCTTGCCACAAGAGGAAAGGATGTCCCTGCCCCGTAGAGCTTACAATCTAGTTAGCTGAGTAACACACAGATACAATGGAATGGGTAGTCAGACGTATGCAGTGCAATAAAACAATCATATACCGTGCTGGTTACCAGATAGGTAGGATGTAAGGGTAGATTTATCAATATAGATATATAGATACATATACTGTGGTGGTTACCAGAAGTAGGATGTAAGGTAGATTTATCATATATAGATATATAGATACCATATAGTGCTCTGGTTACCGATAGGCAGGATGTAGGGTAGATTTATCATATATAGATATATAGATACCATATACTGCTGGTTACGATAGGTAGGATGTAAGGGTAGATTTATCTATATAGATATATAGATACCATTACTGTGCTGGTTACGATAGGTAGGATGTAAGGGTAGATTTATCATATATAGATATATAGATACATATACTGTGCTGGTTACCAGATGAGGATGTAAGGGTAAGATTATTATATATTAGATATAGAGATCATTAACTGTGCGGTTACCAGATAGGTAGGATGTAAGGGTAGATTTATCATATATAGATATATAGATACAATATCTGTGCTGGTTACCAGATAGGTAGGAAATAAGGGTAGATAGATTTATCATATAAGATATATAGATACCATATACTGTGCTGGTTACCAGATAGTAGGATATAAGGGTAGATTTACATATAGATATTATAGATACCATATACTGTGCTTTGTTACCGGATTAGGTAGGATGTAAGGGTAGATTTATCATATATAGATATTAGATACCATATACTGTGCTGGTTACCAGATAGGTAGGATTAGGATGAAGGGTAATTTATCATATATAGATTATAGATACCAATACTGTGCTGGTTACAGATAGGTAGGATGTAAGGATAGATTTATCATATATAGATATATGATACCATATCTGTGCTGGTTACCGGATAGGTAGGATGTAAGGGTAGATTATCATTATAGATATATAGATATCATATACTGTGGCTGGTTACCGGATAGGTAGGAGTAAGTATATAGATTTATTATATATAGATATATAGATACATATACTGTGCTGTTACCAGATAGGTAGGATGTAAGGTAAAGATTTTATTATATATAGATATATAGATTACCATATACTGTTCTGGTTACCAGATAGGTAGGATGTAAGGGTAGATTTATCATATATGATATAAGATATCATATACTGCGGGATACCGGATAGGTAGGATGTAAGGGTAGATTTATCATATATAGATACCATATACTGTGCTGGTTACCAGCAGGTAGGATGTAAGGGTAGATTTATCATATATAGATACCATATACTGTGCTGTTTACCAGATAGGTAGGATGTAAGGGTAGATTTATCATATATAGATACCATACTGTACTGGTTACCGGATAGGTAGGATGTAAAGGTGTAGATTTATCATATATAGATACCATTATACTGTGCTGATTACCGGTAGGAAGGATGTAGGTTGATTTATCATATATAGATATCATATACTGTGCTGGTTACCAGATGGTAGGATGTAAGGGTAGATTTATCATATATGATATATAGATACAATATGTATCGGTTACCAGATAGGTAGGATGTAAGGGTAGATATTATCATTATAGATATATAGATACCATATACTGTGCTGGTTACCAGATAGGTAGGATGTATGGTAGATTTATCTATATAGATATATAGATACTATATACTGTGCTGGTTACTGGATGGTAGGATGTAAGGGTAGATTTATCATATATAGATATATAGATACCATATACTGTGCTGGTTACCAGATAGGTAGGATTGTAAGGGTAGATTTATCATATATGATATATAGATATCATATACTGTGGTGGTTACCAGATAGGTAGGAGGTAGGGTAGATTTATCATATATAGATATATAGATACCATATACTGTGCTGGTTACCAGATAGGTAGGATGTAAGGGTAGATTTATCATATATAGATATAAGAATCATATTACGTGCTGGTTACCAGATAGGTAGGAGTAAGGGTAAGATTTATCATATATAGATACCATTACTGTGCTGGTTCCAGATAGGTAGGATGTAAGGGTAGATTATCATATAAGATACCATATACTGTGTGGTTACCAGATAGGTAGGATGTAAGGGTAGATTATCATATATGATATATAAGATACCATATACTGTGCTGGTTAACGGATAGGTAGGATGTAAGGGTAGATTTATCCTATATAGATATATAGATATCATTTACTGTGCTGGTTACCAGATAGGTAGGATGTAAGTGTAGATTTATCATATATAGATATATAGATACCATATACTGTGCTGGTTACCAGATAGGTAGGATGTAAGGGTAAATTTATCATATATAGATATATAGATACCATATTCTTTGCTGGTTACCAGATAGGTAGGATGTAAGGATAGATTTAAACCTGCTAATTGAGGTTTCTTGACGTAGACAGAGGGGAATAGAATTCCAGAGGATGGGGCCACAAGAGAGAAAGGTTTAAGGCGAGAGGAAGCAGTACGAGTGAGGGGTCTGTACAGGAGCTGGTTCTACAATGAGCAGAGGGTATGGGCAGGAACATATGGGGACACTAGAGAAGAAATATAGCAGCAGAGCAAATGGCTTTAAAAGTTAGGAGATGGGTTTTGTATGTAATACGCTGTTTAACGGGGAGCCAGGCTGTTGTCCGGTACAGAGGAGATTTGGGATCCTGTTTATTAGAGAGCGAAACAATTCATGTGGCAGAGTTAAGTATGATGAGAGGCGGGAAGCAGGAAGACCAGTAAGTAGTAGGTTACAATAGTCCAGGCGTGATAGGATGAGAGCATGCATAAGCATAGTGGGGTCGGGAGAGAAAGGAACCTGCGGATTTTGGCTATATTGTGAAAGAAGCGGCAGGTTTTCGCAACATAGTTAATGTGGTTAGAAAAGGAGAGAGAGGAGTCAATAATTTCCCCTAGGCAGCGTGCCGATTGGATAGGGGAAATGGGGGTGTTCTCAACAGAGATGGAGAAAGATGGGACAGGACCAGGTTTAGGTGGAAAAACGATCAGTTCAGTTTTAGAAAGATTTAATTTTAAAGTCCAAAATGCATCACCTTACATTTCTCAAAACTGAATCTCATTTCTTTGCGTAGCTTTTAAAAGCAAACACTGATTCCTAATGATTTTAGGAAAAAATATCCAATAGGATCCCAATCAAAGTTTTAATTTGAGAAAAGTTGACCCAAAGAGTAGAGTTAATATCAGAATGGCATCATAAAGCTTTGCAACAAAGTGATATTCTGTCTATTGGGAATGCACCAATTGGTTTTTGCATTGAACCTCACTCAATGTGAATGATGTCTGTCAGAGCGGGAGAAAAAACTTTCAAGAGGAGACGTAATATCTCACACCATTGCTAGATACTGTTCCACCTCCAATTATATTCTTTTTCCTTATTGGTATTTTGTCCTAATTAATGTGAGAGGGTATGAAGAAAACCATTTAGTTGGTCCTGTGATTGCAATAAAAATAAAAGCCATTTTTAATCTAATCTTTTCACCTTTCCTTTCATTTAGTTTGCTGAATTACACCACCAAGAAGCATAAGATTGTGACTTTATGAAAAATAAAAATGGCCAATCAGACTGAAACTTTATAGTGATCCTTGTTGGATTTCCAGGTCTTCCTCAAGTTGTATGGCTTAGTTTCTGTCTTGATGTTTTTGATATACATGGCATCACTGCTGCAATGGTACTGTTATATTATTGGTCATTCTAAAAGCAAATCTCATCAACCAATGTACGTTCTGATTGCAAACCTTGCCATCTCCGATCTTCTCTTTACGTACAATAATTTACCCAAACTAATGCCAAGTATTGGTTGGGAATGGAACCATGACCTTCTCTGCATGCCTCTTGCAAATGTTCTTGGTTCATATTTGGTATTCTTGATTCTTAATTATCATGCTAATGGCCATTGACGTTATGTTGCCATTTGCAAACCTTTAAGATATCTGCAATAATAACCAAGAAAGTATTAGCCTTGAGCTGCACTTTTTCTTGGGTTGTTCTAGCAACTTTTCCTGCATTAACTAGCGTTACTCTGAATTCTCAGATAATCTTCTGTGGACGCAACAAAATCAACAGCTGCTTTTGCACCAATATAGGGGTCACATCTCTGTCGTGTACAGACATCACTTTTGTCAAACAAATCGTCTTTGGTCTTGCAATGGTTGCACTTCTAGTTCCCTTAAGTTTTATTTTGCTCTCTTATATCATCATAATTAAGACAATCCGCTCATCTACCCGGTCTGAAAACTGGCAGAAAGCCTTCTACACCTGCACAACACATCTGCTAGTTATCATCTTGTATTATGTTCCAAGAGTTTTTGTCTATTCAGCCAATCAAGTCAAGTTGATTATTGATGCTGACATAAATGTTTTAATCTTATGTCTTTACTCTTTTGTACCCCATATAGCCAGTCCTATTATATATTGTCTTCGTACCAAAGAAATCAAAGAGACCTTTGGACATCTCCTCAAAAAGAACCGTCTGAGAGTTGTGTATGTTGGAGATTAAAAGTCATTGTATAGGTGTGAAAAATAACAAGAATTATAGAGATGTTAATATATTAACTCCTATAATTCCTATAGTATACCAGTATACAATTGTGTTTTTATCTTACTAACAAGAAACAAGTACTCGTAGACTCCTTAAAACCAAATCGCATCATTTTGAAATCATGCAACACACTAGCCCACACACAAACATGGGATAAAAAAAAGGTTCAAATTTGCCCTGTAACTCTTGAATGTGAATAACCTAAAGACAAACATTCCCAAGGTGTTCCAAAGTACAGGAAACACATGGCTAAACAGAAAGTACCATGGTGTTACAAATGGCTTTTATAGGTTAAGATCAGTGAGTAGGTTAAGGTGAGATGGGCTTCAAGCAGCCAAAATCCACTGATTCTACAATTGGTTCCACATCGTTCACTGACACAATCTACTGACAAGGCAATATATTCTATTATTAAACCACCAGTTTTGTACAAAGTTGTTAATCACAGTGACAAACATATATTTTTTTAAATGTCTGTGTATTCACTATTTATTTCTTTCATTTGTTAGGAAATATTATTTTATGTCATGGGCTCAAAAATAACTTGTTTAAAGAAATCTTTTCTTTTTTTTTTTTTTCTTTTTTGTTCTTACTTTATAGCAACTTAATAAAGATGTCAAATTATGTTCTATAGGCGTGAATAGTTCTAAATGTGTAATCTTTCAAGGAAGGTCGTCCAAATGTTAATTTATGAACATTGTATTGTATGGATATATGGTGATATCCCCTTTCATGGAAAAACTATTTCAGCTGAATAAACATGAGAATTCTACATTTTCTTAGGTACTTAGAACATTTACTAATTTACTTATTTATTTCAGTAAATACATTTTTGTTTTAATATAAATGCTTCCCAAAATATAAGCTTAAAAATCCACAGGTGTTTTTTTAATGATATTCTGGGGTCTATATATTGTTAAACTGGCTTTTATTGGTAATATACAGCACTAAAAACTCCACATCTATACAATAATTATGTTAGGCGGCACGTTACATGAATGCAGTCAAGGAGATTTACCCAGAGACACAACCACTTGGGGCACATTTCTCTTATGTAGATTTGATATTAACCTTGTGGGTCTGGGTAAATCCCAGAAGTGCTTACTCCCATGTGATTATTTAATGCCAGGTAGATATAAGCTGGTGTTAAATAGTAACATAGTAAGAGATGGCAGCTGCATGTGTCTCATGTCATTTCTTTCACAGCAATCATGGTGTTAAAGTGATGCTAATGGGTATTGAATTGGTTAATGTAAGTTTAACACCACTTCACATGACTGTGACTCATGGTAAATTGGGCCAAATATGTCTATATGATGTTAAAAAAAAGCTCTGTCCTTCTTTATATAATGTCAATAACAACTTATTTAGGTAAACAGTCAAAAAGTTAACCTATGTACCAGAAAAACGCCTTAAGGGCATGTCTGCAAAGTCCAATATGTTACATGGGTTATAAATGTTAATAAATAGGGATCGCCGGTTCACGGATCTGAACCCGGATCCGCCGCGGATTTATCCCGTTCGCGAATGGCGGATCTTTCCGGATTTTCTGGTTTTTCTGCCTTCCAAACTTCCGATTCGCAAATTTTTCGTATTTTTGAAAATTTTTGAAATTACGAAGATTACTCGTATTTTCGGAAATACATTTTTTCGAAAATACTAGTTTTCTCGTATTTTCGAAATACGCGAAACCCCGTAATTTCGAAAAATTTCGAAAATACGAAAAATCTTGTAATTTCGAGGGTATTTTCCATTTTGATGGGTCCGCTCGCGGATTTTCGAATTTTTTAAATTTTTCGAAGTTCGGACATCTATATTAATAAATCAATGTTATATACCACAATTGGCTACATTCTAATGTCAATATTCATTTTAATTGTATGTACCAGCCACAGTATTGACACAGCATTATTTGCTGTAGATATTATTTACCATAGTATAGAGCATTAAACAACCAATACACAGAGCCAAATGAGAAAGTTCAGGTTCTATTCATCAGTGGCCACTATGTATCCTGTGCTTGATAATGTTGCTTACAGAGTTACAGTTTACAATTTGGTTGCATGCTCTAATACATCTACTTGCCCTGACAGTTATTTTATTATATTTGCTCCCTACAGGATCTCATGTTAAAAATTTAAGTAAAACCAGCATAAAACACTGGGATCATGTAATAAAATTGGTAACATCCAGCCTGATGAAGGGGGCTTAGGACTCCCGAAAGCTTGCTTCATTTTTTTATCTAGTTAGCCAATAAAAGGTATCACAGCTCTACTTTTCTTTTCTGACTTATGGTTAACACGGTACAAACCTCAACTATTGCTTTGTAATACCAATGGCAGTGTTAGAGGGAGTTTTGTAAAATTAAAAGATTAAACGGAAGCCTATGTACATCTAACTCATTCGCGTTTATTTTTTTACATAAACACCATAACATACCGGATTTTAATATGGAAAACATGTGATACTCATGCTTTTCTAAAAGTGAATATACCACTGAATATCTATAATCATCAAAGTAATTTACTTATATCATCAGACATCCTACCCTGCCATTTGAGGCTTCCGGGCAGGGTGGGGGAAGGGGGCATGACATAACTTTGGGGTGGAGGGAGGAGGGAGGAGGAGTAAGTAGCCTTGGTGGTGGAGAGAGGCGGAGTAAGTAGCCTTGGGGGTGGAGGGAGGCAGGACTAGGGGCATTTCAGGGGCATGTTGTGCAAAAGTGGCATGACAGGGGAGGAGATTAGAGTCTCCTCTTGGTCGCGGAAGTCTGGGGTGGTCTCGTGGGAGTGCAGGAGACCACCCCAGAATGCTGGAGACTCCCACGAGTCACAGGAAAGGTGGGATACCTGCATCATCCAAATCTAATACTGGGGAATTCAGTTTATTATGATATATTGGAGTCTTAGTCAGCACTACTAGGTACATCTGTGTTTTAGGAGAATTCCATAAGTATTGAGGAATTTTCTCTTCATATAGAGATTTTGTTCTTAATTCAATCTTCTCTTTCATTGGATACTTTTATGTTCTCTGGATTGGTCAGTTGATTTCTCCAACCATAAAACAACTAAACAGTTTAAGAATCCCCCTCACCTAGTATGAACAGTTACAGAAGAATATGTTTATCTGCTCAAAGATGTCTGCTTGTACGCTACTATACAGAAGTATTGTTTAGGTATATATATACTGTATAACTGTGCATAGAATATTAACCAATTTTCTTACAGGTTGGAGTGCGGATAACATCATAACAGGTCATTCCGCTGTTTTTTCTCGGAATGTGGTGGCAGCGAGTATATTGATATTAAAAAATACTAATTGTGTAGTTTATCGTTTGTTTACTAACCCCACTGGGTCTGTTCTGTTTCATCCGCCTGTCGGTTGCTTGGAGTGTGTTTTCCGGTAACTGATAGGTGGATGGGCGTCGCGGCCCGGAGGGTTCGTGACATCTACTATGTTTCCTTTGCTTGATAATGTAGCTTACAGTTTACAATTTGGTTGCCTGGCTAGCATGGTGGCTCAGTGGTTAGCACTGATGCACAAATGTACAAATACATTTACAGTTATTTTATTATATTTGCTCCCTACATGATCTTGTGTCAAAACATTTAGTAAAATCCGCATTTAATCAAAACACTGGGATCATGTAATACCAATGACAGTGTTAGAGGGAGATCAATGTATTAGTATGTTCAGAGATATTACCGCAGCCAAATATTATTGCAGCCAGGTGTTAAATTAGGCAGATAATCGGACCTAAAAATCTGATTTTGGATGGTGGGCTTTGGATAACTGGACAATACAGATGCATTAACTCATCATGCTCCATTCTACCGACAGGTCCACAAAACTTTCCAAGATTTCTATGCAAAACCGTGCCATTGAAATCTGACAGATAGCAGTAGTTCTACATCAAAATTTCGACTGATGAACTTTTGGCAGTGGAACTGCTAGTTTTGACTAGAAACTAGGTTTAGGTCAAAACTCTGGCACATCCCATCTGGACAACTGTGAAAAGGTGTTGGCTGGTTTGGGCTCTTCCAGAATACATGTTATTCGTAGGTTCCTTGGATACCTTTAAGACAGTAAAATTGAACTTACTGATATTGATATGTAAAGTTTGTGTTGAACCAGAGATTCTTCTGATTGTCATTTGAAGTCAGTAAAGAATATTTTTTGTCTTTCAGTGTCATAGAAGTAAAAGTTAGAAATGCCTCCTGTAGATCGCCACTTAGATATAGGCAACTATGAGTTTTTTGTGTCAGTTTGTACTAGGATTGCTCAAACAAAAACACAAGAAGTTGTCTAAGGAGCCAGTGGTCGGACAGGTGCTCGTTTATCATTCCCACGTGTTGGACCTTCATTGGTCAATGAGTTTGGCAGGTGAAGAATGTAAAGGGAAAGGTCTACGATTTATTAAAATTTGTCCTGGAGTAGCACTGGTTCTAGTATTCTAGTCAACACTCTTTGCACATTGAAAAGTTTTAGATTTGGTTGTTGGTTTGTCATCACTATGTTAACCAAAATTTTCTTAACCAGTGTATGTTACTCTGTGTGTAACCACCATGTCTCCATCTCTCTCTGTTTGTATATGAAAAGCAAAAGAGGAATTTTAGGTGCTTGTGGATGGAATTGAGGTTACACCAAAAGTGTCTTTAAAGTGAACCTTGTATATACATTGTGTCATGATATACTTCATAATAACTTTCTATCATATTATACCTCACGGCATTTCTATTTTCAAACTGATGAGGGGATTTTTTGACCAGTGTCCAGGTTTGCCCAACCCATAGGGTAATGGTGCCCAATGGACACCTTCATTCCTCATAAAACATCCACATGCATAAATATCTGGTGAAAGAAAAAAACAAATGTATAGTATTTGAGGTTGAATAAAGACATATGTCCACCCAGTCCAACCTACTCAGCAATACCCTCATTTCCTGCCTAACAGCAATACCCTCATTTCCTGCCTAACAGCAATACCCTAATTTACTGTCTAACTGTTGATCCAGAGGAAGGCAAAAACACCCACCAGAATTATAAAGGAGGAAAAAATTCCTTCCTGACTCCAAGGGACAATCGGAAATTTCCATGGATCAACTCTACTTTATGTATCAATACCAACTAGAAAGGGAAAGTTTAAGTACAAACTTTGAATTTGGCTTGAAAGACTGCATTTTGGAAGGGAATTTGTGTGTTTGTGCTGCAGATTTTAAAACTCAATAATGTCAATGAAGAGGACATTGTTGTTTTTTACTTACCCTTTAAATATGTCACATGCATTAAAGGTAGGTCAGTTGGTGTGTGTGTATTCATATCAGATTGGGGGATAAAATACTAACTTTTTTGATGATTGGTCAAAACGAGTTTACCCTTTTACCCTTTACGTATGGATAAGTAGATCAGTAGGTGTGTGTACCCGTGTCGGGTTGAGAGTTAAAAAAATAACTTTTTTGATGATGAACCTGCCATAACAACGTCCACTGCAAGACAGTTCCATAGCGTTACCGTTCTCACAGTGACAAACCCTTTCCCAACTCTACTTTATGTAAAACCGAAGATCCTCGTAATTACGAGGATTCGCGTAATTACGAGGATTCACGTAATTACGAGTATTCTCGTAATTACGAGTATTCTCGTAATTACGAGAATACGCGTAAAAACGAGTAATTCGTGTAAATTTTTCAAGACGGAGCAAGCCACATGATCCAAATTAGCCAATGGCAGCTATCATAGTTACGGAAAGCCTCGTTTTTTACGGAAATCCTCGTTTTTACGGGAATCCTCGTATTTTCGAAAAATACCGTTTCTTTTAAAGTCACGCTAGCGGACTGTACTTTTTAGGTATTGTTGGCATTTATACGTGCTTCTAAGGCCATTACCCAGGTCCCTGAGTGGTTAAGTGTACGTTACCAAGGCTATTTAGACCACTTTTAATGCGGATTTTGCCGAACTTTCATTTTAATACGTTTTAACGGGTCCGCTCGCGCCTCGTTTTTACGGGAATCCTCGTATTTTCGAAAAATACCGTTTCTTTTAAAGTCACGCTAGCGGACTGTACTTTTTAGGTATTGTTGGCATTTATACGTGCTTCTAAGGCCATTACCCAGGTCCCTGAGTGGTTAAGTGCACGTTACCAAGGCTATTTAGACCACTTTTAATGCGGATTTTGCCGAACTTTCATTTTAATACGTTTTAACGGGTCCGCTCGCGGATTTTCGAATTTTCGGATTTTTTCGAAAATCCGCGGATCCTCGCGCGGACCGGATTTTTCGAAGTTCGGACATCTCTAATTAATGCCATACCCCTCACCCCATTGGCTACTCTCCCTCAAGGTATGCTTCATGCAAGGGAAAGCAGGTGAAAGGGTAAGGCTTCGTAGGAACAGCAACCATTGAGTTACAGCAGGCCCACTGCAGTTTGCCACCATTGTTGTGGGGCCAAGCCTGCCTGGCCCCACATGAAGTTTAGTTCTTGAAGACGTTTCGCTAGTCATCCGACTGGCTTTATCAATTCAGAATGACTTGTACAAGAATCTGTGGCAATTATGTACCCTGGAAAATCCCAATTAGCATATCACAGCCAAATTGGGATTTTCCAGGGTACATAATTGCCACAGATTCTTGTACAAGTCATTCTGAATTGAGAAAGCCAGTCAGATGACTAGCGAAACGTCTTCAAGAACTGAACTTCAAGTCCAGTTGATCTAATTGAATACAACAGATATAACATGACCTGGACAAATGAGAACCTTCACAAGCACCGACTAGTTATAATCCACTGACAACTTAGTTACACATACTGATCTGTCACCTAATGTCTCATCCCCATCTCCTCTAGACTGTAAGGTTACAATCTGGACCTGGACATTTCTACCCCTCTTACTGACCCATCACAGACCGACTAGTTATAATCCACTGACAACTTAGTTACAGATACTGATCTGTCACCTAATGTCTCATTCCCATCTCCTCTAGACTGTAAGGTTAAAATCTGGACCTGGACACTTCTACCCTTCTTACTGACCCATCACAGACCGACTAGTTATAATCCACTGACAACTTAGTTACAGATACTGATCTGAGATGGGAATGAGACATTAGGTGACAGTCAGTATCTGTAACTAAGTTGTCAGGGATATAAATAGTCGGTCTGTGATGGGTCAGTAAGAGGGGTAGAATGTCCAGGTCCAGATTGTAACCTTACAGTCTAGAGGAGATGGGGATGAGACATTAGGTGACAGATCAGTATGTGTAACTAAGTTGTCAGTGGATTATAACTAGTCGGTGCTTGTGAAGGTTCTCATTTGTCCAGGTCATGTTATATCTGTTGTATTCAATTAGACAACTGGACTTGAAGTTCAGTTCTTGAAGACGTTTCGCTAGTCATCTGACTGGCTTCTCAATTCAGAATGACTTGTACAAGAATCTGTGGCAATTATGTACCTGGAAAATCCCAATTTGGCTGTGATATGCTAATTGGGATTTTCCAGGGTACATATTGCCACAGATTCTTGTACAAGTCATTCTGAATTGATAAAGCCAGTCGGATGACTAGCGAAACGTCTTCAAGAACTAAACTTCAAGTCCAGTTAATCTAATTGAATACAACAGATATAACTAGTCGATCTGTAATGGGTCAGTAAAAGGGGTAGAAGTGTCCAGGTCCAGATTGTAACCTTACAGTCTAGAGGAGATGGGGATGAGACATAAGGTGAAGCAGATCAGTAGCTGTAACTAAGTTGTCAGTGGATTATAACTAGTCGGTCTGTGATGGGTCAGTAAGAGGGGTAGAGTGTCCAGGTCCAGATTGTAACCTTACAGTCTAGAGGAGATGGGGATGAGACATAAGGTGAAGCAGATCAGTAGCTGTAACTAAGTTGTCAGTGGATTATAACTAGTGGGTCTGTAAAGGGTCAGTAAGAGGGGTAGAAGTGTCCAGGTCCAGATTGTAACCTTACAGTCTAGAGGAGATGGGGATGAGACATAAGGTGACAGATCAGTATCTGTAACAAAGTTGTCAGTGGATTATAACTAGTCTGTCTGTGATGGGTCAGTTAGAGGGGTAGAAGTGTCCAGGTCCAGATTGTAACCTTACAGTCTAGAGGAGATGGGGATGAGACATAAGTGACAGATCAGTATCTGTAACAAAGTTGTCAGTGGATTATAACTAGTCGGTCTGTGATGGGTCAGTTAGAGGGGTAGAAGTGTCCAGGCCCAAATTGTAACCTTACAGTCTAGAGGAGAGGGGGATGAGACATAAGTTCAAGTAGATCAGTATCTGTAACTAAGTTATCGGTGTATTATAACTAGTCGGTCTGTGATTGGTCAGTAGGAGGGGTAGAAGTGTCCAGGTCCAGATTGTAACCTTACAGTCTAGAGGAGAGGGGGATGAGACATAAGGTGACAGATCAGTAGCTGTAACTAAGTTGTCAGTGGATTATTACTAGCGGGTCTGTTATGGGTCATTAAGAGGGGTAGAAGTGTCCAGGTCCAGATTGTAACCTTACAGTCTAGAGGAGAATGGGGATGAGAACATAGGTGAAGCAGATCAGTAGCTGTAACTAAGTTGCAGTGGATTATAACTAGCGGGTCTGTGATGGGTCAGTAAGAGGGGTAGAAGTGTCCAAGTCCAGATTGTAACCTTACAGTCTAGAGGAGATGGGGATGAGACATAAGGTGACAGATCATATTGTAAGTAAGTTGTCAGTGGATTATAACTAGTCGCTCTGTGATGGGTCAGTAAGAGGGGTAGAAGTGTCCAGGTCCAGATTGTAACCTTACAGTCTAGAGGAGATGGGGATGAGACATAAGTGACAGATCAGTATCTGTAACTAAGTTGTCAGTGGATTATAACTAAGTCGGTCTGTGATGGGTCAGTAAGAGGGGTAGAAGTGTCTGGTCCAGATTGTAACCTTACAGTCTAGAGGAGATGGGGATGACATAAGGTGACAGATCAGTATCTGTAAGTAAGTTGTCAGTGGTATAACTAGTCGCTCTGTGATGGGTCAGTAAGAGGGGTAGAAGTGTCCAGGTCCAGATTGTAACCTACAGTCTAGAGGAGATGGGGATGAGACATAAGGTGAAGCGATCAGTATCTGTAACTAAGTTGTCAGTGGATTATAACTAGTCGGTTGTGATGGGTCAGTAAGAGGGGTAGAAGTGTCCAGGCCCAGTTGTAACCTATCATATGATATTTTTTTTTTTATGTATAAAATAAAAATAAATTAAATTTCTATGATTATTTATATACGTATGTGGTCCTGATTTTCTATCAACTTACTCTGGCGTTATATACAATTATCAGGATGCCCCAATTAAATTACAGTTTTAGCATGGTCCCTTAATAGGAAACCTTTTTATCTGGTGTAGGATGAAAACTTTACGTTTTGAAGTGTTTTAGAAAATGTTTTTCACTTTTTATGGTTTTCTTTCACTGGAATGGAGGCAATTAAAAAGTTAAAGGGTATGTCCACCCCCAAAAAAATGTTATACTTTGTTGCAAATGGACATAAACCTCGACTCAGAGGTTTATGGTACTCAAAGATCTCCCCAAATGTACTTACCAGCTATCGTTTCCCCCGCTGCTTTGTTAACTTCCATGCCTTTTCCATGCATGGAAGTCAAGCAAGAGGAGCTTGACCGGCATCCGCTCATGGGATTGGCTAAGCCCTTCCTGGTAGCAGCTGGGGTTTGAAGGGGAGGCTCATGGATCCATTGAGCCTCCCCTTCAAACCCAGTGTACCAGGAAGGGCTTAGCAATCCCATGAGCGGATGGGTCAAGCTCCTCTGCTTGACTCCATGCATGGAAAAGGCATGGAGAGTTAAGCAGAAGGCAGCGGGGAACGATAGCTGGTAAGTACATTGGGGAGATCTTTGAGTACCATAAACCTCTTGAGGTCGAGGTTTATGTCCATTGCAACAAAGTATAACATTTAGTTTGGGGGTGGACATACCCTTTAAATTTTTAATTGCCTCCATTCCAGTGAAAGAAACACATAAAAAGTGAAAAACATTTCTAAAACACTTCAAAACGTAAAGTTTATCCCTACACCAGATTAAAAGGTTTCCTATTAAAGGGAACCTGCTAAAACTGTAATTTAATTGGGGAATCCTGATAATGTATATATAACGCCAGAGTAAGTGATAGAAAATCAAGGACCAATAATGTATATAATAATCATAGAAATTTAATTTATTTTTATTTTATACATAAAAAAATAAAATATCATATGATAGGTTACAATCTGGGCCTGGACACTTCTACCCCTCTTACTGACCCATCACAGACCGACTAGTTATAATCCACTGACAACTTAGTTACAGATACTGATCTGCTTCACCTTATGTCTCATCCCCATCTCCTCTAGACTGTAAGGTACAATCTGGACCTGGACACTTCTACCCCTCTTACTGACCCATCACAGAGCGACTAGTATAATCCACTGACACTTACTACAGATACTGATCTGTCACCTTATGTCTCATCCCCATTCTCTTAGACTGTAAGGTTACAATCTGGACCAGGACACTTCTACCCCTCTTACTGACCCATCACAGACCGACTAGTTATATCCATGACAACTTAGTTACAGATACTGATCTGTCACCTTATGTCTCATCCCCATCTCCTCTAGACTGTAAGGTTACAATCTGGACCTGGACACTTCTACCCTCTTACTGACCCATCACAGAGCGACTAGTTATAATCCACTGACAACTTACTTACAGATACTGATCTGTCACCTTATGTCTCATCCCCATCTCCTCTAGACTGTAAGGTTACAATCTGGACTTGGACACTTCTACCCCTCTTACTGACCCATCACAGACCCGCTAGTTATAATCCACTGACAACTTAGTTACAGCTACTGATCTGCTTCACCCTATGTTCTCCCATCTCCTCTAGACTGTAGGTTACCAATCTGGACCTGGACACTTCTACCCCTTAAGACCCATAACAGACCGCTAGTAATAATCCCACTGACAACTTAGTTACAGCTACTGATCTGTCACCTTATGTCTCATCCCCCTCTCTCTAGACTGTAAGGTTACAATCTGGACCTGGACACTTCTACCCCTCCTACTGACCAATCACAGACCGACTAGTTATAATACACCGATAACTTAGTTACAGATAATGATCTACTGAACTTATGTTATCCCCCTCTCCTCTAGACTGTAAGGTTACAATTTGGGCCTGGACACTCTACCCCTCTAACTGACCCATCACAGACCGACTAGTTATAATCCACTGACACTTTGGTACAGATACTGATCTGTCACCTTATGTCTCATCCCCATCTCCTCTAGACTGTAAGGTTACAATCTGGACCTGGACACTTCTACCCCTCTAACTGACCATCACAGACGACTAGTATAATCCACTGACAACTTTGTTACAGATAATGATCTGTCACCTTATCTCATCCCCATCTCCTCTAGACTGTAAGGTTACAATCTGGACCTGGACACTTCTACCCCTCTTACTGACCCTTTACAGACCCACTAGTTATAATCCACTGACAACTTAGTTACAGCTATGATCTGCTTCACCTTATGTCTCATCCCCATCTCCTCTAGACGTAAGGTTACAATCTGGACCTGGACACTCTACCCTCCTTACTGACCCATCACAGACCGACTAGTTATAATCCATGACAACTTAGTTACAGCTACTGATCTGCTTCACCTTATTGCTCTCATCCCCATCTCCTCTAGACTGTAAGGTTACAATCTGGACCTGGACAATTCTACCCCTTTTACTGACCCATTACAGATCGACAGTTATATCTGTTGTATTCAATTAGATTAACTGGACTTGAAGTTTAGTTCTGAAGACGTTTCGCTAGTCATCCGACTGGCTTTATCAATTCAGAATGACTTGTACAAGAATCGTGGCAATTATGTACCCTGGAAAATCCCAATTAGCAATTCACAGCCAAATTGGGATTTTCCAGGGTAACATAATTGCCACAGATTCTTGTACAAGTCATTCTGAATTGAGAAAGCCAGTCAGATGACTAGCGAAACGTCTTCAAGAACTGAACTTCAAGTCCAGTTGATCTAATTGAATACAACAGAATAACATGACCTGGACAAATGAGAACCTTCACAAGACACAGACATGTTATAATCCACTGACAACTTAGTTACACATACTGATCTGTCACCTAATGTCTCATCCCCATCTCCTCTAGACTGTAAGGTTAACATCTGGACCTGGACATTTCTACCCCTCTTACTGACCCATCACAGACCGACTAGTTATAATCCACTGACAACTTAGTTACAGATACTGATCTGTCACCTAATGTTCATTCCCCATCTCCTCTAGACTGTAAGTGTTAAAATCTGGACCTGGACAATTCTACCCTTCTTACTGACCCATCACAGACCGACTAGTTATAATCCGACAACTTAGTTACAGATACTGATCTGTCATCTTATGTCTCATCCCCATCTCCTCTAGACTGTAAGATTACAATCTGGACCTGGACACTTCTACCCCTCTTATGACCCACCACAGACCGACTAGTTATAATCTACTGACAACTTAGTTACAGATACTGATCTGTCAACTAGTTCTACCCCATCTCCTCTAGACTGTAAGATTACAATCTGGACCTGGACACTTCACCCCTCTTACTGACCCATACAGACCGACTAGTTATAATCCACTGACAACTTAGTTACAGCTACTGATCTGTCACTTTATGTCTCATCCCCATCTCCTCTAGACTGTAAGGTTACAATCTGGACCTGGACACTTCTACCCCTCTTACTGACCCATCACAGACCGACTAGTTATAATCCACTGACAACTTAGTTACAGATACTGATCTGCTTCACCTTATGTCTCATACCCATCTCCTCTAGACTGTATGGTTACAATCTGGACGTGGACACTTCTACCCCTCTTACTGACCCATCACAGACCCGCTAGTTATAATCCACTGACAACTTAGTTACAGATACTGATCTGCTTCACCTTATGTCTCATCCCCATTTCCTCTAGACTGTAAGGTTAAAATCTGGACCTGGACACTTGAATCTCCCTGTAGATCTTCAAATTTCCCCAATTCTAAGGGAGGACCTGTCAATCAATAAGTAATTGACAGGTACAGTCACACCCTCCCACTGATGTGAATTACCATGACCATGATCCTCCCTATAAAGTGTATTACCATATCCTTCCTCTTAACAATAAACAAGTACAGAAGCTGCCACCATGTGTAAGAGTAAACAGGACATACGTGTACTGGCAGATCAAGAAGAAAGTTCAAAGATGTCTCCGCTAGTCCCATGTTACAATTATTCCAGATGTGAATGAAACTTTCACTTCATTCCCTGGGAATACCGAGTGAAACTCCCAGAAACTCAGTAATCAATGGGAAAACAGTTTTTCTCCCATCTCTTCCCACACACATATAAAAGCCATAAATGAAAGTTATATGGTAACAAACATTATATTATACAGAGTCTGACAGACAGATAATATAATTTAACAAGGCTGCATTATTGTACATTGATTGTATTTTATACTGGGATCATTCTGACTCACCCTGGCTACATGTGTTTTACCTGATTAACCTGTGGTTCTCCATATGTTTTAAATATACAACTTCTATCATTCCCTGACTGCCCTCTGCTATTAGAGAGTGCCTTTAGGGGAAATGGTGGGAGATGTAGTTCAACTACTCCCACAATAATTTTGTTCAAAGCCAGGTACAGTGAATTTGATCAGACTAAGGAAAACTCAGGTTTCATGTTTGCCAATTTAAGCCTGAACTTACTATATGAAATATTTTTTGTTGATTTTTTTTGTTGTGTAATAAGAAAAGAGCCTGCATACAGAAACTACCGGACACCAAAGCTAAAAGCATTTAGACAACTCAGGCACCAAACATCTGACAGTCACAATGCTTGTATACAATAACACAAACTGACAGCTCTGCTACTGAAATAGAATTTGGCCTTACTGCAGGGCTCTGTTTTATACTGTCTCCTTGGAACACCCCCAACATATGATTGGTCAATAAAACAAGAGCCAATCAGATTTAAGATTTGTTAGGTCAATCAGGTTTTGGGGGGGTGTTTATCAAACACTGTAAAACAGAATAAAATCCACAGAGAAGTAGCTAGTTTTGTAGCAGTCCATGAACACATACATGTTGAAATAAGAGATAAATTATACTAATAGATTTGTGTTTACAGAGCCTAAATCCTAAGTTTGCTTCACTTTGGTCAAAAATCCTGGGAAAATGTGACCAAATCTAGTGTATATGTAGTTGAACTACTGCTCCCATCATTCCCTGACAAGCACTCTCAAACAGCAGAGGGCAGTTAGGGATATTACATGGAAAATATACAGCAAGTCTGCCAGAATCAATACAGGGTAAATGCAACCTGATTATAATGAATGCAGCCCTGCTACTTACAGTTATTGTAAAGGCTAGGCCACACTAGCGTGTTTTTTGCGTGTTTGTGCACTCTTTTCCGCTCTCGATTGTGCCCACGATTTTTGCTAGCATGGAAATCGTGGGAATGTGAATATTCCTGCGATTCCCAATTTGCATGGATTGCATATTCCTTTCCGATTTGCGTTCAAGCATTTTTTGCGCAATCGCATGCGTTTTCTCTTTGAAAATAGTGAAATCGCATGCGCAAACGCGAAACAATGCGCTCAAACGCGAAACGTGGCCTCAGCCTAAGCGTCCCCCAATTATGAGATGATCTGATAACTAAATATATATCCACTAACAATATAAACTTGTTATAGAACATCAATATGCTAACAAATGCCTGAACAGACATCCATTGTCCAAAACAGCCATTCGGCTTGGGTGTGTCAACTGCTCGTCCTCCAAATTGGACGACTTGTGTTCAATAGGGAGCTATATATCTAATGGTGGTATAGGTAAGGATAGGCTCCCTTTCTCAACCTTCTAATAAGCCTCATGTGAGAGAATGTTGGGTAATTTCTTTGTGTAGCATTAAAAAGCTAACATTTACATTGATTCCTAATGTACTGTCAGAATGATTTTCAGAAAAAAATCCCAATCAAAGTTTTAATTTGAGAAAAGTTGACCCAAAGAGTAGAGCCATGCACAAATCAACGCTGCTTTTGCACCATATATGGGTCACATCTCTGTCGTGTCAGACTCACTTTGGTCAAACAAATCGTCTTTGGTCCTTGCAATGGTTGCACTTCTAGTTCCCTTAAGTTTTATTTTGCTCTCTTATATCATCATAATAAGACAATCCGCTCATCTACCCGGTCTGAAAACTGCAGAAAAGCCTTCTACACCTGCACAACACATCTGCTAGTTATCATCTTGTATTGTCCAGGTTTTTGTTTGTTTGCTCTATTCAGCCAATCAATCAAGTTGATTATTGATGCTGACATAAATGTTTTAATCTTATGTCTTTACTCTTTTGTACCCCATATAGCCGTCCTATTATAATATTGCTTCGTACCAAAGAAATCAAAGAGACCTTTGGACATCTCCTCAAAAAGAACCGTCTGAGATTTTGTATGTTGGAGATTAAAGTCATTGTATAGGTGTGAAAAAACAAGAATTATAGAGATGTTAATATATTAACTCCTATAATTCTCCTATAGTATACCAGTATACAATTGTGTTTTTATACTTAGCTAACCAGAACGTACTCGTAGACTCCTTAAAAACCAATCGCATCATTTTGAAATCATGCAACACACTAGCCCACACACAAACATGGGATAAAAAAAGGTTCAAATTTGCCCTGTAACTCTTGAATGTGAATAACCTAAAGACAAACATTCCCAAGGTGTTCCAAAGTACAGGAAAACACATGGCTAAACAGAAAGTACCATGGTGTTACAATGGCTTTATAGTTAAGATCAGTGATAAGGTTAAGGTGAGATGGGCTTCAAGCGAGCCCAAAAATCCACTGATTCTACAATTGGTTCCACATCGTTCACTGACACAATCTACTGACAAGGCAATATATGTCTTTATTAAACCACCAGTTTTGTACAAAAGGTTTTAATCACAGTGGCAAACATAATATTTTTTAATGTCTGTGTATCCACTATTATTTCTTTCATTGTTAGGAAATATTATTTTATGTATGGGCTCAAAAATAACTTGTTTAAAAGAAATCTTTTCTTTTTTTTTTTTTCTTTTTGTGTTCTTACTTTATAGCAACTTAATAAAGATGTCAAATTATGTTCTATAAGCAGTGAATATTCTAAATGTGTAATCTTTCAAGGAAGGTTCGTCCAATGTTAATTTATGAACTTGTATTGTATGGATTATGGTGATATCCCCTTTCATGGAAAAACTATTCAGCGAATTAAACGAGAATCTACTTCTTTGTCTTAGTAACATTATCTAATTTACTTATTTATTCAGTAAATACATTTTTGTTTTAATATAAAGCTTCCAAATATAAGCTTAAAAATCCACAGTGTTTTTTAATGATATCTGGGGCTATATTTTGTTAAACTGGCTTTTATTGGTAATAACAGCACTAAAAAACTCACATCTATACAATAATTATGTTGGGCGGCACGTTACATGATGCAGTCAAGGAGATTTACCCAGAGACACAACCACTTGGGGCACATTTCTCTTATGTAGATTTGATATTAACCTTGTGGTCTGGGTAAATCCGCGAAGTGCTTACTCCCATGTGATTATTTAATCAGGCCAGGAGATATATAGCTTGGTGTTAAATAGTAACATGTAAGAGATGGCAGCGGCATGGTGCTCATGTCATTTCTTTCAACAGCATCATGTGTGTTAAAGTGATGCTAATGGGTTATTGACTGGTTAATGTAGTTTAACACCACTTCACATGACTGTGACTCATGGTAAATTGGGCCAAATATGTCTAATGATGTTAAAAAAAAAGCTCTGTCCTTCTTTATATAATGTCAATAACAACTTATTTAGGTAAACGTCAAAAAGTAACCTAGTACAGAAAAAACGTCTTAGGAAGGGCATGTCTGCAAAGTCCAATATGTTACAGGGTTATAAATGTTAATAAATAGGGATCGCCGGTTCACGGATCTGAACCCGGATCCGACGCGGATTTATCCCGTTCGCGAATGGCGGATCTTTCCGTTGGTTTTCTGGTTTTTTTGCCTTCCAAACTTCCGATTCGCAAATTTTTCGTATTTTTGAAAATTTTTGAAATTACGAAGATTACTCGTATTTTCGGAAATACATTTTTTCGAAAATACTAGTTTTCTCGTATTTTCGAAATACGCGAAACCCCGTAATTTCGAAAAATTTCGAAATACGAAAAATCTTGTAATTTCGAGTGGTATTTTCCCATTGTGGGTCCGCTCGCGGATTTTCGAATTTTTTAAATTTTTCGAAGTTTCGGACATCTATATTAATAAAATCATGTTATATACACCAATTGGCTAACATTAATGTCAATATCATTTTAATTGTATGTACCAGCCACAGTATTGACACGCATTATTTGCGTTGTAGATATTATTTACCATAGTATAGAGCATTAAACAACCATCACAGAGCCAAATGAGAAGTTCAGGTTCTATTCATCAGTGGCCACTATGTATCTGTGCTTGATAATGTGCTTACAGAGTTACAGGTTTACAATTTGGTTGCATGCTCTAATACATCTACTTGCCCTGACGTTATTTTATTATATTTGCTCCTACAGGATCTCATGTTAAAAATTTAAGTAAAACCAGCATAAACTGGGATCATGTAATAAAATTGGTAAATCCAGCTGATGAAGGGGGCTTAGGACTCCCGAAAGCTTGCTTTCATTTTTTATCTAGTAGCCAATAAAGGTATCACAGCTCTACTTTCTTTTCTGACTTATGGTTAACAACGGTACAAACCTCAACTATGCTTGTAATACCATGGCAGTGTTAGAGGGAGTTTTGTAAAATTAAAAGATTAAACGGAAGCCTATGTTCATCTAACTCATTCGCGTTTTTTTTTACATAAACACCATAACATACCGGATTTAATAGGGAAAACATTGATACTCATGCTTTTCTAAAAGTGAATATACCACTGAATATCTATAATCATCAAAGTATTTACTTATATCATCAGACATCCTACCCTTGCCATTTGAGGCTTCCGGGCAGGGTGGGGGAAGGGGGCATGACAAACTTTGGGTGGAGGGAGGAGGGGGAGGTGAGAGTAAGTAGCCTTGGTGGTGGAGAAGGCGGAGTAAGTAGCCTTGGGGGTGGAGGGAGGCAGGACTATAGGGGCATTTCAGGGGCATGTTGTGCAAAAGTGGATGACAGGGGAGGAGATTAGAGTCTCCCTCTTGGTCGCGGAAGTCTGGGGTGGTCTCGGTGGAGTGCAGGAGACCACCCCAGAATGCTGGAGACTCCCACGAGGTCACAGGAAAGGTGGGATACCTGCATCATCCAATCTAATACTGGGGGAATTCGTTTATTATGATATATTGAGTCTTAGTCAGCACATACTAGTGTCAGCTGTGTTTAGGAGAATTCCATAAGTTTGAGGAATTTTCTCTTCATATAGAGATTTTTTTGTTCTTAATTCAATCTTCTCTTTCATTGGATACTTTTAGTTCTCTGGATTGGTCAGTTGATTTCTCCAACCATAAAACAACTAAACAGTTTAAGAATCCCCTCACCTAGTATGAACAGTTACAGAAGAATATGTTTATCTGCTCAAAGATGTCTGCTGTACGCTACTATACGAAAGATATTTTAGGTACTATATATACTGTATAACTGTGCATAGATATTAACCAATTTTCTTACAGGTTGGAGTGCGGATAACATCATAACAGGTCATTCCGCGTTTTTTCTCGGAATGTGGTGGCAGCGAGTATATTGATATTAAAAATACTAATTGTGTGTTTATCGTTTGTTTACTAACCACACTGGGTCTGTTCTTGTTTCATCATCCGCCTGTCGGTTGCTTGGAAGTGTGTTTCCGGTAACTGATAGGTGGATGGGCGTCGCGGCCGGAGGTTCGTGACATCTACTATGTTCCTTTGCTTGATAATGTAGCTTACAGTTTACAATTTGGTTGCCTGGCTAGGATGGTGGCTCAGTGGTTAGCACTGATGCACAAATGTACAAATACATTTACAGTTATTTTTTATATTTGCTCCCTACATGAATCTTGTGTCAAAACATTAGTAAACATCCGCATTTAATTAAAAACACTGGGATCATGTAATACCAATGACAAGTGTTAGAGGGAGATCAATGTATTAGTATGTTCAGAGATATTACCGCAGCCAAATATTATTCAGCCAGGGTGTTAAATTAGGCAGATAATCGGACCTAAAAAATCTGATTTTGGATGGTGGGCTTTGGATAACTGGACAATACAGATGCATTAACTCATCTGCTCCATTCTACTACCGACAGGTCCACAAAACTTCCAAGATTCTATGCAAAACCGTGCCATTGAAATCTGACGAGTAGCAGTAGTTTACATCAAAATTTCGACTGATGAACTTTGGCAGTGGAACTGCTATTTTGACTAGAAACTAGTTTAGGTCAAAACTTGGCACATCCCATTGGACAACTGTGAAAAGGTGTTGGTCTGGTTTGGGCTCTTCCAGAATACATGTTATTCGTAGGTTCCTTGGATACCTTTAGACAGTAAAATTGAACTTATGATATTGATATGTAAAGTTTGTGGGTTGAACCAGAATTCTTCTGATTGTCTTTGAAGTCAGTAAAGAATATTTTTTGTCTTTCAGAGAAAACGTGTTTCATAGAAGATAAAATGCTTCCTGTAGATCGCCACTTAGATATAGGCAACTATGAGTTATTTTGTGTTCAGTTTGGTACTAGGATTGCTCAAACAAAAACACCAAGAAGTTGTCTAAGGGAGCCACTAGGACTGAATGTCCAAGTTGATCATTCCCACGTGTTGGACCTTCATTGGTCAATGAGTTGGCAGGTGAAAATGTAAAGGGAAAGGTCTACGATTTTATAAATTTGTCCGGAGTAGCACTGGTTCTAGGTATTCTAGTCAACACTCTTTGCACATTGAAAATTTTTAGATTGGTTGTTGGTTGTCATCACTATGTTAACCAAAATTTCTTAACCAGTGTATGTTACTCTGTGTGTAACACATGTCTCCATCTCTCTCTGTTTGTATATGAAAAGCAAAAGAGGAATTTTAGGTGCTTGTGGATGGAATTGAGGTTACACAACAAGTGTATTAAAGTGAACCTTGTAATACATTGTGTCATGATATACTTCATAATAAACTTTCTATCATTTTATACCTCACGGCATTTCTATTTTCAAACTGATGAGGGGATTTTTTGGACCAGTGTCAGGTTTGCCCAACCATAGGGTATGGTGCCCAATGGACACCTTTCATTCCTCATAAAACCATCCACATGCAAATATCTGGTGAAAAGAAAAAAACAATGTATAGTATTTGAGTTGAATAAAGACATATGTCCCCCAGTCCAACCTACTCAGCAATACCCTTCATTTCACTGGCCTAACAGCAAACCCTCATTCTGCCTAACAGCAAAACCTAATTTACTGTCTAACTGTATCCAGAGGAAGGCAAAAAACACCCACCAGAATTATATAAGGAGAAAAAATTCCTTCCTGACTCCAAGGGACAACGGAAATTCCCATGGATCAACCTCTACTTTATGTATCAATACAACTAGAAAGGGAAAGTTTAAGTACAAACTTGAATTTGGCCTTGAAAGACTGCATTTTGGAAGGGAATTTGTGTGTTTGTGCTGCAGATTTTAAAACTCAATAATGTCAATGAAGAGTGACATTGTTGTTTTTTTACTTCCTTTAAATATGTCATGCATTAAAGGTAGGTCATTGGTGTGTGTGTATTCATATCAGATGGGGGTAAAATACTAACTTTTTGATGATTGGTCAAAACGTTACCCTTTTACCCTTACGTATGGATAAGTAGATCAGTAGGTGTGTGTACCCGTGTCGGGTTGAGAGTTAAAAAAATAACTTTTTTGATGATGACCTGCCATAACAACGTCCACTGCAAGACAGTTCCATAGCGTTACCGTCTCACAAGTGACAACCCTTTCCCAACTCTACTTTATGTATCAATACCAGTAATTGTAACATTCCTTGTTTTGAAACTCATCCAGCTTTTGATTAAACTGACCAATGAACCTGCCATAACAACATCCACTGGAAGACAGTTCCATAGCTTTACCGTTCTCACAGGGAAAAACCTTTCCCACTCTAACTTGTATGAATCAATACCAGTAACTTGTACATTCCTGTTTGTAGAAACTCATCCGCTTTTTTTGATACTGACCAATGAAACCTGCCATAACAACGTCCACTGGAAGACAGTTCCTAGCTTTACCGTTCTCACAGGACAAACCCTTTCCAACTCTACTTTATGATCAATACCAGTAACTTGTAACATCCTTGTTTGTAAAACTCATCCAGCTTTTTATAAACGGACCAATGAACCTGCTATAAAACACGTCCACTGGAAGACAGTTCCATAGCTTTACCGTTTCACAGTGACAACCCTTTCCCACTCTACTTTAGTATCAATACCAGTAACTGTAACATTCCTTGTTTAGAAACTCATCCAGCTTTTTTTAAACTGACCAATGAACCTGCCATAACAACGTCCACTGGAAGACAGTTCCATAGCTTTCCGTTCTCACAGTGACAAACCTTTCCCAACTCTCTTTATGTATCAATACCAGTAACTTGTAACATTCCTTGTTTGCAGAAAACTCATCCAGCTTTTTATTAACTGACCAACGAACCTGCCATAACAACGCCACTGAAGACAGTTCCATAGCTTTACGGTTCTCACAGTGAAAACCCTTCCGAGCTTGAACCCTAAACCTTTTTTATTCAAGTCTTAAGGGTGTCCTTGTGTCCTCGACATGTTTCTATTGGTGAACAATGCCCCAGATAGTGTATTGTGTGACCTGTTAATTCAATGTGAAATCAAATGTCCAAGAAAACAGTCAATGACATTTTAATCTGAAGTACAGAAATAATGAACATTACAGATATTAACAACCCCATAACCAACAGGAAAATATTGTCTTGTGATTAGAGATGGCCGGTTCGCGGACCCAAACCCGGGTCCGCCGCGGATTTCTCCCGTCCGCGAACGGCGGATTATTCCGGACTTCCGACTTTCCGGACTTCCACTTCCGAACTACGGATTTTTTTTTTTTTTACGAAAATTTTCGAAAATACGAGTATCTCGTAATTACGAGGATAACGATATTTTCGGGATCGGATAAACCGAAATCCTCGTAATTACGAGGATTCGCGTAATTACGAGGATTCACGTAATTACGAGTATCTCGTATTCGAGTATTCCGCTAAGTTACGAGAATACGCGTAAAAACGAGTAATTCGTGTAAATTTTCAAGACGGAGCAAGCCACTGATCCAAATTAGCCAATGGCAACTATCAAGTTACGAAAGCCTCGTTTTTACGGACATCCTCGTTTTTACGGGAATCCTCGTATTTTCGAAAAATACCGTTTCTTTTAAAGTCACGCTAGCGGACTGTACTTTTTAGGATTGTTGGCATTTATACTGCTTCTAAGGCCATTACCCAGGTCCCTGAGTGGTTAAGTGCACGTTACCAAGGCTTTTAGACCACTTTTAATGCGGATTTTGCCGAACTTTCATTTTACATACGTTTTAAACGGTTCCGCTCGCGGATTTTCGATTTTCGGATTTTTCGAAATCCGCGGATCCTCGCGCGGACCGATTTTTCGAAGTTCGGACATCTCTACTTGTGATATAAACATTCCTTAAAGTATCACATGTATTAATACCTCAAAGGCACTACATGTGTTTTTCTCTGTACTGACATTTCCATGCAAGACTCACTAGAGATTTAATGTCAGGTCTGCTGTATAAATATGGCACGAGACCCAGACGAGCTCCTTAATCATGAGAAGCCGTATATAAAATACAGAATATCAAGTGCTTGTTCTCCTCTTCTGAAATGAAGCTCTGATGAACTCAGTAAAGACTCCCATTGTAAGTAACGTTGCTCTGTAGCTACTGTACATTGTACTAGATTTCAACTAATTTTAATTTATTGAACTCTATCTCCCAACAGATCACAGTGGCGGGTATCTATTGATTATTAATTGAACACAAGTCTGGTAAGTAATTCATCATTCTCTATAGATATTATTATTATTGATTCAGAGCTGCTAACAGGATTTGGTGGCTTAATAGAAACTGAAATGAGAACCACAATAAGAGCAGAACTCAAGATGACCTATAGAACTCAAGAATTTTTTCTGACTCCTTCTTCTTTCCCTCTCTAAATAAAGATCAGTAATTTTATATTCCTTGTACATAGGAGCAATTATTTTAATTTAAAGGGCATGTCCATCCCCCCAACTGAAACTGAATGACCCCTACCTTTCTCTTCTGCTGCATATGGTTGTCCAGCGGCCTGATGAAAGTGAAGAGTAGGAGCCATTTCCTGGTTTATAATATGTTTCTGCCTCTAAGTGTCCGCCAGATTTCTGACATGTGCAGTGGAGTCAGGTTTTTACCCCCTATTTTCAACCACAAGTCTCTTTCCTTATTTACATGATGAGTAAGGAGCTGTGGTAAAAACTCTCCCTAACCTTACTTGGTCCCATTAGAAAATGCTATTTAATGGTTTACAGATGCCTGGAAGGTGTGTGTGTGTGTAAACATGAGCATAGAGAGAGCTGTGCAATCTTAGGGTCTCTCTAAAGTAAAATAAGATCTTTTCTATGCTAATTACAACTCCCACAATCCATCTGATTTTCTCATATGGTGGGTGAGTGTACTAGGAGAATTCTGGGAGAATGGTCCAACCTCTGCAGTAGTGTTGGTCAACGTCGTATTTCAAGTTCAGTGAATTAATAAGTTATTGATAAGATTATTATTAGACGAACCCTGTTTATCAGTAATGTGAAAAGGAATTTACAGAATGTCTTCCTTTGGGTCCCCCCAATAACCAGGGTTGGAATGAGAATCTTTATCAATGCCTTATTCAGGAGTCTGATCGCTCATTCCGTGATGATGCTCTTCAGCAAATAAGTGCAATAGCCAACAAACTAGAGCCACCATGGCTGGAGACAAAGAAGAACAGAAACACCATGAACATCAGTCTTGCAAAACCTCTGTATTTATTGCATTATACACAGGGACACAGGTGTGTACATTTCGTTACACAGCGGTACCCTTCTTCAGACAGGTGGCTGGAGACTGCCCATTGATCTTTCCCAGTCAGGTACCCTAGACTAGGAGCAAACTGTTTGCTCAGCTTAACTGCACAACATTTTGTTCTTATTGAAAGCCCGGGTCAGTATTGGGTGCTACAACACCACTGTGAACAAACAGTGCGTGGCTGAAATTTCTTCAGCTTCAACCAACCGGAACCACCAAAGGGATCCATTGAGCCTCCCCTTCAAACCCCAGCTGCTACCAGGAAGGGCTTAGCCACTCCATGAGCGATGCCGGTCAAGCTCCTCTGCTTGACTTCATGCATGGAAAAGGCATGGAAGTTAAGCAGAAGGCAGCGGGGAACGTAGCTGGTAAGTACATTTGGGAGATCTTTGAGTACCATAAACCTCTTGAGGTCGAGGTTTTGTCCATTTGCAACAAAGTATAACATTTAGTTTGGGGGTGGACATACCCTTTAACTTTTTAATTGCCTCCATTCCAGTGAAAGAAACACATAAAAAGTGAAAACATTTTCTAAACACTTCAAAACGTAAAGTTTTCATCCTACACACAGATAAAAGGTTTCCTATTAAAGGGACCATGCTAAAACTGTAATTTAATTGGGGCAATCCTGATAATGTATATATAACGCCAGAGTAAGTGATAGAAAATCAAGGACCACATACGTATATAATAATCATGAAATTTAATTTTTTTATTTTATACATAAAAAATAAAATATCATATGATAGGTTACATCTGGGCCTGGACACTTCTACCCCTCTTCCTGACCCATCACAGACCGACTAGTTATAATCCACTGACAACTAGTTACAGATACTGATCTGCTTCACCTTATGTCTCATCCCCATCTCCTCTAGACTGTAAGGTTACAATCTGGACCTGGACACTTCTACCCTCTTACTGACCCATCACAGAGCGACTAGTTTAATCCACTGACAACTTAGTTACAGATACTGATCTGTCACCTTATGTCTCATCCCCATCTCCTCTAGACTGTAAGGTTACAATCTGGACCTGGACCCTTCTACCCCTCTTACTGACCCATCACAGACCGACTAGTTATAATCCACTGACAACTTAGTTACAGATACTGATCTGTCACCTTATGTCTCATCCCCATCTCCCTAGACTGTAAGGTTACAATCTGGACTGGACACTTCTACCCCTCTTACTGACCCATCACAGAGCGACTAGTTTAATCCACTGACAACTTACTTACAGATACTGATCTGTCACCTTATGTCTCATCCCCATCCTCTAGACTGTAAGGTTACAATCTGGACTTGGACACTTCTACCCCTCTTACTGACCCATCACGACCCCTAGTTATAATCCACTGACAACTTAGTTACAGCTACTGATCTGCTTCACCTTATGTCTCATCCCCATCTCCTCTAGACTGTAAGTTACAATCTGGACCTGGACACTTCTACCCCTCTAATGACCCATAACAGACCGCTAGTATATAATCCCTGACAACTTAGTTACAGCTACTGATCTGTCACCTTATTTCTCATCCCCTTCTCCTCTAGACTGTAGGGTTACAATCTGGACCTGGAACTTCTACCCCTCCTACTGACCAATCACAAGACGACTAGTTTATAATACACCCGATAACTTAGTTACAGATACTGATCTACTTGAACATGTCTCATCCCCCTCTCCTCTAGACTGTAAGGTTACAATTTGGGCCTGGACACTTCTACCACCCTCTAACTGACCCATACACAGACCGACTAGTTATAATCCACTGACACTTTGTTACGATACTGATCTGTCACCTTTATGTCTCATCCCCATCCTCTCTAGACTGTAGGTTACAATCTGACCTGGACACTTCTACCCCTCTAACTGACCCATCAACAAGACGACTAGTTATAATCCACTGACAACTTTGTTACAGATACTGATCTGTCACCTTATGTCTCATCCCCATCTCCTCTAACTGTAAGGTTACAATCTGGACCTGGACACTTCTACCCCTCTTACTGACCCTTTACAGACCCACTAGTTATAATCCACTGACAACTTAGTTACAGCTACTGATCTCTTCACCTTATGTCTCATCCCCATCTCCTCTAGACTGTAAGGTTACAATCTGGACCTGGACACTTCTACCCCTCTTACTGACCCATCACAGACCGACTAGTTATAATCCACTGACAACTTAGTTACAGCTACTGATCTGCTTCACCTTATGTCTCATCCCCATCTCCTCTAGACGGTAAGTTACAATCTGGACCTGGACACTTCTACCCCTTTTACTGACCCATTACAGATCGACTAGTTATATCTGTTGTATTCAATTAGATTAACTGGACTTGAAGTTTAGTTCTTGAAGACGTTCGCAGTCATCCGACTGGCTTTACAATTCAGAATGACTTGTCCAAGAATCTGTGGCAATTATACCCGGAAAATCCCAATTACATATCACAGCCAAATTGGGATTTTCCAGGTACATATTGCCACAGATTCTTGTACAAGTCATTCTGAATTGAGAAAGCCAGTCAGATGACTAGCGAAACGTCTTCAAGAACTGAACTTCAAGTCCAGTTGATCAATTGAATACAACAGATATAACATGACCTGGACAAATGAGAACCTTCACAACACCGACTAGTTTATAATCCACTGACAACTTAGTTACACATACTGATCTGTCACCTAATGTCTCATCCCCATCTCCTCTAGACTGTAAGGTTACAATCTGGACCTGACATTTCTACCCCTCTTACTGACCCATCACAGACCGACTAGTTATAATCCACTGACAACTTAGTTACAGATACTGATCTGTCACCTAATGTCTCATTCCCACTCCTCTAGACTGTAAGGTTAAATCTGGACCTGGACACTTCTACCCTTCTTACTGACCCATCACAGACCGACTAGTTATATCCACTGACAACTTAGTTACAGATACTGATCTGTCATCTATGTCTCCATCCCCATCTCCTCTAGACTGTAGATTACAATCTGGACCTGGACACTTCTACCCCTCTTACTGACCCACCAGACCGCTAGTTATAATCCTGACAACTTAGTTACAGATACTGATCTGTCACCTTATGTCTCATCCCCATCTCCTCTAGACTGTAAGATTACAATCGGGACCTGGACACTTCTACCCCTCTTACTGACCATCACAGACCGACTAGTTAAATCCACTGACAACTTGTTACAGCTACTGATCTGTCACTTTATGTCTCATCCCCATCTCCTCTAGACTGTAAGGTTACAATCTGGACCCGGACTATCCCAATCAAAGTTTTAATTTGAGAAAAGTTGACCCAAAGAGTAGAGTTAATATCAGAATGGCATCATAAAGCTTTGCAACAAAGTGATATTCTGTCTATTGGGAATGCACCAATTGGTTTTTGCATTGAACCTCACTCATTGGGATTTTGTGCCTAATTAATGTGAGAGGGTTATGAATGAAAACCATTTAGTT
Source organism: Hymenochirus boettgeri (assembly GCA_019447015.1). Classification (NCBI taxonomy): domain Eukaryota; kingdom Metazoa; phylum Chordata; class Amphibia; order Anura; family Pipidae; genus Hymenochirus; species Hymenochirus boettgeri. The sequence goes on along the minus strand of JAACNH010000055.1, from coordinate 200,109 downwards.
GGTCCTGTGATTGCAATAAAAATAAAAGCCATTTTTAATCTAATCTTTTCACCTTTCCTTTCATTTAGTTTGCTGAATTACACACCAAGAAAGCTAAGATTGTGACTTTATGAAAAATATATAAATGGCCAATCAGACTGAAACTTTTATAGTGATCCTTGTTGGATTTCCAGGTCTTCCTCAAAGGTTGTATGGCTTAGTTTCTGTCTTGATGTTTTTGATATACATGGCATCACTGCTTGCCAATGGTACTGTTATATTATTGGTCATTCTAAAAGCAAATCTCCATCAACCAATGTACGTTCTGATTGCAAACCTTGCCATCTCCGATCTTCTCTTTGATACAATAACTTTACCCAAACTAATTGCCAAGTATTGGTTTGGGAATGGAACCATGACCTTCTCTGCATGCCTCTTGCAAATGTTCTTGGTTCATTATTTTGGTAGTATTGATTCATTCATTATCATGCTAATGGCCATTGACCGTTATGTTGCCATTTGCAAACCTTTAAGATATTCTGCAATAATAACCAAGAAAGTATTAGCCTTGAGCTGCACTTTTTCTTGGGTTGTTCTAGCAACTTTTCCTGCATTAACTAGCGTTACTCTGAATTCTCAGATAATCTTCTGTGACAACATAGTTTAAATATCTCAGAGCCTGCATACAATGCATCTTGTCAGATCATGCAAACTATCCTGTATGTATAGAACTATGAAAGGCATTGCTGACATGGTCCCCCTACTGCAGTAGTAGGTGCTTCGCTGAGTCCAGTCAATAAACAATGAATTTGTGTGTACCACACAAAGACAAACAAAATCAACAGCTGCTTTTGCACCAATATAGGGGTCACATCTCTGTCGTGTACAGACATCACTTTTGTCAAACAAATCGTCTTTGGTCTTGCAATGGTTGCACTTCTAGTTCCCTTAAGTTTTATTTTGCTCTCTTATATCATCATAATTAAGACAATCCGCTCATCTACCCGGTCTGAAAACTGGCAGAAAGCCTTCCACACCTGCACAACACATCTGTTAGTTATCATCTTGTATTATGTTCCAAGAGTTTTTGTCTATTCAGCCAATCAAGTCAAGTTGATTATTGATGCCGACATAAATGTTTTAATCTTATGTCTTTACACTTTTGTACCCCATGTGGCCAATCCTATTATATATTGTCTTCGTACCAAAGAAATCAAAGAGATGTTTGGACATCTCCTAGAAAAGAACCGTCTGAGAGTTATGGATGTTTGAGATTAGAATTCACTGTATAGGTGTAAAAAATAACAAGAATCATGAGATGTTAACAAGAGATGTTAATATATTAAAGGAGAACTAAAGTCTACACAAAACATTTTTGTATTGTTTTCAAACACATTCAATGCTCCTTTCCTAACAATGATATAATCCTTTATATTTCATACAAAAATTAAAGTAATCTTTACAGTGAATTTCATAGATAGCATAATTGTAAGAAACAGAATAGTAACATTTAAGTAAAAAAATAAAAACAAGTCTTGGAAATTGAACCTGTAACTTGTACTCTGTCTTACTAAAAGCAGAACTGTTACCTCTAGCCTAACAGTGAAACTATGTGGAACACTAGTACTTGTGCATTCTTTTTTTTTTACTAGATAAAGCAGAGAATCTACATCTACAAGCTTTATCTTTGGCTTCTTAGTTACAGAATCTATTACTTACATGTACTAAATGCATTTGTATTTCATATTAGGATTTAAAAAATGTAAGTTCAGTTCTGTTTAACTTCTATAAGCATAATTCCTACAGAATCCCTGTATACAGTTGTGTTTATATCTTGCTAAACAAAAGAAAGTACTCGTAGACTCCTTAAAACCAAATTGCTTCATTTTGATATTCTGTACCTCACTAGCCCACACACAAACATAGGATAAACTTAAAAAAAGTTTAAAATTTGCCCTGTAACTCTTGAATGTGAAATAACCTATAGACAAACATTCCCAAGGTGTACAGGTTAAAGGACAACTCCACCCTCATAATAACATCTTTTAGATAGAATGGCCTCTTTATAATATGTTGATATGTCATAGTTTGTCCTATAAATTCATTACTGTATGCCTGCTATGCTTCTGGATGCCTCATGGAAACTGAGCAATTTAGAGACTTGTACTGAGCCTGAGCATGCTCAGTAGAGGCAGACAGGGGATTAACATTCAGTCATTGGCTGTGATGTCAACTGTCAAATCCATAACTGACAGTTACTAACTGGAAGAACCAGGAAGCAGAAACAGGGAAACAGGACATTGTGCAGGATTTCAGGTTAGACTTATATATTTCACATTTCAAACTATTACCGTTTAGGGTTTTGGGGGTGATTTACCTGTATGTAAGTTTTCATTTTGGGGCTGGACTTGCCCTTTAAGACCAGTGAGTAGGTGTGAGTTAAGTTGACGTCGGCTTCCAGCAGCCAAAATCCACTGATTCTACAATTGGTTCCACATCGTTCACTGACACGATCGATTGACCATGTAATGTCTACAAAACTGAGACACAAAAGTTTTGTACAAAATTGTTAATCACAGTGACAAAAAGGATTTTTTTATTATTTATTTCTTTAATTTGTTAGGAAATGTTATTTCATGAGCTCAAAAAAATAACTTGTTTAAATAAACCTTTTTTGTTTTCTTTCTTGTTTGTTCTGTTTATGCCAACTCTATAGCAAATTGATAAAACTGTTAAATTATGTTTTATAGGTATGAATAGTTCTAAATGTGTAATCTTTCAAGTAATGTCATCCATATGTTCATTTATTAAAATTGTATTGTATAGACTGGACGAGAAACCAAAACTCTAATATCTCAAATACAGAGACAGACACCAATAGAACAGAGCAAAGCTAACCCTAGATATAAACCTCATAGACATATGGATAGCTAACAAGCCACCAAATGATCCCCAGCAACCTACAATCCACAAACCAATCGAGACAATACGGAAAAGGATTAAACTGAGTATATGTATCTAACAACTAGCTGTAAAAACGTAAAGGGGAAAAAAGCCCCAAATGATCTTCTCCTCTTAGAGAATCGGCGAATTGAAATACTGGAAGACACCTAGTGGTTCAAACAGATGTGGCCTGCATGCGGGTCTTGGCGACAAAATAATTTTTTTTAAAAGTTATAAAAAGTTGAAAGTTATTATATATTTTTTCAATACCGACTACTTAATTAAAAGAATCTACTGCACAACAATATTTACATTTGTGAATGTATGAATCTTTATTAAAATTGAATAAAAAAAAATTGAAAAAAAAAATAAAAAATTGTATTATATAGATGTATGGTGATATCACCTTTTGTGAGAAATAAAAAATCTTAAAAATATTTTATGTTGTTCAGCTGAATAAATTTAAAGGGCATCTATAGTGAAAAAAACACATTGCCCCTTTGCAAAGTTAAATTCATGTACTCTGTGCTGCCTTAATCCTATCTCTGTCAGTGATTTTGTTTTTCCATGGTGTCAGATCTCTGTGCAGCACTCCCCCCTTCCCCCTCCCCTTGGTTACCTCATCCATGTCTCAACTCCGGCTAACTGACAAGCTTATCATGTGCAGTAGGAGTTAAAAGTTGAACATCCTAAAAAACACACCCACACACAGTGGCCAATAGAAAGCAAGCTGTCCTGGATACATGGAAGAAGGAGCTCCGTACAGTTTACGATCTCTCACTTTGTGACCCATCATCAATCAGTGAAAGCTATTAAGAAGGGGGGTCAAGTGCAGCCTTATATCTACCATCAAAGCTACCTCTCTCCCCCTGCTAATGCTCTTATCTCTATGTTTATTACAGAGCAGGGAGGGGGGATCACGTCACAGGGATTTGATTGACAGTCCAAGTAGGAGTAGAGGAATGCAATCACGTATTCTTCTAACTGGTGTATCTCAGGACAGAGAGGGAATCTGAGAAAAGTGACACTCTGGGGGTTGTGGGAAATTATAGAACACATGGAAAGAAAGGAAAAAAAAATCATTTTCCCACTAAAGATGCCCTTTAAAAATCCACAGGTGTTTTTTTTAATGATATTCTGGGGTCTATTTATTGTTAAACTGGCACTATTTTATTGGTAATATACAGCACTAAAACGCCACATTTATACAATGATTATGTTAGGAGGCACTTAACATAAAGACAGTCAAGGAGATTTACCCAGAGCAACTTCCGCTCGGGGCACATTTCTCTAATGTAGATTTAATATCTGCTTTGTGGGTCTAGGTAAATCCCACTATTTAATGTCAGCTACTGTACATATAAGCTGGTGTTAAATAGTTACATAATAAGAGACTCAAAGATACTATTCAATAGCTTGTGGCAGCTGCATGTGTGTCTTATATGGGGGAAGGGGTGACAAGCCATGACCCCCATTGGGTCTTAAAAGATCCCTTGTGGTTTTAATAAGAGCTTTTCTGATAGAGAGGTCTGACAGCTTGAGACAGAGACCCCACCTGGTCCTAAAAAGGACTTTTTCAGGTCTCAGGCATCTTCATTCTTCTCTGACATCCCCGGCGATATTGGTGGCAACACCAACTCTGCCAATGTCACCAACGCTGGGCGATGTCACTGTGGCCGCCAGTGACACCATCGTCGCTGGTGACATCGATGTAGCTGATGTTGCCACCAACTCTTGATCCCGACGCCTTCTTTCTTCTTACTTCTGTCATCACTGCAAAGACATCTGAGTTCCGTGGGCAGTAGCACCTCTTTATATAGGTTGCTGAAGGACAAAATCCAATTCTGATTGATTAAAAATATACATTAACCAATCATATTCTAATAAAATATTAAAATATAATTGGTTATTGGGTTATCATATGACTGCCAGGAAAGAAATCTTAACTAATCATATTGGTTCACCAATCACACATACACACAACCCAGGCAGGAAACACCAGCTTATACATGAAATTCACCCAGAGCTGCACAGCCTTTGATTAATCTCTGCCGGGGATTTACCCAGAATGTCTGCGGCACTGGGTGAATCTCCCAGATTAAAAGCATAAACTGAGCATGTCCGGGTCATAAAACAAAGAAGAGGGTGGACACAAGTTTTTTTTTCTTGTGAGAATAAGGATACATTTTACAATAAAGCATTTCTGTATAAATGACTAATAAAGCAAGCAATGCATCATTTAAGTAAGTAGGGGAATCTAGTCATATCAAATCACATAGTCATATGTGTAATGTTGTCTTTTAATCTCAAACATGTTACTTGTTTTGTTGATTATTGTAAAGTTTTCCTTGTCCTCTATCTGTTCAGTATTCTCCCAGGACACCATATAACTAATAATGTGTTCTCTTCCATTATCATTTCCATAGAACTTACCAGGTCTGAAGGTATAAATATGACAGGAGACCCAGAGGAGACCCACACACAATGCGGAGCCACATTGGCAAAGCACAGAGACACAGAATACCAAGGGGCTTGATGTCTTCTTCAACTCAACTCTGTCGGATCCAGTGAAAACTCCCATTGTAAGTAAACCAGCTCTATATCTTCAGTTCTACTGTATATGTTCAAGCTAGTCTTACAGATTTCTTATTTTACTTCTTTCATATATAGTAAAATACTAGTGGACATCAAACCTGATTGTATCACTTAGAAATGAAGGTGGTAAAAGTTCTCAAAAGTAACCCCCCCCACACACACACAAATATTGGGTCAAAAGATTAAAAGCAATCATTGGGACATTGAGTCAGGTTAAAAACAATCTGTAGGACACTGTGACCAATTGGAAGGATTTATTGGGAGACTGGAGTAAATTTATAACAGAGATTGTAGCAAACGGAAAGCTAGACATACTCATTTGATATTTTATATTTAAAAGAGTAGTTAAGCCCATTCCAAGAAAGGGTTATAAGAAAGGATTAAAGTAAAAAACAAAACAACCCTCTTACTTTCCTCTTTCACTCCTGCACTATGTAATAAATCAGTGCAGGTCTACAACTGTAACTGCTAATTGTAACCCTGGGTTGGAGGAATGATTTTTACACTGGCCAATGGAAGGGATAAGAACTGGTAACTAGAGATGTTAGAACTGTTGAGTTTTGTTTCGTTTTCGAATTTTCGAAAAAAATTCCGGAAATTTCGAAAGTTCGAGTTTCGATTTTCGAAAATCGGCTACTTTTGATTTTTGATTATTATCTCCTTTCGATTTTCGATAATTGGTACATCCAAAATACCCAATACCGAAACACAAGAAAAGCGACATCATCTAAGTTCATATACACCTGAGACTCTAAACAGGATTCAGATAAACATGCTATGTTCATACTTATTAGTATTCACCGCGGCATGTTCCACCCACATTTATAGATGCTTATGTTAGGACTTGAGAGCACAGGATACTGATTAGCTTTATAGGTTAAGTTGAGGTGCGGGGTTAAAGGAGCTAAAAGCTCCCCATGAAATAGAGCCTTCTTAAAACAGAAGGTACCTCACAGCGTCATGTTATTATAATAGCTTTGCCCTAATAATCTAACATATAAACACATATTTCTCACTCCCAGCTTTCCTAGAGAAATTGGCGGGGACATGCAAATTATCTCATTTATGATGGCTTTGTGATGAGCAGAGGGTATGGGCAGGGACATATGGGGACACAAGAGAAGAAATATAAGAAGGAGCAGCAGAGCAAAGGGATTTACATTTTAAGAGAAGGATTTTGTAGATAATGCTTCGTTTAATGGGGAGCCAGGTAGATGTGCTGAACAGAGGAAATTTAATTTCCCCGATTGTTAGAGGGTGAGATAATTCATGTGTCAGAGTTAAGTATGGACTAAAATAGAGAAATATGGGAAGCAGGAAGACCAGAAAGCAGAAGGTTACAATAGTCTAGGCATGATAGGATTAGAGCATGGATAAGCATAGCAGTAGTTGAAAGAGAAAGGTGCGTTATCCATGAGGAGACAGTATGGAGACAGTTGGAGATGCGTGATTGGGTGTCAAGACAAGTGTGGGGGTGGAAAAATACATTTGAGTATCATCCGTGTACAGATGGTAGCTAAAACCACATGAGTTGATGAATTCTCCCAAGGAAATAGTATAGAGGAAGAACAACAGGGGTCCAAGAACAGAGCCGGTCCAAGAACAGAGCCCTGCGGAACCCCAACAATAAGGGGAACTGGAAAGGATGTTTTATTATCAAATGACACAGAGTAGGTTCTGTTCGAGATTGTAGCCAGGATGCTGCTTCTTTCCGGATGCCCAAGGAGTGAATAATTTGCATTAGGAGGGAATGATGAACTTATCAACTGTGTCAAAAGCAGAGGAGAAGTCGAGAAGGATGAGAAGGATAAGAATATAAAAGTGACCTTTGGCTTTGGCAGCCTAAAGGTCTTTCATAACTTCGCACAGAGCTGTCTTTTTGGAGTGATAATCTTTTTTTAATCCAATCAAAAGCCACTCTAGCACACTGTTGTTGGCTTTGGCCTAGTAGTTGGTAGGTGCAATCCTCCACTCCCCCCTACCCAGAGGGTTTAACATTCTGATATGGTGGTGGGGGGTGGACAGGGGTGCCCTACATTATAATTTTTTTTTTATTAGGGTGGACATGCCCTTTCACCTTCAAAACGTTATATGTGTAAATTTAATTTATCTGTATAGCGGCTTGCACTTATCCCCTTGTTTGTATATTTATTTATTAATTTGTTTATTTTGTATTAGATTCATAGCGCACTTCCGGACTATGAAAATAGTGATTATTACAACACATGGGACATTTCGGTGTGTATCACACCTCCTTCAGACAATTCCTCTCAGGGATGTAACACATGGATATAAAACATTTCATTACCCATTGTTAGTCAGCCCCTCCAATTCATTAAACAGTGTAGTCAGTCCTCCAGTTCATTACCCAGCATAGTCAGTCCTCCAGTTCATTACCTGGAGTAGTTAGCCCTCCAGTCCATTACCCAGCATAGTCAGCCCCTCCAGTTCATTACCCAGCGTAGTCAGCCCCTCCAGTTCATTACCCAGAGTAGTCAGCCCCTCCAGTTCATTACCGAGCATAGTCAAACCCTCCTAATCATTACCCAGCATAGTAAGCCCTCCAGTTCATTACCCAGTGTAATCAGTCTCTCCAGTTCATTTCCCACCAAAGTCAGCCCCTCCAGTTCATAACCCAGTGTAGTCAGCCCTCCAGTTCATTACCTCGTATAGTCATCCCTTCAGTTTATTACCTACCAAAGCCAGCCCCTCCAATTGGTTACCCAGCATAATCATCCCCTCCAGTTCATTACCCAGTGTAATCAGCCTTCCAGTTCATTACCCAATGTAGTCAGCCCTCCAGTTTTATTAACCAGTGTTAGTCATCCGTCCTGTTAATTAGCCTGTATAATTATCCCTCCAGTTCATTACCCAGTGTAGTTAGCCCTCCAAATGATTAGCCAGTGTAGTCAGCCATTCAGATCATTACCCAGTGTTTGTCTTTAAACTTTAAAATGAGCATACCTTTAAAAAGTGAATGTGGCTTTGGAAATGTGGGCGTGGCCAAAAAAATTGGTGCATGCACATTTTACATTTGTCCCTCATTGGACTTTTCAAATTTTGGGATGTATGTTAGGAGTATTTTCTATCAAAACAAAATAGAGGCTCTTATATTACAGAAGTAAGTAAATAAACTTAACCAGCTTGGCACTTATTTCACCATTCTCTGTGTGAAGCAATTTCTATTACAATTCTCTTCTTTTTTACTTTCCCAATTTTCCACCAGTGTCTCTTTCCCAGTTATTTTGCTATTCCTTCGACTGTTAGCCACCAGCTTCTAAGTTATCCACTTTCTATCAGTATATCTATCTATGGGATTATCTATCTATCTATCTATCTATCTATTTATCAGCTATTTATCTATCTATCAGTACACAAAGTATATTAGAGCACTCACAGGTCTTGTGAAAATCCATCAATTTATTAATCCATAAACACAGCAAGTGGCAATGTTTCGGTCTGGTGATTAGGACCCTTATCAAGCGATAACCTTGATTATAACCTTGGTTACGGCTTGATAAATTTCCTAAGCACCAGACCGAAACGTTGCCACTTGCTGTGTTTATTGACCTTGTCCACCATACCTTCCAGACTTTTTCCAGTCTTGTCTGGGTGCTTCTAGAGCACTCACAAGACCTGTGAGTGCTCTAGAAGCACCCAGACAAGACTGGAAAAAGTCTGGAAGGTAGGGTGCACACTATTTGTTTTGCTATCTATCTATCAATCTATTCAACTATCTATCCATCAATCTATCTATTATCAATCTATCTAGACAACTATCTAGACAACTATATCGCTATCTATCCATTTATTCGCCTAAATGTGCCCCCACTCCCTTGTAAAGTTTTAATTTACCAAGTGTTTAGCCACGGCCACAACCGGAGGCCAGAATCACAACCAGAAGCCATGCCCAAAACCAAAAGCCCTCCCAACTTGCCGTCTTTTACAGATTATGGAGCGCCTTTTTTGAATCAGGAGCCAAAACCCCTAGAAGTGCCCCTGTTAGCACTATGTTTGCTCAAACAAAAACATCAAGAATTCTGCTAAGGGAGCCAATAGGACAGAATGTGCAAGTTTATCATTCCTACATGTTGGACCTACATTGGTCAATGAGTTTGGCAGGAGAAGAATTTAAAGGATAAAGCATGAGATTCATTAAAGCTTAGGGCACCACAACGTACTGGAGTAGCACTGGTTCTAGTATTCTAGTCTACATTATTTATTTGCACATTGAAAAGTTTTATATCTGGTTGTTGATTCATTATCAGTATGGTAAGTAAGCATTTTCCTTAAAACTGTATGTTACTCAATATGAAGAACTTTCTATCTCTTTCTGTTTGTACAAATAAAAATTTCTGGTGCTCCTCGATGGAATTGATGTTACATCAAAAGTGTCTTCAAAGTGAGTCTTATCCAGAAACAATATCATATTATACCTCACAGCATTTCTGTTTTCAAACTGATGGGGGATCATCTGACTAGTGTCCAGCTTTGCCCAACCCATAGGGTAACAATGCCCAATGGACACCTTAATTCCTCAAAAGTGAAATCAAATGTCCAAGAAAACAGTCTAATGACAATAACAGATATCAACAACCTCATCATCTTGAGGAAAATATTTAGGGTTATTCAATAAAAGTTCTTATCATTTAAAATGGTGCTAATTTTGCCCCAACCAATCAGATGTAAGCTTACAATTGTTAAATAACATCTGATTGGTTGGTGCTAAATTAGCATCATTTTAAACGATAAGAACTTTTATTGAATGTCCCTGATTGTCTTGTGATATAAACATTCCTTAAAAGTATCACATGTATTAATATTCTCAAAGGCACTACATGTGTTTTTCCTGCTACTGACATTTCCACACAAGACTCATTAGAGATTTAATTGTCAGGTCTGCTGGTATAAATATGGCACGAGACCCAGACGAGCTCCTTAATAAAATACCGAATATCAAGTGCTTGTTCTCCTCTTCTGAAATGAAGCTCTGATGAAATCAGTAAAGACTCCCATTGTAAGTAACGTTGCTCTGTAACTACTGTACATATATTATAAATAGATTGAAGTCTCCCAACATATCAGGTATCTAGCGATTGCTAGATTTTTTTTTTTTTTAATTAATCATTTTTTATTGATGTTTACAAGAAAATGTTTACAGAATTGTAATAATAATAATATAACAGCATAAGATAAGGGATCATAAGGTAGCATAATATTGTATGATATTGTAGGTATACATATAGTGAAATAACATTGGGAGGGGAGAATAGGAAGGCGGGGAATAATACTATGGTTTACTGTACATCTGTGGTCAACTTTTGTTAGGGTTTAGATTTGATCTTGATCTCTCTTCCAGTCTTAGTTAGATTTGGTGGGTTTATAACGCACCCATGGATCTATTGTCTACATACCAACATTCCCATTGTTTGTAGAGTTTATAGAACTTGAGCTGCGTTATGGCATACTGTTTTTCGTATTGCATGTATTTAAGCTTTGCAGGAGTAGGGTTAGATTAGGGATTTTGGGAGTGAGACAATTTTTTGCTATGAATTGTAGGGTGATGATGAAAAGGTGAAACATTATGGTTCTTTGGTAAAGGGGAAATAGTTGTAGGTCAAAAAAAAGTAGCGATAGTTCAGGAGTAAGTATTATTTGTTTATGAAATAGTGTCGTTATAAAATTTTGGATCTTATACCAAACTTTTCTGATTTTGTTGCAGGACCAGAATATATGGATCAAGGAGCCTTAGGATTTTCCGCATCTCCAGCATAGAGGTGAGTATTTTGGGTTCCATTTCGCCAAAAGTGTTGGTGTTCTATAGTATCTTAACGATAGTGATGGCCGGTTCGCGTATCCGAACCCGGATCTGCCACGGATTTATCCCGTTCACGAACGGCAGATTTTTCCGGATTTTCCTCCTTCCGAACTTCCGAACCGCGGATTTCTCGTATTTTCGAAAATTTTCGGAAATACGGTAAATCTCGTAATTTCGAAAATTTTCGAAAATACGCGTTCTCATAATTTCGAAAATTTTCAAACATACAAGGATTTCTCTTATTTCCGTACATACGTATTTTCGAAAATTTACGAAACTACGAGGATTACTCGTATTTTCCAAAATACGTATGTACGGAAATAAGAGAAAACCTTGTATTTTCGAAAATTTTCGAGATTACGAGAAAACACGTATTTTCAAGGATATTTTTCCTTTTAACGGGTCCGCTGGCAGATTTTCGAATTTTTCCGAAAATTTGCGGATCCTCGAGCGGACCGGATTTTTCGGACATCTCTACTTAACGATAGTTTTTTTGTGGTTTCCCAGTGTTGTGAGCAATTTGATAATTGGAATGGTAGGATTACTGCGTCTGACCATTGTTCTTCTAGAAATATTTTCCCCAATTCCTCTTCCCATCTTAGAAACGGTTTTATTTTGGTCATCGTGTTTTTATTATTTAGCATGGTGTAAAAGGTGGTGATTCCTTTTGGTGGTATCTTGGAGGTTACAAACTGTAGTTCTGTAGATTCCGTTGATGTTTTCCATTTTGATTTGGAAGCAGAGAGGTAGGATATTGCTTGGATATGTTTGTTATGGTCTTTCTGGTTGAGATGATATTTTCTTTGTAGCGTTAGGAATGGTATGGTTTCTCCTTGTTTGTATAGTTGATCTATTGTGAACCCATTGGGTTTGATAATTGGGGATTACAATTTCCAGGCTTTCAATTGGAATGTAGTCATATAGTGGGGCTAAGAAAGTTTGATTTTTATGTATGGTTCTCCAGTTGGAGATTGATGTTCTGGGGATAGTAAATGAATAGTTTGTGGTTTTATCTCCTAATAGGATTGCTCCGAGGATCTTTTGTAGATTTGAAGTTGAACACATATGTTCCTCTATTTGGCACCATAGTTTGTTGTTTGAGTTGTTGTTCCACCAGAATCGTATTTGATCTAGTATAGTAGCTTGGTAATAGTCTTTTAGTATTGGTATTGCCAATCCTCCCATCTTGCGTGTTTGGCCATGATTTGATTGTTTATTCTAGCTGTTATTTGTCCCCAAACAAATTGGGTGATATTTTTTTGAGCTCTAGAAAAAAAGGAGTCTGGTATAGTTATTGGTAGGGATCTGAACATGTATAGGTATTGTGGTAGTATGAGCATTTTGGAAGCCATTATTCTGTTCATTAAAGATTTCCATTTTTTGGTTTTGGATTATAGTTTTTCTGAGAGTGGCAGGAAGTTCATTTTGTATAAATCTTCTAGGTTAGTCGAAATTTTGATTCCAATGTATGTTATTTCATTTGTTTCCCAATGAAATAACATACTATTTGCTGGATAGAAATATTTTTAATGCTCCTGATATGTTGGTGCCTAGTACTTGAGATTTGTTTTCGTTTATTTTATAATATGAAATCAAACCAAATTGAAGTATATGTTTTTGGATATGGATTAAAGAGGTTATTGGTTGTGTTACTATTAGTATGACATCATCTGCAAATAAAGCTATCTTGTGGTTTGTGGATTTAATTTGGATTCCTTTGATATTTGTATCTGTACGGATTTTTTCAGCTAGGGGTTCCATTGCTAGGGCGAATATTAGTGGGGAAAGTGGACATCCTTGTCTGGTTCCGTTGTATATTTTGAAGGGGCTTGATAACATGTTCGATATGAATACTATTGCAGAGGGTTTGGAGTAGAGTGCCATTATTGCTTTTTTAAATTGGTTTTGGAAACCAAATTTATCTAGGACATGGTTCAAGTAGGACCAGTTTAGGCGATCAAAAGCCTTTTCGGCGTCGAGAGTTATGAACAATAATGATATATTTTTTTTGTTGGACCAGTCTACTAGGTCTATAATTCTCCTTGTGTTGTCTATGGACTGTCTGTTCTTTATGAAGCCAATTTGGTCTTGGTATAGTATAGTATTTGAGGTTGAATAAAGACAAACGTCCATCCAGTCCAACCCATCTAGCAATATCCTCATTTCCTGCCTAACTGTTGATCCAGAGGAAGGCAAAAAAAAAACCACCAAATTTATGAAGGGGGAAAAAATTCCTTCCTGACTCCAAGTGGCAATCGGAAATTTCCCTGGATCAACTCTACTTTATGTATCAATACCAGTAACTTGCAACATTCCTTGTTTGCAGAAACTCATCCCGCTTTTTTTTTAAACTGACCAATGAACCTGCCATTACAACGTCCACTGGAAGACAGTTCCATAGCTTTACCGTTCTCACAGTGAAAAACCCTTTCCGAGCTTGAAGCCTAAACCTTTTTTCTTCAAGTCTTAAGGGATGTCCACGTGTCCTCTGACATGTTCTATTGGTGAACAATGCCCAAGATAGTTTATTGTATGGCCCGTTAATGTATTTATACACAGTAATCATATCCCCACGCAAGCGCCTTTTCTCCAGCGTACATAATTGTAACTTTTCCAGTCTCTCTTCATATTCAAGCTCCCCCAATCCCCTTATTAATTTAGTTGCCCTTCTCTGAACCCTTTCCATTTCAAAGATGTCCTTTTTGTACACAGGATTCCAAAATTGCACTGCATATTCCAAATGAGGCCTTACCAATGCTTTTGTAAAGAGGGAGAATTACATTTTCCTCCCTTGAATCCATACCTCTCTTTATACAAGACAATACCATGCTGGCTCTAGCTGTTGCCGCCTGGCACTGCTTGCTACCTTTAAGTTTGTTATCCACCAAAACTCCAAGATCCCTTTCCAACAGGGATTCACTTAACACAGAGCCATTTATAGTATAAGTAGCACAAGGATTTTTAAGTCCAAAATGCATCACCTTACATTTATCAACATTGAATTTCATCTGCCACTTAGCAGCCCAATGTGATAATCTATCTAGATCCCCTTGCAATGATTGCACATCCTCTGAAGTTTTTAATGGTCGACAAAGTTTTGTGTCGTCAGCAAACACAGAAACCTTACTGACAATACCCACTTCCAAATCATTAATAAATAGATTAAATAGAAGCGGCCCCAACTCAGAACCCTGTGGCACCCCACTTAGCACTTTAGTCCATAATGATGAAGCCCCATTAACAACTACTCTCTGCATCCTATTCATTAACCAATTTTCTATCCATGTACAAATGTGACTCCCCAGCCCAACAGACCTTAGCTTATTCATTAGTCGCCTATGAGGGACTGTATCAAAAGCCTTTGCAAAATCCAAGTAAACTACATCTACTGCTATACCAGAGTCTAAATTTCTACTTACTTCCTCATAAAAGCCAAGCAAGTTAGTTTGACAAGATCTATTCCTCCTAAATCCATGCTGGTTACTACTTATAATATCAGTCCTTGAAACATACTCTAGAACATGCTCCCTTATTAAACTTTCCAGGATCTTCCCCACCACTGAAGTTAAACTTACAGGCCTGTAATTACCCGGCTGTGAACGACTACCCTTTTTGAATATTGGAATAACATCAGCCTTTTTCCAATCCAGAGGCACACCACCGGACATGAGGGAATCAGCAAAAATAAGAAACAATGGCCTAGATAAAACTGAACTTAGCTCCTTAAGTACCCGAGGATGTATTTTATCGGGTCCAGGAGATCTATTAATATTAACCTTCTTTAGTTCTTTCTGTACCATATCCTCGGTTAACCAAAGTGCACTTGAATCTTTTATACCATTATTGCTATTATACTCTATGATATCTGTACTTGGATCTTCTATAGTGTATACAGAGGAAAAGAAATTATTCAAGACATTTGCTTTATCGCAATCCTCCGTAACTAACTTATCCCCATTAATTAATGGTGCCACATTCTCAGTCCTCATCTTCTTACTATTAATATACTTGAAAAAATGTTTAGGCTTAGTGATGCTTTCTTCAGCTATCCTAACTTCATTATTAATTTTAGCTAGTTTGATTGCTTTCTTACACTCCTTGTTACAGTTTTTATAATCCCTAAAGGCCCTTTTCGTTCCCTCGGCCTTAAAGGTTTTAAATGCCTTTTTCTTCCTTTCCATTTGCCTCTTTACATCAGAATTCAGCCACATGGGCGCTGATTTATTTTTTTTTACATTTATTTCCCAAGGGTATAAATTTAGATGTGAACTGGCTTAAAATCCCCTTGAACACAGTCCACTTCTGTTCAGTACATTTACCTGATAATACATTATCCCAGTTGACATTCTGAAGAGCTGCTTTTAACCTGGGAAAATTTGCTTTCCTGAAATTAAATGTCTTTGTTAACCCAGCGCACTTTTCCTTTCGATAACAAAGTCCAAATGTCACTATTTCATGGTCACTATTCCCTAAGCCTCCAGTTTCCTTTATATCTATAATGCGCTCCACAATGTTAGATATTACCAGATCCAACAGAGCTCCTTTTCTAGTAGGAACCTCAACCACCTGTGAGAGAAAATTATCTTGCAGCAAATTCAGGAACTCATCACCTTTTTCTGTGATGGCAGTTCCACCACACCAATCAATGTCAGGGTAATTGAAGTCCCCCATAATAAGCACACTCCCCAAACTTGCAGCCCTTGCCAACTGCATATGAAGTTGACTCACCTCCTCTCTGCTAGCATTTGGCGGCTTATAGCAGACACCAACAATGACATTACCCCCTTTCCTGTTGCCTAATTCCACCCATATTGCCTCCACTTTATCATCCATATCACCAGTTATCTCTTCTTTTAAATTTGTCTTCAATTCTTTTTTAACATAAACACATACTCCTCCCCCTTTCCTTTTTTTTCTGTCCTGCCTAAACAAGGCATATCCTTCTATATTTACAGCCCAGTCGTGAGAACTGTTCAACCACGTTTCTGCTATACCTATTACATCATACTTTTCATTCAATGCCATCATTTCCAATTCACCCATTTTGTCAGCCAGGCTTCTTGCATTTGCAAACATACATTTTAGATTATGATCCTGTAATTTATTCGTACACTTTAATACACATGCCTCCCTATCCCCTATGCTAGCCCCACCCCCCTTTCCGCCCACAACTGGCCTATCTACACCCTGCTTTCCTCCTGGACTATCTGTCCCAGTGAGACTGCTAATACCCTCCCCCCCAAAACCTAGTTTAAAATCCCTCCAACCCTCTAGCCATCTTCTCCCCTAAAAAAGCTGCACCACCATCAGTGAGATGCAACCCATCCCTACTAAAGAGCCTGTAGCCGACAGCAAAGTCTGCCCAGTTCTCAATAAACCCAAACCCTTCTTCCTTACACCACTCTCTTAGCCACGCATTAATGCTCCTAAGCTCCCGCTGTCTCCCTGGCTTAGCACGTGGCTGCGGTAGTATTTCTGAAAACACTACCCTGGAGGTCCTTGCTTTTAACTTGGCCCCTAGCTCTCGGAAATCATGTTTAAGGACCTCACCTCCACCTCTAACTTTGTCATTGGCACCAATGTGAACCAAGACCGCCGGGTCACCCCCAGCCCCACCCAATAATCTGTCTACACGATCCACCACATGCCGAACCCTAGCACCCGGCAGGCAACACACAGTTCGGCATGTAGGGTCTTGGCGGCAGATTACCCTATCTACCTTCCTTATAATGGAGTCCCCTACCACTACCACCTGCCTTGCATTCCTGACCCTTCGTTCCTCCTCCCTTGTATCAGAGATGGCAGTCCCCTGGGTGCTCAAGGGACTAGCCCCCTCCATACACGCTAATTCCGAGGTGTCCTCCTCCACTTCATTACCTAAGGCGGCAAATCTGTTGGGATGGACAATCTGGGAAGAAGCCCCCCTACTCTTCCGTCCCCCACTTCCCCTAGTAACCCTAACAAAACTACCTCCTTCCTCGTCCTTTCTTGTCCCTCTTCCACCCACCTCTATACTGGCCCAAGCCAGTGCCTGCTGACCCCCCAGTTCTGCCAATCCCTGCAATGCTGCAAGCTGCCCCCTTAGACTCTCCACCTCAGCTTCCAAACGGGCAACCCACTCACACCTGACACAGACATAGGTTCCCCGGAACGTCTGCTCCAGGTTCCTATACATGTGGCAGGATGCACATTGCATGGTACTGACAAAACTGTCCCTTCTAATACGCAACACCAGCACAGTGACGCACAAACCTCTCTGCGAGACTTTGCAGAGAAAATGCGCATTCACGCGCATGACTGACAGCGAGAGGGGAGCCGCGAGGTGAGGCAGGCCGCACATTTTGAAAGCTGAAAAACGGGTAAATGATCTTCATTTTTGAAAAATGATATAGGCGTTTGGGGAGGGTTACTAATAATCTTGTCAATACATAAAAGTTGTTTTTGGGGGTGGACATGCCCTTTAAGTCTTTCGGCTAGAAAATATTTTCAGGTCATTGTTTAGTAAGGAGATTGGCCTGAAGTTTCCAGTTAGGGTTGTGTCTTTTCCTTGATTTGGGATTAGGATTATTACTGCTTTCAGCATTTCTTTGGGGAACGATTGATCTTATATGGCTTGGTTAAACATGCTTTGTAGGTATGGGTTTAAATGTGGTATGAAGGTTTTAAAATAATCGTTAATAAATCCATCTTCTCCTGGGGATTTGCTGAGTTTTAGTGTTTTAACCACTTTTATTATTTCTTCTTGCGAAATTGGTTTGTCTAAATATTCGTTTTGTTCTGTTGATGTTGATGGAAGATTTATAGATCTGAGGAAGGATTCTATTAATTCCGGATTGGGTTGGTTGCGATTACTAGATTTAATAAGTCTTGGTAAGTAATTCATTCTTTATATGATTAATTCAGAGCTGTTAACAGGATTTGGTGGCTTAATAGAAACTAGAATGAAATCCACAATATTACCCAAGATGAACCCATCTAAAAAACAATATTTTTCATTCTGACTCTCTTTCTTCCCCTCTCTAAATAAACACAATAATTGTATATTCCTCGTACATAAGGACCAATTATTTTAATTGTTAACAGAAGAGTATTCATATTTAGGCTTGGGACATTCTGATGGATAAGATTTACATTAATAAATGATCAGATCTCCATTCATTTAGGCACCATTGTCTAATTGGTCATTGTAGGAATGGAAATATCAGACTAATATTACGTTGTTGACTTGTCTGCATTATTCATGCAAAGGAACTCCATCTTGAATATTCAATTCCAAAATGATAGGTTGTTGCAAAATTGCATTTAGTCTATATGCCTGTAAGATGTTAGAAAGTAAATATCTTTATCTTTGAGATCTTGGACATTCCCTTTTTGGGGTTAGAAATATAAATTGGGTCTGTTCCCTTAAAAGTAAATTACACAGTATTGTCAGCCATCCAGTTCATTAGCTAGTGTTGTCAGCCCTCCAGTTCATTAGCCAGTGCTGTCAGCCCTCCAGTTCATTAGCCAGTATTGTCAGCCCTCCATTTTATTAGCAGGTGATGTCAGCAGTTATCTTCAAAACTTACAACTTTTAACTGTATATCTTTTACCTTGTAAAGGGACACTAAACTCAACAAGTTCTTTTTTTCTTCTTCCATAATTTACAAGCTTTTGTATGTTTCTACTGTCATATCTGCATCAGTAAGAAACATAATTGTTTTTGTTTAAATAAAACATTGTCCCACCCTGAGGTAGACAGTCCCTTTTTTAACAAGATGATATTGTTAGTGGATATATATTTAGTTATATATTTAGATATCACATAATTGGAGGACACTTATAATTATTGTAACTAGCAGGGCTGCATTTATTACAGCCTGATTCAATGGAGGACTGGCCCAGTAGGCTGAGGGGCAAATGCCCCCTGGGCTAGTCACAAATGAAAAATTTGGGCTGCCACAGAAGCTATTAGTATGTTACATGTTTGAAAGGCCCAGCTCTAACATGGGCAAGGAATAGGAAATTCATTCAGATCATTTACCAGTCAACCCTCCAGCAGTACTATTAGCAGTATTAGTCAGTCCTCCAGTTCATTAGCAGTATTAGTCAGCCCTCCAGTTCATTAGGCAGTGTTATTCAGCCCTCCAATTCATTAGCTAGTGTTGTCAGCCCTCCAATTCATTAGCTAGTGTTGTCAGCCCTTCAATTTATTAGCCAGTGTTTGACAGCCCTCAAGTTCATTAGCCAGTGTTATTCGGCCCTCCAATTCATTAGCCAGTGTAGTCAGCCCCCCAGTTCATTAGCAGTATTAGTCAGCCCTCCAGTTCCAAAGCCAGTGTCATCAGCCCTTCAGGTGATTAGCCAGTGTTCTCAGGCCCCCAGTTGATTAACTTGTGTTTTCAAAAGAAACTTTGGATAAGTAAAACTTGACTTAGGACATAGGGCCCTATATATCGGTATTGTTATTGTAAAATACCGATCGTTATCGTAAAATAACAAAGTTTTTTAACGATAATGACCACTATTTACCGATAACGACCGGTATTTACCGATAACGACCGGTATTTAGCGATATCGTTAAATACCGGTCGTTATCGGTAAATAATGGTCGTTATCGGTAAATAGTGAGTCATATCGTTAAAAAACGTTGTTATTTTACGATAACGATCGGTATTTTACAATACATAAATATTTACCGATAACGACCGGTATTTACCGATAAACGACCGGTATTTAGAGATATCGTTAAATACCGGTCGTTATCGGTAAATAACGGTCGTTATCGGTAAATAGCGGTCGTTATTTTACGATAACGATCGGTATTTTACAATAACGATACCGATCTTTTATAAATAGGGCACTTAGTGAGGACTTAGCGATTCAAGAACCCACTCCTAGGTACTTGTAAGGGGGAAGAAGAAGATTTTATGACTATAATTATCTTTTAACCACATCATGTACATGAACATGTTGCAGGCAACAATGTAAAATGGGAATAGTAGTCTTAAAAATGTAACTTAAAAGAGTCAGCTTGGTCCAAAATGTTGCAATCTACTGTGATAGCGTCACTTGGTTGTTTTTGCCACCAAGGCCAAAAGGTCCCAGTCCTCCCCTGACCTTATTGTATTTACACTGCATTGATTCTGACAGCCTTACTGTATGTTTTCCATATACAACCCCTAACATTCCCTGACACTTGTCAGGGAATATGCACATATGTACTAGAGTTGGTTACAATTTTGGAGGCTATTATGCCAAAGTGAATCAAATTCAGGATTTAAAGTTCGTAAACACAAATCTATTATTGTCATTTATCTGGTATATCAACATGTATGTGCCGTGTATGGACTGCTACAAAATTAACTACATCTATACCATAGTCATAAACTATAAGAACAGAAGATTGGGGGTTATACAATGGGTAAAGAACATGGGAGCTAAGGATTTCTGCAGTTCAACCAAATAATCTAAGCAAACATCCATCTACTTACAAATCTCTAACCTAAACACAAAGGCAAGACCTGCTAGTTTGACGGCTGATTAGAAACGGAGCTTTTCTGGTTTATAGTGTCTCATACACCCACCCCTAAATCTAATTCATTCTTGCACTTTTGACCAATCATATGTTGGGGTGTACCTAAGAGACAGTATAAAACAGCCAGAGTCTCTTAGTAAGGCCTAATACTGTTTTAGTAGCAGAGCTGCCAGCTTGTGTTATTGTATTTAAGCATGGCAACTGAAAGATGTTTGCTGCCTAAATAACATGTCAAAATGATCGACAGGTCCTCCCTCTGTATCTACAAAACAGGTGGACAGATTTGAAGAAGAGATGTGTATTGGGTTTGGATCAGAGCACCGGGGGACTGAAGGAATGTAAGTAGAGTTCTGCTGCTTTTTTAAAGGGACTGTCCACCCCTCTTTTGAAAAATTAATATGTGGTAGATTAGCCCCCAAAACCTAGACATCGTTTAAGTCTCAAGCTGTAATTCGGCTCCCACCCAGAGATATTATACTTACATCCTCCTCGCTCCACCGCCACTTCCGGGTTCTTCTCCCAGTCTCCACTGTGGCTGCTCTGTTCTTTTTCTGTTCCCAAGCAGCCGCAGTGGAGACTGGTCCGGGAATGGCAGTCAGTGATTGGCCGTGACGTCACAGTCACGGCCGACACTGACTGCCTTACCCAGAAGTGCAGGCCTCACCCTTTGTACTAATAATAGAGGATGGATACATTGAGGGAGGGAAATTATAACTGACCTTTAATCAATAATATAATAAATCTAAAATATATATCTAAAATATTTCTGCAAAACTCTAATCCATGCTTATCATCTTTTAGGGGTATTTCTTACAGAGAATCTAGACAAGACCATGGCCAATCACACTGAAGCTTTCATGGTGATCCTTGTTGGATTTCCAGGTCTTCCTCAACGATTTTATGGCTTTGTGTCTGTCTTGATGTTTTTCATGTACATGGCATCACTATTAGTTAATGGCGCTGTTATATTATTGGTCATTTGGAAAGAAAATCTCCATCATCCAATGTACATTGTGATTGCAAACCTTGCCTTCTCTGATCTTCTTTTTGATACAATAACTTTACCAAAAATAATGGCTAAATACTGGTTTGGGGATGAAACCATAAGCTTCTCATTGTGTCTTTTCCAAATGTTCTTGGTTCATTATTTTGGCAGTCTCGATGGCTTTATCATTATGCTGATGGCCATTGACCGTTATGTTGCCATTTGCAAACCGTTGCGATATTCTTCAATAATAACCAACAAAGTATTAGCCAGGAGCTGCATCTTTTCTTGGATTGTCCTGGCAACTTTTGTCCCGCTAACTAGCGCCTCTCTGAACTCTAAAACTACATTTTGTGGTCGCAACAAAATTATCAGCTTCTTCTGCACCAATGTAGGTGTCACTTCTCTTTCATGTGCAGACATCACCTTCTACAAGCAAATTATCTACGGTCTCGGAATGGTCGCACTTCTTGTTCCTTTAAGTTTAATTTTAATCTCATATATTATAATAATTAAGACAATTTGCACATCAACCCGGTCTGAAAACTGGTCCAAAGGTTTCTACACCTGCACAACACATCTCTTAGTCATCATCTTGTATTTCGTCCCTCGAGTTTTTGTGTATTCAGCAAATCAAGTCAGATTGATTATCGATCCCGATGTAAATGTTTTGATCTTATGTCTCTACACTTTTGTTCCCCATGTGGCCAGTCCCGTAATATATTGTCTTCGTACTAAAGAAATCAAACACACATTTGTAAAAATCCTTAAAAAGAAAAGATTTAGAATTTTGGATACTTGCGATTAGTGATGGCCCAGTTCGCGGATCCAAACCTGAATCCGCGGTGGATTTACCTCGTTCGCGAATGGCGGATATCACGGATTTTCCGGTTTTCCGCCTTCCGAACTTTTTCGAAACGCGTTTTCTAAAATTTTCGATATTACGAGGATTTCTCGTATTTTCGAAAATGCATGGAAATATGTATTTTCGAAAATTTACGAAATTACGAGGATTTTATGTATTTTTGAAAATGAGGGAAAATACATATTTTCTAAAATTTTCTAAATTACGCAGATTTCTCGTATTTTCAAGGATTTTTTTATTTTGATGGGTTTTAATGGGTCCGCTCGCGGATTCTTGAATTTTTGAAGTTTTTTAAAAATTCGCGGATACTCGAGCGGACCGGATTTTGCGAAGTTCGGACATCTCTACTTGGGATTAGTAACACAAAATGATCAACAATGTCAACACAGAGGGGGCTATTGTATTATATATGATAAGTCCACACGAAAAAAACAAATTTATTTCATGTGCATTTCCTTCCAAATTATTTTATAAACAGACTTAATGATGTTATATGACACGTTTCCATAAACATGGCTTATTAAATAATCCTTATTCTCCGCTACGCTTTAATTGTAAACATACATGTAATAAAGTGTTATCACCTTTTATCATATCTCAATGGCAAATTAAAATGAGACTCTAGCTATTTTTATAATGTTTGTGGGAGTTTGTTTTAAAAAAAAATAGAGAGAATTTTATATTCATGAAACTTTTTGATTTATGGCTGGTTCATTGGTTAGTTTCAAATAAAAAAGCTGGATGAGTTTCTACAAACAAGGAATGTTACAGGTTACTGGTATTGATACATAAAGTAGAGTTGGGAAAGGGTTTGTCACTGTGAGAACGGTAAAGCTATGGAACTGTCTTCCAGTGGACGTTGTTATGGCAGGTTCATTGGTCAGTTTAATAAAAAGCTGGATGAGTTTCTGCAAACAAGGAATGTTGCAAGTTACTGGGATTGATACATAAAGTAGAGTTGATCCAGGGAAATTTCCGATTGCCACAGGAATTTTCCCCCCCTTCATAAATTTGGTGTTTTTTTTTTGCCTTCCTCTGGATCAACAGTTAGGCAGGAAATGAGGATATTGCTAGATGGGTTGGACTGGATGGATGTATGTCTTTATTCAACCTCAAATACTATACTATATTATACTATACTGTACTATACTATACTGTACTATACTATATTATACTGTACTGTACTGTACTGTCCTGTACTGTACTATACTGTACTGTACTGTACTATACTGTACTGTACTATACTATACTATACTGTACTATACTACACTATACTGTACTATACTACACTATACTGTACTATACTGTACAATAATATACTATACTGTACTATACTATACTGTACTATACTGTACTATACTATACTATTCTGTACTATACTATACTATACTGTACTACACTATACTGTACTGTACTGTACTGTACTGTACTATACTATACTATACTGTGCTATACTATACTGTACTATACTATACTGTACTGTACTCTATACAGTACTATACTATACCAGCTAGGTCCGAAACGCGTCAAGCCGTTTCACCTTAATAAATAGTTATATCACTACGGTGCTCCGATTGTGTGGTGTGTTCCAGTTCGTGCAGCGGCACCATCTATTTTATGCCCATTTTTAATACTACTATTCTAATTTTACATGGTTTTCTGCAACTTTTTCAAGTGTACAGTATGATATGGTTAAGATAACTAAATGGAGGGCTGACTTAACACTGACTAATGATCTGGAGGGTTGATCTGGACTGCTAAAAACACTGGGTAATGATCAGGAGGGCTTACAATATTGGGTAATGAACTGGAGAGTTGATAACAATGGATAATAATCTAAAGGGATGAAAATACTGGGTAATGATAAGGAGAACTGATAACACTTGGTAATGATCTGGAGGGCTGACAATATTGGGCAATGATCTGGAGGGCTGAAAACACTAAATAATGATCTGGAGGGTTGATAACACTGGGTAATGATCTGGAGGGCTGACAATACTGGATAATGAACTGGAGAGCTGATAACACTGGATAATGATCTGGAAGGCTGAAAACACTACATAATGATTTGGAGGGCTGATAACACTGGGTAATGATCAGGAGGACTGATAACACTGGCTAATAATCTGGAGGGCTAATGGAAGGCTGACAATATTGGGTAATGGACTGGAGGGTCAAAAACAATGCATAATGATCTGGAGGGCTGAAAACACTGGGTAATGATCAGGAGGACTGGTAACACTGGGTAATGATTTGGGGGGCTGACAATACTGGACCATGAACTGGAGAGCTGATAACACTGGATAATGATCTGGAAGGCTGAAAACACTACATAATGATTTGGAGGGCTGATAACACTGGGTAATGATCAGGAGGACTGATAACACTGGCTAATAATCTGGAGGGCTAATGGAAGGCTGACAATATTGGGTAATGGACTGGAGGGTCAAAAACAATGGACAACAAAAGTGGGCTGATAACACTGGCTGATGATCTCGAGGGCTTACAATACTGGCTAATGATCTGGAGGGCTGACTAACACTGGATAAGGTTCTGGAGGGCTGACTTACACTGGCTAATGATCTGGAGAGCTGATATAACACTGGCTAATGAACTGGAGGGTTGAATAACACTAGCTAATAAACTGGAGGTCTGACTTACACTGGCTAATGAACAGGAGGGCTGACTAATAATAAATCTCATAAAACATAAGATCGGGCAACCTACCTGGTCCTGTCTTCCACTGGGTGTAGCACTCAGGGAAACTCACAGTCCCAGGAGGACCGGCGCCTCCAAAACAGATAAACTTCTTCCAAACGATAAAACAGATGGGACGAGTCTTCAACCACATGCAATCAAATCCATTTTATTGTGGCATTATCGGCACCAAAAGTGAGGTAAGGAAAATATGCAAAAGAAACCGCTCCCTGGCGCATTTCGTGACAATTGATTACTCATGGTTGAAGACTTGTCCCATCTGTTTTATTATTTGGAAGAAATGTGATTATATAACTGTATCATTTTAGTTTAGGATGTGGTGCAGCTCCCAGTGTCAAAAAATGAAAGTTCAGCAGCAGAGGAGTCTTCTGTTCCTTGCCCATGTTAGAGCTAGAGGAACGCGTTGTGCCGTTTAAATGGGCACCTTACTAATAGCTTCTGTGGCAGCCCACATTTTTTATTGGAGACCAGCCTGGGGGGGGGGCATATGCCCCTCAGCCTACTGGGCCAGTCTCAATCCTGCACCTGCTAAGTATCTTAATTAAAAAATTCAGCCCACCTGAATTTGATACCGCTGTTTTAGAAGGTTACTGAAATATCCTCGAATATATATGTAGAAAATGGAAAATAGCTTGCGTAAAGGAAAAATGATTTTATTTTGTGATTTGTACAGATTCCCTGGAGCCTGAGCCATCTACAGTTCATTTTATTTACCCTTTACTCGGAACTTTCAGATTTTTTTCTCCCATTGATTTTTGTGGGTCTGTTTTAGAATATTTGGGTTTTTCAACTTTTTCAGAAATCTGAAAATTCGAAAACGGAATTAAACTTGCCAGTTTAAAACATCAATACTTCACATTTTCCTATGGTAAATATTAAGGCCCTACTTTACGAACCCCCATGGGTTTGAATGGAAGTTATGGCTTCTATGGACACTATACTTAAAAAATGATTTTGCCTCATCTTAATCTATAATTGAATACATGTATGTAGCACTTACTCTGATTTGTGTGTGTTGCTGCATGCCTTTAATCCAGCACACATTTTGTTTAGGAGCAGTATCCCCCCTCCCTCTTTTAACCACTCCCACTTCCATCTGACTTGACTTTTCCCCACAAACCAACTGTCAAGCCTGCACACAGCATACAGCATTCCAACTGTCAAATCTCTGTCACCATTCCAGCTACAGTAAAACCACTCACAGAAGAATAGTTTTTGAGAGCAAGGAACTTGATTGACAGCTGAAATTTAAGAAGTTTTAGATTGTATATCTAAAGAAATTGGGGGCAGATCAACAGAAAAATGATACAGTGGTGGGTGGGAAGAATTATAGTTTCCAGTTATGGTCAATTTAAAAAACCTATTTTTCTGCATAGATGCCCTTTAAGGGATTTTCAGTCTGTGGCCCTAAAGATGTTTGTGAACTACAAGTCCCAGCATGCATTGCCTCTGCGGTTGGAGAATGCTTATAAGGATCTCAGGTTATACATCCCAGGCTTTGTTCATTAGCTGTCCATGTCTACTACCTGTTGATTGGTAATTCCTAAATCTGCACTGCCAATGTAAGAGGGATGGTTGGGGGGGTTTATAAAAAGGAAATAACAGTGGGAGAACTTTCAGTAGGTGCTAATGCACAGTATTTGATCATTTTGGGGCTATTTGGAAGTGGGGTCATGCAGGGTTATTTCTATTTCAGCATTAAGTTCAAAATTTATAAATTTTACACTGAATGCTTTATCCAGTTCTATCTGTGTTGGATTAGTAAGGAGAATACACTGTTGATTTTTAGACTAGATAATGGAACATGTCGCAGGTGCAGCTGATTAAAAGAATAAAGAAAGAGCAATCAACGTGGGACTGGAGTGTGACTTGGTTGGGTTAAAGGCTTAATTTTTCCCACAGTGACTATTAGGAGACAGTAAAACATCATTAATTAACAGGATCCCCCACTGGGTCACTACCGACATAATATCGTTAACAGCCATCACTTGTCATTGTGACAATTTGATAAACCCAGAGGAGAAAACTATTGAGATCTCCCAGGCAGATGAACTGTTGGATCAGAGGTTTTGCAGTCATATAATGGCACAATTAGAGGCTACGGGGATTTGTCTTTCACTTTATAATGAGCATCAGATATTAGACATATTTTCCCTAGAGTGTTCAGCCCTGTACTGTTACTTCCTACAGTAATTGGATCTTCTGTCTACACTGATATACATACACTGTAATAATGCAACAAAACACCAAGCTATCATTTTAACTGTACGGATGTATATGGGCCCTGTTAACTATTTAAATCCTAGGCTTGCAGATTCATTTGTATGTGATTTATTAAATAATAAACAGTATTGGAGGTTGTATAAAGACATATGTCCATCTAGTCCAACCTTTATACCCTACCCATAATGTCTGTATAACAGTTACATAGTAACAAGTATTGGAGTTGTATAAAGACATACGTCCATCTAGTCCAACCTTTATACCCTACCCATAATGTCTGTATAACAGTTACATAGTAACATAGTATTGGAGGTTGTATAAAGACATACGTCCATCTAGTCCAACCTTTAACTACCACATAAGTTGTATAACAGTTACATAGTAACATAGTATTGGAGGTTATTAAAGACATACGTCCATCTAGTCCAACCTTTATACCCTACATATGTCTGTTAAACAGTTACATTGAACATAGTAAGTAGGTTGTATAAAGACATACAGTCCATCTAGTCCAACCTTTATACCACCCATAATGTCTGTATAACAGTTACATAGTAACATAGTATTGGAGGTTGTATAAAGCATACGTCATCTACCAACCTTTATACCCACCCATAATGTCTGTATAACAGTTACATAGTAACATGTATTGGAGGTTGTATAAAGACATAACGTCCATCTAGTCCAACCTTTTATACCTACATAATGTCTGTATAAACAGTTACATAGTAACATGTATGGAGGTTGTATAAAGACATACTCCATCTAGTCCAACCTTTATACCCTACCCATAATGTCTGTATAACAGTTACATAGTAACATAGTTGGAGTTGTATAAAGACATACGTCCATCTATCCAACCTTTATACCCTACCCATAATGTCTGTATAACAGTTACTAGAACATAGTATTGGAGGTTGTATAAAGACATACCATCTAGTCCAACCTATACCTACCCATAATGTCTGTATAACAGTTACATAGTAACATAGTATTGAGGTTGTATAAAGACATACAGTCCATCTAGTCCAACCTTTATACCTACCCTAATGTCTGTATAACAGTTACATAGTAACATATTATGGAGGTTGTATAAAGACATATCCATCTAGTCCAACCTTTATACCCTACCCATAATGTCTGTAAACAGTTACATAGTAACATAGTATTGGAGTTGTATAAAGACATACATCTAGTCCAACTTTATACCCATCCTAATGTCTGTTAAACAGTTACATAGTATTGTAGGTTGTATAAAGACATAATCCATCAGTCCACCTTTATACCCTACCCATAATGTCTGTATAACAGTTACATAGTAACATAGTATTGGAGTTGTATAAAGCATACGTCCATCTAGTCAACCTTATACCCTACCCATAATGTCTGTATAACAGTTACATAGTAACATAGTATTGGAATTGTATAAAGACATACTCATTAGTCCAACCTTTATACCCTCCCATAATGTCTGTATAACAGTTACATAGTAACATAGTATTGGAGGTTGTATAAAGACATACGTCCATCTAGTCAACCTTTATACCCTACCCATAATGTCTGTATAACAGTACATAGTAAAATAGTATTGGAGGTTGTATAAAGACTACGTCCATCTAGTCCAACCTTTATACTACCATATGTCTGTATAACAGTTACATAGTAACATAGTATTGGAGTTTGTATAAAGACATACAGTCCATCTAGTCCAACCTTTAACCCTACCCATAATGTCTGTATAACAGTTACATAGTAACATAGTATTGGAGGTTGTATAAAGACATACGTCCATCTAGTCCAACCTTATAACCTACCCATAATGTCTGTATAACAGTTACATAGTAAAATAGTATTGGAGGTTTATAAAGACATACGTCCATCTAGTCCAACCTTTATACCCTACCCATAATGTCTGTATAACAGTACATAGTAACATAGTATGGAGGTTGTATAAAGACATAGTCCATCTAGTCCAACCTTTATACCCTACCCATAATGTCTGTATAAACAGTTACATAGTAACATAGTATTGGAGGTTGTATAAAGACATACGTCCATTAGTCCAACCTTATATACCTACCCATAATGTCTGTATAACAGTTACAAGAACATAGTATTGGAGTTGTATAAAGACATACATCCATCTAAGACACAAACTTTTATTACCCTACCCATAATGTCTGTATAACAGTTACATAGTAACATAGTATTGGAGGTTGTATAAAGACATACGTCCATCTAGTCTAACCTTTATACCCTACCCATAATGTCTGTATAACAGTTACATAGTAACATAGTATTGGAAGTTGTATAAAGACATACGTCCACCCAGTACAACCTTTAAAGCCTGCTCATTAACTCTACAAAACAGTTTATCTAGAGGAAGGATTTGGTAAAATGAATATAGGTAGGGTGTCTCTGGCTTTGACACACCATCACAACCCTGCCCACTTGACCTCTGAACTTAAAGACAATGTAAACAGATCTGGGACAGTGTTTGCTTGGTTAGTTACTTGAAGACATTTGACTCCTGTATTGTATCTAAAATTACAGCCCTTGGTTATATACCTCACACTTAGTTAACTAAATACTTATTGTAAAGTCTATTCTGTTGAAAAATACATTTTCCCTTTTATTTTAGCAAAACTTTTTTTTCACAGCTACACTACTGTAACAAATTAATTATGTTATTGATAAACCTGTACAATTCCAAATCGTTTCCCCATAACGACAAACTTATAAGATACCTTATAGTTAAAGGGTAACTGTGGTCCCATGCAAGTGCCCTTAAAAAGAGCTCTCTCATACCTTTCAAACAAGCCTAAGATGATGTATGTTGCTTCTCTGGATCTTACGTTATAGGCTTGTAAAATTATACTTCCCAGACTGCCCTGTCTCTGTGTCTCTGTGACAGGCATGTGTTATAGCTGTGTTATAAGCCCCACCCCAAAAATCAATCTTTTCTGAAGCTAGTTACAAACCTGCAACCATTCTTAGTTCTTCTACCTATGGACAGCTTAGGGAGAAAAAAAAATCTTTTCAGGATTGTGGCTAGCTTTAA
The DNA here is from genome assembly GCA_019447015.1 of Hymenochirus boettgeri. Classification (NCBI taxonomy): domain Eukaryota; kingdom Metazoa; phylum Chordata; class Amphibia; order Anura; family Pipidae; genus Hymenochirus; species Hymenochirus boettgeri. Next base: position 169,405 of record JAACNH010000055.1, on the reverse strand, counting down.
AAATGACTTAGAGGTTCGGGGATGGGGCTTATGATGCTCTGTCCCAGCAGTGGGCATGTTCCAACCTTAAAGTTAGGGGCAGACCTTTGGTGCTGTTGATGTCACAGCTCACAGGAAAAAACACCCTTACACTGCTTTAACTTTGGATAGACTGCAGCTAGAAGCATGATCCTCAAGTCATTTAAATGAGGGCCACTTGTATGGAGCCCACAGTTCATCTTTAATATTAAATTCAGGCTTAATTACCTTTTAGATTTAACTTTCCTTTTATCTGTGTTTTCAATTTTCTGTTTCTCTTCCCTGTGCCCCGATCCTGTTCTTCGTCTATTTTATTTCTATTCCGTCCCCCTATCACGGCAGAAAAGGGCTCAGAATGTAGCCAACAGAGAATTTCACAAAAAGAATATTAAAGATAAAGCCGCTCACCTTGCAGCCATGTTCAGATGTGAGGATTTGCCACAGGTGATTAATATCCTACCATTGTATAAAGATATTATGTCACACTTTTCTATAACCTGATTGGTCCTCCATTGTATAAAGATATTGTGTCACACTTTCTATAGCCTGATTGGTCCTCCATTGTATAAAGATATTGTGTCACACTTTCTATAGGCTGATTGGTCCTCCATTGTATAAAGATACTATGTTGCACTTTCTATAACCTGATTGGGCCTCCATTGTATAAAGATACTATGTTGCACTTTCTATAACCTGATTGGGCCTCCATTGTATAAAGATATTATGTTACACTTTCTATAACCTGATTGGGCCTCCATTTCATAAAGGTATTATGTCAAACTTTCTATAACCTGATTGGTGCTCCATTGTCTCGTTTTCCACCTTTATAACCCTACCATATGTCTATCTAACATTACAATAGTATTGGAGGTTGTATAAAGCATACACCATCTAGTCCAACTTTTATACCCTACCCAGTCTGTATAACAGTTACATAGTAACATAGTATTGGAGTTGTATAAAGACATACTCCATCTAGTCCAACCTTATACCCTACCCATAATGTCTGTATAACAGTTACATAGTAACATAGTATTGGAGTTGTATAAAGACATCACGCATCTAGTCCAACCTTTATACCTACCCATAATGTCTGTATAACAGTTACATAGTACATAGTATTGGAGGTTGTATAAAGACATACGTCCATCTATCCACCTTATACCCTACCCTATGTCGTATAAACAGTTACATTACTAATTTGGAGGTTGTAAAGACACGTCCATCTAGTCCAACCTTTATACCTACCATAATGTCTGTATAACAGTTACATAGTACATAGTATTGGAGGTTGTATAAAGACATATCCCTCTAGTCCAACCTTTATACCCTACCCATAATGTCTGTATAACAGTTACATAGTAACATAGTATTGGAGGTTGTATAAAGACATACGTCCATCTAGTCCAACCTTTATACCCTACCCATAATGTCTGTATAACAGTTACATAGTAACATTATTGGAGGTTGTATAAAGACATACGTCCATCTAGTCCAACCTTTATACCCAACCCTAATGTCTGTATACAGTACATAGTCACTAGTATTGGAGGTTGTATAAAGACATATCCATCTAGTCCAACCTTTATACCCTACCCATAATGTCTGTATAACAGTTACATAGTAACATAGTAGTTGGAGGTTGTATAAGAAGACCTACCCATAATGTCTGTATAACAGTTACATAGTAACATAGTATTGGAAGTTGTATAAAAACATACGTCCATCTAGTCCAACTTTTATATCCTACCTATGTCTGTATAACATTTACATAGTAACGTAGTATTGGAGGTTGTATAAAGACATACGTCCATCTAGTCCAACCTTTTTACCCTACCCATAATGTCTGTATAACAGTTACATAGTAACATAGTATTGGAGGTTGTATAAAGACATACGTCCATCTAGTCCAAACATACGTCCATCTAGTCTAACCTTTATACCCTACCCATAATGTCTGTATAACAGTTACATAGTAACATAGTATTGGAGGTTGTATAAAACATACGTCCATCTAGTCCAACTTTTATATCCTACCCATAATGTCTGTATAACAGTTACATAGTAATATAGTATTGGAGGTTGTATAAAGACATACAGTACGTCCATCTAGTCCAACCTTTATACCCTACCCATAATCTCTGTCTAACAGTTACATAGTAACATAGTATTGGAGGTTGTATAAAGACATACGTCCATCTAGTCCAACCTTTATACTCAACCCATAATGTCTGTATAACAGTTACATAGTAACATAGTATTGGAGGTTGTATAAAGTCATACATCCATCTAGTCCAACCTTTATACCCTACCCAAAATGTCTGTATAACAGTTACATAGTAACATAGTATTGTAGGTTGTATAAAGACATACGTCCATCTAGTCCAACCTTTATACTCTACCCATAATGTCTGTATAACAGTTACATAGTAACATAGTATTGGAGGTTGTATAAAGACATACGTCCATCTATCCAACCTTTTTTCCCTACCCGTAATGTCTGTACAACAGTTACATAGTAACATAGTATTGAAGGTTGTATAAAGACATAAGTCCATCTAGTTCAACCTTTATACTCTACCCATAATGTCTGTATAACAGTTACATATTAACATAGTATTGGAGGTTGTATAAAGACATACGTCCATCTAGTCCAACCTTTATACCCTACCCATAATGTCTGTCTAACAGTTACATAGTAACATTGTATTGGAGTTTATATAAAGACATACGTCCATCTATCCAACCTTTATACCCTACCCATAATGTCTGTCCAACAGTTACATAGTAACATAGTATTGGAGGTTGTATAAAGACATATGTCCATCTAGTCCAACCTTTATACCCTACCCATAATGTCTGTATAACAGTTACATAGTAACATAGTTTTGGAGGTTGTATAAAGACATACGTCCATCTAGTCCAACCTTTAAACCCTACCCATAATGTCTGTATAACAGTTACATAGTAACATAGTTTTGGAGGTTGTATAAAGACATACGTCCATCCAGTCCAACCTTTATACCCTAACCATAATGTCTGTATAACAGTTACATAGTAACATAGTATTGGAGGTTGTATAAAGACATATGTCCATCTTGTCCAACCTTTATACCCTACCCATAATGTCTGTATAACAGTTACATAGTAACATAGTATTGGAGGTTGTATAAAGACATCCGTCCATCTAGTCCAACCTTTATACCCTACCCATAATGTCTGTATAACAGTTACATAGTAACATAGTATTGGAGGTTGTATAAAGACATACGTCCATCTAGTCCAACCTTTAAACCCTACCCATAATTAATCCAGGTCATGGTATATCCGTTGTTTTCAGTTACCCATAATGCCTTTCTAAAAGTTACATAGTAACATAGTATCGGTGGTTATATAAAGACATTCATCCATCTAGTCCATCATTTATATAGTACCTTGTCCATAATTCCAACTGTTACGTAGTAATGGAGGTTATATAAAGACATACATCCTAACAGTGGAAGACAGTTGCACAATTTCACTGTAAAGAAACATTGTCCTAATTGAAGATGAAACTTTTCTCTACTAATATTAAAGGATGTCCATGAGTCCTCTAAAATTAGACCATCCTACTCTTGGAGCAGCATCTGTGGTTGATTTATTTACCAAACCCTAGCAGTTTAGATATTTTCAGGCTCATTTACCCTGAGCTGCTATCGCTCTGGGTAAATGCTGCTTTTGCGATTCAATATCGTGATTGGGGGATTTACCCACTGCAGAATTTTAACGCCAGTTAAAATCCAGCGCTAAACCTCATATTGAATCTTGAGCGTCGGATGCGCAAGTGATTTTAGCGTACACCAATAGTGTGCTCCTCTGTTTGCTTAATATCAGGTATATCCTTTCTATCTTCAAGACTATTTCTTTGTAGATATCTTAGCCATACAACCTACTGCTGTCAGACATTTATCCACTACATCGCTAGTAGAGATGGAATGAACCCAATCACAAGTTTGACCCGAACTTTAATAGTTCAGATGAACCCAAACCCTTTTTCAAACTCGCTGACTCCATAATTATTGAAAATTGATAATTATTGAATTCTCGTATCGGTAACTCTTAAATGTAGCATTCGATTTCGGTAACACTCGAATGTGGCCTTCGATATCGGCAACCCTCAAATGTATCATTCGGTAACCCTTGAATGTAGCCTTCCATTTTGGTAACCCTTTAATGTATCATTCGGTAACCATTGAATTCGGCCATAATCCTCGAATGTAGCAAAAACTCAATGCATAAACCCGACCATTGCCCCATCATGGAGGAAGTTAAATAAGTTTTGGTGATAGTGACGTGTTCCCCAGACCATTTACCTGGTGCCACAGCCATTTACAGTAAGTTACCATTGTTATTCATTTGTATTTAAATCCAAACTTTTCAAACTATTCCTCCCCATTGACTTTGATGGGTTTGTTTTCAAACTACCGAACTTCAGAACTTTTACTGAAGTTCAAAAAGGAACCAAACTTTAGGAAGTTTTTCCATCTCTAGTCGCTAGGTACTAATTTCCACAAACAGGTCATAAATACAGTACTGGTACCAGTCATGAGAACTGATCATTCAGCCCATATTATTTTATGCTATTTGGCTTGTTTCAGGTCTAAATTCTCTGCTGCTACTTATTGGTGGGGCTTTTACTATGTAAGCTGATTGGGCTCTGATACTCTTTCTGTAGATAGTTGTCATATGATAATGAATAAAGGAGATTTAGTGTCAGACCATACTGACATGCAACGTCATGTTTTCTTGGACCACATTTGTATGTGATCTGCATGGCAGTGCATATTAATTTCCATGGCCACAATGTGACTTCTGGCCTATGTAATCACCACAATTAACTCTTTACTGTTGAATTTGAAGTAGGACTTACTTACATTTAAGAGCACTTTAAGAACTATTTTAGGAGAACTTACAGTAAGTGCAGATGAAAAGTTTTGACACTTAAAAAAAAGTACATACTTTCTTGGTCCCATGCTGATGGCTCCCCACTGCTTTCTGGATCACACTTTATAGATAATTAACATAGCAGGCACATGGTGAGTAAAGCAATTCAACTGCTGGCATGCACAGTCACATGGCAGACTGGCAGACCTACTGGCAGACTATTCCTCACCATCCAGAAGATAAAGTGAGGGGTAGACATAAGTGTGGGACCCCAGAAAGACATGTACGGTACTTCTTTTTTTAAAATTTATTATATTTTCAAAAACAATACATTTTCCAATACAGTTATCAAGTACATGTTTGTATGTTTATCATCTACATTAACATATATTTATTACGTAACCAATTTCCAAGATGTAGTTATTACACGAGAATACTTTGGCAGTGAACACTCATAATCTAATACCCAGGTAGAACTCAAAGACTAATACTTGAAACAAGAACACAAGAGGAAATACGGACATTTAGCATCTCCTACATTTTCTTGCAATTATCATTTAGTTATTTTCCTATCGCCCCAAATCGGGGTATATGATACCCTAATATGGGATTTCATTATTTTGTTCAAGGACATCTCTTGAATATTTGGTAAAGCCTTCACCCATTTACTATCAATTATCTTTGAAAATAATATTGTCTTGTATTGTAGTAATTTTGATACAATCTGGCCATTAATTTCTTCTGTTTAAACTCAATAATCTCATAATTGTGTAAGGTGCAAATTCTGCTTAACAAACCCTCAGAATATTTAAGATACAATGCCTCAGCTGTAGGTATGTAAAATAGAATCTGACTGTTGTCAGATTGTGAGAATTAATAAGGAGTTTTGGCATTGGTCCACAGTTTATAGATTGGATACAATTTTTATATAACCAACCGAGGGCGAGAATATCTATACACAATAGTATGTTTGATTCCTTTATACTATATAGGGGAACAAGACAGGGCTGCCCTCTTTTCCCTTTGCTATCTGCATTAATGATTGAGGCAGTGGCAATCAAAATAAGATGAAATAATGTGATAAGAGGTCTAACGTTGCCTTGTACACTGATGATATTATTATGTTTTAAGATGCCTCTAATGAGTCCTTGATAGAAACAATGAAAATATTGTCCGTTTGGTGAATTCTCGGGGATATACATTAACTGGAATAAGTCAAGCATCATGCCTCTAGATAAATGGAGTAACGGTATGGGATCCATATATTAATATTCAATATCAATGGTGGATTCATTAAAATATTTAGGGATATATATATAACTAAAACACAAAATCCAATATAACTCCTGGGCACACTGTTGTTTGTGAAGTCAAATCACTCTTTATTCAACGTTTCGACGTCTCGCAGGACGTCTTCATCAGGACATCTACAAAGTGCAACTAAGTGAACAATTACTTAAATACAATATCATGTGATCCACCACACCCTCTCCTCATCATGTGATACAACACACCTCCCTCCTGTATATCACTAAATCTTTATTCACTTTACTACTTAGTTTTTTAAAAGTGCATACTTGCTAAAAGTGCTTCCCAAGTGCCTTCTTTGAAGCTATGAAGTGCATTCCGTGCATTCTGTTTGTGCAACCTTTTCATAAAGTGCCTAGAGATTAAAACATATTAAAGAGCATAAGTATAAATATTTAAAAGTGCATAAGTATACATGTGCATGAATAAAAAACTATTAAAAGTTTAAAAGTTGTTTCGTTATATCACCCTATTTCTCACAGTACAATCAAAGTTACACTTATAAATATCATCATAAAAAACATTTAAAGGAAAATTGCGTATTTAGCCCTTTTGGTGTTAATGTATTGAGCCTATGGATCCATTCTGCTTCCCTGCACAATAACTGATTCGCCCTATCTCCTCCTCTTTTTGGTATTTTAACCTGATCTATGACCATTACTTTCATAGAGCTAATTGGGTGCCCTTCTTTGGCATAATGTATTGCCACTGGATTTACATCCCCTCTTAGTTCATTCTTTATCATTCTCTCCTTTGTAGTTTTTATATGAGATTTATGATTGGCAAATCTTTTCTTAAACGTAGTAATCGTTTTCCCAACATAATATAGGGAGCATGGGCACTTTATTATGTAGACACAATAGTCTGTATTACAGCTATATTTGCCCTTTATATAGATTTTTTTGGCCATTATGTGGATGGCAAAAATATTTTGCCTCCATCATAAAATTGCACATGCTACATCCATAGCACCTTGTGCATCCTTTCCTTTGTACATTCTCCATATCTCTGTCATATTTCTCTGTTGGATCTGCAGATACTAGTATATCCTTCAAGTTTTTATTTCTTTTATACATTATTTTCGGTTTTCCCATCTTTGCTATTCTCTGATCATTTTCAATTATTTGCCAATATTCTTTAGTTTTTTCCTTTATCTGCCCCCCCATTTCACTATATTGTATTATGAATGGGATACATTTCTCCACCTTCTCTTTCTTTACATTTCTACCCTCTCGAAATCTAGTTCTCGCTTGTTCTAATGCTTTTCTTAAGACCTGATCTGTATACCCTCTTTCACCAAATCTTTTCTACATTTCATAAAGTTTTACTTCACAGTCCTCCCTTTGTGAGCATATCCTCATTACTCTAAGGAACTGCGAGATGGGCAACCCTTGTATCTGTTTCTTTGGGTGAAAGCTATCCGCTCTCAAGATTGCGTTCCGATCTGTAAGTTTTCTATAGAGCGTGGTAGTCAATTTTTGGTCCTTCTGCATTATTGTCACATCCAGAAAATTTATTTCCGTGTTGTGGATTTTGGGGTTGAATTTAATTCTTGGGCAGATCCCATTTAAATAGACAACAAAATCTTCCAATTCCTGTAATGTTCCGTGCCACAACAAAAATATGTCGTCTATATAGCGCCACCATCTGGTCGCGCAGTTCTTGAACAATTCAGAGGAGAAGATGCACTGTTCCTCTAAATACCCCATAAACAGATTCGCGTATGAGGGTGCTGCAGGACTCCCCATTGATGTCCCAGTAGTCTGGAGATAGAAATTGCTTTCAAATCTGAAAATATTACATTTTAACAGAATTTCTAAGGTTTTTATAAGGAACTCAGTAGGAATATTGGTGTCTATACGTTGAAAATGTTTCACAGCTTCGATGCCAATCTCACCATCAATATTTGTATATAGTGCAGATATGTCCATGGTTACCATAATCTTATCTCTATCTGTGTTTTGTATACCCTTTAACTTATCTAGGAAGTCCTGAGTATCTCTGACATACGCTGGTAGATCTTGTACCAATTGTTTTAGAAAAGAGTCCAAATATAGGGACAGTTGCTGTAATATAGAATCTATTGCTGCCACAATTGGTCTAAGAGGAGGAGTGATAGGATTTTTATGGATTTTCGGCAGTCCATATATTACGGCTTACAATCAAAGTTACACTTATAAATATCATAAATATCATCATAAAAAACATTTAAAAGAAAATTGCGTATTTAGCCCTTTTGGTGTTAATGTATTGAGCCAAAAATTGACTACCACGCTCTATAGAAAACTTACAGATCGGAACGCAATCTTGAGAGCGGATAGCTTTCACCCAAAGAAACAGATACAAGGGTTGCCCATCTCGCAGTTCCTTAGAGTAATGAGGATATGCTCACAAAGGGAGGACTGTGAAGTAAAACTTTATGAAATGTAGAAAAGATTTGGTGAAAGAGGGTATACAGATCAGGTCTTAAGAAAAGCATTAGAACAAGCGAGAACTAGATTTCGAGAGGGTAGAAATGTAAAGAAAGAGAAGGTGGAGAAATGTATCCCATTCATAATACAATATAGTGAAATGGGGGGGCAGATAAAGGAAAAAACTAAAGAATATTGGCAAATAATTGAAAATGATCAGAGAATAGCAAAGATGGGAAAACCGAAAATAATGTATAAAAGAAATAAAAACTTGAAGGATATACTAGTATCTGCAGATCCAACAGAGAAATATGACAGAGATATGGAGAATGTACAAAGGAAAGGATGCACAAGGTGCTATGGATGTAGCATGTGCAATTTTATGATGGAGGCAAAATATTTTTGCCATCCACATAATGGCCAAAAAAATCTATATAAAGGGCAAATATAGCTGTAATACAGACTATTGTGTCTACATAATAAAGTGCCCATGCTCCCTATATTATGTTGGGAAAACGATTACTACGTTTAAGAAAAGATTTGCCAATCATAAATCTCATATAAAAACTACAAAGGAGAGAATGATAAAGAATGAACTAAGAGGGGATGTAAATCCAGTGGCAATACATTATGCCAAAGAAGGGCACCCAATTAGCTCTATGAAAGTAATGGTCATAGATCAGGTTAAAATACCAAAAAGAGGAGGAGATAGGGCGAATCAGTTATTGTGCAGGGAAGCAGAATGGATCCATAGGCTCAATACATTAACACCAAAAGGGCTAAATACGCAATTTTCCTTTAAATGTTTTTTATGATGATATTTATAAGTGTAACTTTGATTGTACTGTGAGAAATAGGGTGATATAACGAAACAACTTTTAAACTTTTAATAGTTTTTTATTCATGCACCTGTATACTTATGCACTTTTAAATATTTATACTTATGCTCTTTACTATGTTTTAATCTCTAGGCACTTTATGAAAAGGTTGCACAAACAGAATGCACGGAATGCACTTCATAGCTTCAAAGAAGGCACTTGGGAAGCACTTTTAGCAAGTATGCACTTTTAAAAAACTAAGTAGTAAAGTGAATAAAGATTTAGTGATATACAGGAGGGAGGTGTGTTGTATCACATGATGAGGAGAGGGTGTGGTGGATCACATGATATTGTATTTAAGTAATTGTTTACTTAGTTGCACTTTGTAGATGTCCTGATGAAGACGTCCTGCGAGACGTCGAAACGTTGAATAAAGAGTGATTTGACTTCACAAACAACAGTGTGCCCAGGAGTTATATTGGATTTTGTGTTTTAGTTATATATATATCCCTAAATATTTTAATGAATCCACCATTGATATTGAATATTAATATATGGATCCCATACCGTTACTCCATTTATCTAGAGGCATGATGCTTGACTTATTCCAGTTAATGTATATCCCCGAGAATTCACCAAACGGACAATATTTTCATTGTTTCTATCAAGGACTCATTAGAGGCATCTTAAAACATAATAATATCATCAGTGTACAAGGCAACGTTAGACCTCTTATCACATTATTTCATCTTATTTTCATTGCCACTGCCTCAATCATTAATGCAGATAGCAAAGGGAAAAGAGGGCAGCCCTGTCTTGTTCCCCTATATAGTATAAAGGAATCAAACATACTATTGTGTATAGATATTCTCGCCCTCGGTTGGTTAAATAAAATTGTATCCAATCTATAAACTGTGGACCACTGCCAAAGCTCTTCATTAATTCTCAAAAAAATTCCCATTCAACTGTTTTAAAGGCCTTCTGGGAATCTAATGATAATAGTACCTGCTGACCTTTGTTATCATGGTTAATTTAGGATTGAATTAATGCTCCCCTTAAATATTTTTAATAAATTTATTGAGGTTGTTTTCCTGGACATAAACCTCTCCAGAAAGGAGAGGATTACTTTTTGCAGTCTATTAGCCAACCATCAGCCCTTTAAGAATTTTTTAAGTTGAGGACCCATGGGGCTTCTGTTTCCTAATCAAGATTCTTAAAATGTATTTACCGTATATACTCGAGTATAAACCGTCCCGAGTATAAACCGAGGTACCTAGTTTTAGCTAAAAAAGGAGAAAAAAGGTATTGACTCAAGTATAAACCGAGGGGGTTCGTATTTGCCACTTAAGATGTTTGGAAACTACAACTCCCAGAATGCTTTATTGCTGGGAGTTGTAGTTTTCAAACATCTTAAGTGGCAAATACTTGCAAATAGGGGTAAATCCTCCTTTATTTGTGCATACATCTGGATGATGTCACTACTCGGCGCCGCAAAGTGAGAGGCGCCGGGTAGTGACATCATCCGGATGCGCACTGAGGATGCGGATCGCGCGCCCGCCGGACAAGGTAGGAGAAAGGCTGACTCGAGTATAAACCGAGGTAAGATTTTCAGGCTTTTTTTAAAGCCTGAAAACCTTGGTTTATACTCGAGTATATACGGTATCTTCTTTTTTAGTTGTGCATTGAGGCTCTATAGAGAACTAACTAGGGTTATTTAAGATTTTCAGTTACTTGGAAATTCCCCACATTAGAATAGCCTAGAAATCTCAAAAAAAAAAAATATAGACAAAGGAGTTTCAGAAGAAAGGACTTTGGCCAGTCAATTAACCATTCAACATTATAAACTTTAGCAAACACAACATTCCAATGGAACAAGGCTGATTGTTGCTTATAATGGACCTCTTTCCATCAGCTTTGATACTGATATGATATACAGTGATTCACAACATTAACAATGTGTTTCTGGTTAATTTGATGTTATTTTTGAAAAGTCAAAACTTTTTTTTAAACTATGACATTCCCAGATAACAGTAAACATTTCATATTTTTCCAAACAGCGTTATATTGTTATTAAAAGGAAAAATGTCCATTACTGATATTAATAGAAGATCCTTACTATGTGGTCATGGTTGATGGATAACGTAATGAAATGTTTGGTTAGTATAAGATATTGGGGCCAGGTTCACCTCTGTCTTGCAGGCTAGCCCCAGAGGAAATATTCTGCATGGTCCGTATGACTTCTGCTTGAATGGGGTGAAATTACCAACACTTGGTAGATTGGAGGAATTTCAAGGAATCTTTGCACACATACCTGACTTGCCATATAAATTAATGTCACTTGCCAGCAATGTACACAAGGTACTTGATGTTGCACCAAGGATCATTGAGTCCTTCTGTAAAATTTCTATAGTATATGTCTCATTCTTTTGTGAATACGTCTTTAGTCTGACATGTTAAAGTTTACTCTCTGTTAGGGCAGAGAGTAACAATTAACAATTGACCACTATTGGTTTAATTTTGGCAAAATATTGATTGAACATATCTGTTGTATTCAATTAGATCAACTGGACTTGAAGTTTAGTTCTTGAAGACGTTTCGCTAGTCATCCGTGTCGGATATACCATGACCTGGATGAATGAGAACCTTCACAAGCATTGATTGGACATGTTGGTATATTTTAACCCATTGGGCTGTCCAATGGCTCCTGCATACTGGTAGCAGTACAATTTTTTGCTAATTGGCAGATTCCAATTAATTTATTGATCAGATTCTCTACAGCAATGCTTACAAAGATGGACATTACAGAGGACACACACTGGGAGACCTAATTGCCCTTGTTGTTCTAGCTTAAAGCAAAATATTTCACTGCTTCTTTTAAAAACACAATTCATACAAATGTATATCCAAACAAAATGAAATGAAAGCGTTAAATGAAGAATTAAATCCCATTGGATATGTTGTGCTTCCTTAAGCTGAAAAATTAATTGCAGTTATAGTTAAAATTTTCATTTTGTAAATGACGTGTAAAGCCATTAGGGACCACCCAAGCTTGAACCATCTATATATAAATATCGCAAGGAGCAAACTCACAGGAACAATGATGATGTATGAAGATTTATAATTCTTCGTCTTGTAAGTATTTTTTTAATTAGAATTAAGTCTACAGCAGAGCTTTATCAGGATTTATACACAAAAAGGGGACAGTGGGAGCACTTCTTGGGCAAAATGACATGTGTATGTAGAAAGGAAGTGAAACTGATTGGCCAGTGTGTAATAAAGGACACATTGTGACTGCTGGTTTGGGAAGTGGCCAGTGCGTCCATGGTGGAATTTACATGGTGGAACGTCCATGGTGGAAATCTTTTCAGATGGAACTAATCTGGCGAAAACATAAATACAAACTAAGAAACATTTTTAGGATACTGAGGAAACTAATGGTATTTATACTTTACATAATCATCTATGCACTTTATACATCCCAACTTGGATACATGAGAATTCATATTGTTTGTCCTTTTTCTGCACCTTTTCTTTTTTAATTCCTACTAGTATTGTGATTTAAATCTCATTTCGCCCAGATGTGATGGCAAGTTACCATTTGGATCAGCACTACAGAATGTAAGTACATATTTGTTTTAATTGATTTAATATATGTATTTTATTAGTATTTTAAACTATTAACCTATTATTTGATTTGATCTTCCCCTTTATATTCCCCAAACCACCGAGGGATGATTCTTTATGTGCAGCTACCTCACCTATTTGTACATCTGACAATAAACCTGTGGAACCTCTGGCATTGCAGTCATTAAATACACCTCATCCTATAAGACTATGGGCCATATTTATAAAGGATTGTCTTTTTTACCAAATAATTAGCGCAGTACATCGCAGCGAAAATAGCGCCATTTGGGGCTTCGTTTCGCCTTATTTATAAAAAAGCGAAAAAAACACACTTTGCATCACTTCGCATCTGAAAAAGGCGAACGGGCGTGATAAAGAGCGAAAAGTATCGCAGCGAAAACGTAACGCATCTAAGAAGACTGCATTGCAAAAATCATTCAAAACCTGAAAAGCCCACTAGGAAATGATGTCAAGTTCAAAATGGCCACCTCACATTTACCAACAAGTCAGCCATGTCTTATTTAGTCAATCTTTTTAGAATTTCTCAATTGGAATACAATTCTCTTTTGCACTGCACATTCGCCCTTCTAATGCGTGGTCGCCTTTCTAATGCGCGTTCGCCTTTTCAAGGCATATTACAGTATAATGCGCGGTCGCCTTTCTAATGCGCGTTCGCTTTTCCCAACAGACAGGCTCTAAACATGCCTTTTCGCTCAAACAATGACTTTTCACCACCTTCAGGGTCGCGCTAATCTTTCGCTCTTTTTAACGCCAAAACCACTTTTCGCTCTTTTATAAATCGCGTTATGCCTTTTCGCTCCCTTTTCGCTAAAATTACCAGTGCGATGTATGGTGAAGTAAGGCGAAAAGGGTTTTAGCGATAGCTCGCGGAAAAGGTTTCGCCATTCGTTAACGCTACCTTTATAAATAGCGTTAACTGTCTTTTTGCCGAAAAACCATGCGGAAAGCGAACGCGAAAACCTTTCGCCACTTTTCGCTCTTTTATAAATATGGCCCTATGTGTATGCGGAGGGATTCTCTATATATACACAAACTTAGAAAAATATGATTATAGCACATTCCAGGGCTCAGTACAATAGTATACACAGGGGGTTTAGTTATAGTTATATGTCTTTTCTCCTAAAAAACTAGTGGGGCTGTCTGTTGATGGATCCAATGGTCAAGGTATATGCTCAAGTTTAGGCAGATATTGAAAATGAATCCAGGCATGGATGTATCAGAGACTTGACCCAATTAGAATCTTTCATAGATCGGTTATCTTAGCGTGGTTGGAAGGCTTCTAATTTAAATTAAAATCATGTAACTAAAACCTCCATGATTTTACTATGTGCAATACCATAATTCTCTATGGGGCCCTGGAATGTGCACTGATTTTTTTATCTTTATTTATTTCATAATTTATATGGAATCAACACAAAGATAATGTATAAAAGATAAAGCTGGTGTAAGAAGAACATATCCTAAAAAATCAGATTAAATCAAATAAACATTTTCTACTAATCAGTAGCATAATATTTCCTCTCTTTTTGTGCATTTTTCTTTTGCAGAATTCCACGAGGCAGTAACACCCAACCTTGGATCTTTATTTGGAGATTGTAGACCTGTATGGACAATGTTTAAAAAAAAGTCCACAAGCAGAGGAGATAGAAAAAAAGCTGTCGACACTCTTCTAAGAAAAGGCTAAGCAGAGGAGTGCCATCTCAGAAGAATTATCTATGGTAGGATCCTCCAATGGTTTGGTTAAAGAAGTTTTTGATATCATACAATCTCAAAAAAAGATACAAAACTTCTCTAAAGAACAAGACCAATATTAAACATAATAAAGATAATTTATACCCCTATCTTTTATAAATTCTCCCATCAATAGTCAAGGAAAAAGTCCTTGATCATCTTAATGGCTAATCAGTCTACTGTCTTGGAGTTTGTCTTCATTGGATTTCCGGGTCTTCCCCAGAACTTCCATATTCCTGTATCCATGGTAATGTTTTCTGTGTACAGTATATCAATGGTGGCCAATAGTACAGTCATGATTTTAATCTTGGTAAAGAGACATTTGCACCAGCCAATGTATATAATTGTTGGAAACCTCGCCCTCTCTGATCTCCTCTTTGACACATTAACATTACCAAAAATTATTGCCAAGTATTGGTTTGGGGCAGGATCCATCTCCTTCTATGGATGTTTCTTCCAGATGTTTTGGATCCATACCCTGGCAAGTCTTGATTCCTTAATCATTATGCTGATGGCCATTGATCGTTACGTTGCTATCTGCAAACCTCTCCGATATCACTCCATCATCACCAACAGACTGGTGTTTTTTATCTGCTATCTTTGCTGGGTTTTGGCTGCTCTAATTACAGTAGGTACCACTGTTCTTTCTGTTCAGCTTCCTTACTGTGGACCCAATAACATTAAGAACTGTTTCTGTACATTTACTCACGTCACCCAGTTAGCATGTACAAACACTACATATGCAATTAACACAGTTTTCATCTTAGCAATGACTGTGCTCCTTGTACCATTGGCTATTATTCTACTCTCCTACTTTCTAATAATCATGGCTATTACACTGTCATCTCAGAAAGAGAATTGGAAGAAGGCATTTTACACCTGTACCACCCACTTGTTTGTCATTGGTTTGTACTACGTTCCTAGATTGTTCACGTATGTTTCAACTCTAGTCCGATGGATTATAAATGCTGATTTAAGTGTCTTACTTCTTTGTCTCTACACGTTTATTCCCCATGCAGCCAATCCCATTATATATTGTCTTAGAACCAAGGAAATTAGAGAGATTCTTGGAAATGTTTTAAGATCCTTTGTAAAAAAATGACTTCAACTAAGAATGTATGGTTAATATTAAAGCAAAATTTTATGGGAATTGTAGTTTATAGCTAAAAAAATATAATAGAATTAGGTGTTTTCTTGTGCCTTGTATGAAAAAATAAAAGCCATATGTTCTTGCACTGTGTGAAGGCATTATAATACACATCATGTATTCTGATGTGTATATACCTAATATACACTATCAATAGGGATAGGGTGAAACACGGGGACACTATCCAGGTACCTAATATATACTATCAATAGGGATAGGGTGAAACACGGGGACACTATCCAGGTACCTAATATACACTATCAATAGGGATAGGGTGAAACACGGGACACTATCCAGGTACCTAATATACACTATCAATAGGGACAGGGTGAAACACAGGGACATTATCCAGGTACCTAATATATACTATCAATAGGGATAGGGTGAAACACAGGGACATTATCCAGGTACCTAATATATACTATCAATAGGGATAGGGTGAAACACGGGGACACTATCCAGGTACCTAATATATACTATCAATAGGGATAGGGTGAAACACAGGGACACTATCCAGGTACTTAATATATACTATCAATAGGGATAGGGTGAAACACGGGGACACTATCCATACTGCTAAGGACTGTCCAAACAGCATATGCTGCAACCTGTGTGGCGACTCGGGTCATGCTTACAGTAGCTGTCCTGTATCCTGGCAGCGGATTGGAGACTCGGGTCATGCTTACAGTAGCTGTCCTGTATCCTGGCAGCAGATAGAAAGAGAGTTCTAGAGGCATTTTGATGGTGAGGGTTCCTCCATCCTCCCTAAATTAGTAAGGCCCCTTCCTGTCTCAGTGTCTGCTCCAGTGTCCATTTCAGTCCCTGCCCCAGCCCCGCAAATTGCTAGAACCCAAGCTTCAGTCCCTGCCCCTGCCTCAGCCCCACCAGTAGGTAGAACCCAAACTTCAGTCACTGTGTCTGCCCCAGCCCCACTAGTAGCTAGAGCCCAAGTTCCTGTACCAGTACAGAAAGCTGTTTCTAAGGTCTCCGGGAAGAAGCCTGGCAAGCATTCTTCCCATTCCTCTTTCCCTGTGAGGATTGCCCATGCCCCTGTGTTGGAGGACCCAGAGGGGTGGGAAGTTTTTAAAAAAAGGGGAAGGACTAATGTGGCTGTCCTAGGGACTTCTCAAGTCCCTGGACCATCCAAGGCTAAGAATGCCCCCTCCAATTCGTTGTGCAACCATTAATGTTGCCAGCTTGAAGTCTGTGAGAGCACGTAGAATGGCTTTATTTTTGCTCTCAGCTTGAAGTCTGTGAGAGCACGTAGAATGGCTTTATTTTTGCTCTTCACAATTGAAGCAGATGTTTTGTTTTTGCAAGAGACCTGGCTTGACACGAGCCTCGCGGTGGAGTGGCTGTCCTTTTTAAGACAGATCAGGTAATGGTCAAACGGGTAATTGAGCTTCAGATGGGACGTTGTATGGTCTTAGACGTCTTGCTGAAGGGCTCCCCTCTCCGTTTAATAATTATCTATGGAAGGAGTTGTTTAGCAAGATTAAGCCCTTTCTTTTTACTTCCCAGCCAGTGGTGTTCGGTGGGGATTTTAACACCGTCACCAGGTCAGTCACCAGGTCAATGGACAGGAGAGGCGTGGCTAGGCAATTAGATCCAGATAGTTTTTTTCTTAATAGCATAGTTAGAGAGGCGGGTCTGGTGGATGGCTTTCTTTCAGGACCAAGAATCCCTCAAGGATGTCTGTCACAGTGAGGTGGAGTGGTGGGAGATGATCAAGAAGAGGACCGCACGGCTCTTTCGAGGCCTAGCCTGCAGAAGATCAAAATTGACATCCTGGCCCGGCTGAGCTCCTTCTCTCCTAAGAGATAGTATAAAAGTCTTAACAACTGACAGGATACCCTGAGGACTAGTCTCCAGGGCACCGTCCTTGTTCCGCAAGCCACTAATTAGCTTACAGGCAACTGATCCTTGCAATTTTGGTAGGGATCGGGTGAGCGGTGGGGCCCGTATCCCTCTCAAAGACAAGGAAGCCAGCCGATCATACTGAAAATCTCTCATGAGAGACTTGACTCTAGCAATTTCCCCATGATCACCACAATCGGACACCAATCTGTCAAGTTTCTCTCTTAAGGCCTTGATAGGCAAGGTAATTATCAACCGATCTTCTGCAGGCGGCCTCGAAAGAGCCGTGCGGTCCTCTTTTGATCATCTCCCACCACTCCACCTCACTGTGACAGACATCCTTGAGGGATTCTTGGTCTGAAAGAAAGCCAAAAAAGATGTTTTATACATTCCTCCTCTCAAGAAGAGCCGCATTAAGGCGCCAGAAGCCCCTACCTTTGGGGGGGCCTGCAAGACATAATAACCATACAGTGATCAGAGAATTCTACTGGCCTCACTCTAAAGGAGAGGAAATAGAACTCTCTTTAACAAAAAACCTATCTATTCTAGATCTACGGCTACCTTGATAAAAAGTGAACCCAGTGAGGTCTGGGGAGTAGCGAACGTGCACATCCACCAGACCCGCCTCTCTAACTATGCTATTAAGAAAAAAAACTATCTGGATCTAATTGCCTAGCCACGCCTCTCCTGTCCATTGACCTGGTGACGGTGTTAAAATCCCCACCGAACACCACTGGCTGGAAGTAAAAAGAAAGGGCTTAATCTTGCTAAACAACTCTTCCATAGATAATTATTAAACGGAGAGGGGAGCCCTTCAGCAAGACGTCTAAGACCATACAACGTCCCATCTGAAGCTCAATTACCGTTTGACCATTACCTGATCTGTCTTAAAAAGGACAGCCACTCCACCGCGAGGCTCGGCTGCAAGAGACCAAAAGGAAGGGCCACAAGTCCATCCCTTTTTGCCAGATGAATATTGGCCAGCTTGTCAAGCCAGGTCTCTTGCAAAAACAAAACATCTGTTCAATTGTGAAGAGCAAAAATAAAGCCATTCTACGTGCTCTCACAGACTTCAAGCTGGCAACATTATGGTTGCACAACGAATTGGAGGGGGCACAGCCATTTCCAGGGTAATGGAAAATATGGGAAGTTTTCACTTACCACGCTTAACCCTCCTCTCCTCATCATCCGACCTTCCTCTTGGCGGAAAGACCAGAGGGAAGGGTCTCAGCCTCTTCTAATCCTATTTCTACTAAATCAGAGTCTTCAGAATCAGACAGAGGGAGACTTGATCTGAAGCTTCCGTGAGAGTTCTCTCTCAAGACGCCGTATCTCGGCAATAATTTCTGCCTGCTCCGAACACTCATCAAGGACTATAAACGAGTTGGCCAAGGGGATACTACTGACTCTAATTACATTCTTAGCTTGGATGGTCAGGGACTTGAGAAGTCCCTAGGACACCCACACATTAGTCCTTCCCCTTTTTTTAACAACTTCCCACCCCTCTGGGTCCTCCAACACAGGGGCATGGGCAATCCTCACGGGGAAAGAGGAATGGGAAGGATGCTGCCAGGCTTCTTACTGGAAGCCTTAGAAGCAGATTTCTGGACTGTACAGGAACTTGAGCTCTAGCTACTAGTGGGCTGGGGCAGACACAGTGACTGAAGTTTGGGTTCTACCTACTGGTGGGGTGGGGCAGGGGCAGGGACTGAAGCTTGGGTTCTAGCAACTGGCGGGGCTGGGGTAGGGGCAGGGGCAGGGACTGAAGCTTGGGTTCTAGCTACTGGCGGGGCTGGGCCAGGGGCAGGGACTGAAAAGGGGATGGAGGAACCCTCACCATCAAACTGCCTCTCGAACTCTCTTTCTATCCGCTGCCAGGATACAGGACAGCTACTGTAAGCATGACCCGAGTCGCCACACAGGTTGCAGCATATGCTGTTTGGACAGTCCTTAGCAGTATGGCCAAAGGCCAGACACAAGGCGCACTTGATCTTATCGCAAAAATGCTCAAGTGTCTGGTAGAGCCACACCGCCAACACTGCCGGGCTGTCCAGCATAAAAACACATGATTTGCTCCTTTACTAAAGGCAGAGTTCGGGAGGTGTTGGGTTACATTACTAATTACATTGAGTTTAACCAGAGCCCTCCACCCCCCATCCCAGATGCCATTAGGTCCAGATTCTTTTCAAGTTCTCTTTAATTAATCCATACCTCCTAAGCCAGGTCTTAATGTCAGTAGCTGGGATAGATTCATTGAAAACTTTAATAGTCACTTTAATAAACCCTGGCCTAGAGACTGGAACAATCTTAAAGTCTTTCCAAGTGTCCTTGTCTCTCATCGCATTTTCAAAGAAATAGTCCAACCCTTGCAGTCTGACAAAACTTAAAATAAACTCCCCGGGGGTTAAAACAGATATGAAGGCAAACAGGTCCGAAGCAGAAAATCCCAGTCCAAACAGTTTCTGTATAATAACATCTCTGGAAGGAACTTCCCCTCCCTTGGACTATTTCAAAATAACAACATTCCTCCGACCTTGGGCCATGGACATAGGTGTTTGCAATGTACCCTGTGCAGATCTTCCACTTGCCATTGCTGCATAAGATTTTCTTTGAGCTGCAGCAGGAGGAACAGGAGCAGAAGTAACAGGGGAGGCAAGAACTGAAAGATATTGATCAGAAGAGGCAGGAATAGCAGAAACAGGAGCAGTTTGAATAGAAGAGGCGAGAGCAGGTGGGAGGACAGGAATAGAAGAGGTAGGGGCAGTAGAGACAGAAGTAGAAACAGCAGGAGGGGATGTAGAACAGGAGAGAGAGTAGCGATGGAAGAAGCAAGAGGGGAGAGAATAGGAAGAACAGAAGGAATCGGAGAGATACTTGACCGCACCACTTCACAAGTAGGTACAGTGGGCACAGTTGGCATAGCAAGTACAGAGGGCACAGTAGGTACATCTGGCACAGCAGTTAGGGTTGGTACAGTAGGCACATTGGGTACTGAATGCTGTAGTATAAACGAAACTTACGGCATATGTACTGGCGGGAACAGTCTTCAAAACAAATTCGGCCGGCGCTCCTAAATCACCTCCATCGAAACACCGTCCCTCGCGGTCAAGTTAAATGTGCACAAAACATAGGGCCCAAGCATAGCATCCAAAGGAGGAAATAAGGAGCCGGGCAGCGGTCTTCGGTAAAACTTCTTAAATATTTTCTTCGGAAACTTAAAAACAAAGAGCCATCACTGTACAACACACTAACAAACAAGCAGCATGTGACACTGCAGGCTCTGCCCAACGCGTTTCGTGGCCAACAGCCACTTCCTCAGGGGCAGTATAAATACTTCATAGGGGACAACAACACTTCCGGATACAGGAGCAGACATAGCAGGGTCTGGCACAGACAAGACAGACAGGGCAGGGCAGACATACACACTGGGGAAATAACAGAAGGAGATTTTATATTACCAGCTTGGACAAATTGGCAGACACATCGGGGATAGGGGTAAGGCAGACACAAGCCTTTGGAGACGGGCAGATTTTCTCACTACCGACCTCCATCTCCATGGATTTCACATGTAGTATTAGCTTTACAGACTGGCACTGGATCTCCTTTCACAGGTGGCCCCCCAGAAACTGCATCCCATAACCAGGTCCTCCCTTGAAGCTGTGTTTTGAATACCGGAAGTGACGGCAGGTGGCGCGCCTTTCAGGGCGCTGTAGACGGTGGGCTCTACATGAGAGACAGCGGAGGACGGACAGAAGTAAGGCACAGAGTTGTAAACAAAAACATATTAACAGTACTTGCGCTTTCGGCTTTCTTTAACCTGTCGGTCAGGGATTCCTCCAACCAGCGGCATCTCAGTGGAGTAAATGAGATTTTGCTGTTTGATCGGGGTGACTCCAGCACCCAATCTCTTTCAAGAGACCGCAGGGTCGACTATCCCCAGACCCAACTTCCCCCACAGTCTCCTACCTCTGCCTGGCCTGGTGTTACCAATGCTGCTGAAGCCGTGTCTGGGTAAGTATCCAAACGTTCCATTTCTGCCATGGATGTGCGTGTGCCATACAACCACCTTCCCTCTCTCAGCCCGCTGCCTCTAAACCGCTCCTGGTTGGCAAAGGCCTCCTGCATGGGCCCAATTCCAACCTGCAGTTCCTCCTTCTCCTCCATCAAAACAGCCAGTTTCTCTTCAACCTGGCAATCAGAGCTCGATACCTGGTCTTATTGGGAGCCAATTTCCATTCATTTCTCTTGATTGGATTTTCATCCTCAGCAGTGGCTCCTCTACCTGGATGGCCTTAAGACGCCAGGCCCACAACTAAGGCCTCAGCAAAACCTGCATCCCCAGGCTGAAGTGATTTTCCAGCACTGGAAAGGGAGGGGCCAGATGCCTCTCATCCTGGGACAGTGCCCTGGATCTCCAGGCATGTTGCTGAAAACTGCAGCCCAGTTCCCTGCTGGGAAACTGGGATAACTGAAAGGTTCACCTGTTGTGCAGAGCAACTCCAAACACAACCACAACCTTCAATGTCTTTAGGTACCTGGATAGTGTCCCTGTGTTTCACCCTATCCCTATTGATAGTATATATTAGGTACCTGGATAGTGTCCCGTGTTTCACCCTATCCCTATTGATAGTGTATATTAGGTACCTGGATAGTGTCCCCGTGTTTCACCCTATCCCTATTGATAGTATATATTAGGTACCTGGACAGTGTCCCCGTGTTTCACCCTATCCCTATGATAGTATATATGAGTATCTGGATAGTGTCCCCGTGTTTCACCCTATCCCTATTGATAGTATATATTAGGTACCTGGATAGTGTCCCCTGTGTCACCCTATCCCTATTGATAGTATATATTAGGTACCTGGATGTGTCCCTGTGTTTCACCCTATCCCTATTGATAGTGGATATTAGGTATCTGGATAGTGTTCCCCGTGTTCACCCTATCCCTATTTATAGTATATATTAGGTACCTGGTAGTGTCCCCGTGTATCACCCTATCCGTATTGATGGTGTATATTAGGTACCTGGATAGTGTCCCCTGTTTCACCCTATCCCTATTGATAGTATATGTTAGGTACCTGGTTTTGTCCCCGTGTTTCACCCTATCCCTATTGATAATGTATATTAGGTACCTGGATAGTGTCCCTGTGTTTCACCCTATCCCTATTGATAGTATATATTAGGTACCTGGATTGTGTCCCGTGTTTCACCCATCCCTATTGATAATGTATATTATGTAACCTGGATAGTGTCCGTGTTTCAACCTATCCATATTGATAGTATATATTAGGTACCTGGATAGTGTCCCCGTGGTTTCACCATCCCTATTGATAGTGATATATAGGTACCTGGATAGTGTCCCCGTGTTTCACCCTATCCCTATTGATAGTATATTAGGTACCTGGACAGTGTCCCCGTGTTTCACCCTATCCCTATTGATAGTAATATATAGGTATCTGGATAGTGTCCCCGTGTTTCACCTATCCCTATTTATAGTATATATTAGGTACCTTGATAGTGTCCCGTATCACCCTATCGTATTGAGGTGTGATATTAGGACCTGGATAGTCTCCCTGTTTCACCCTATCCCTATTGATAGTATATGTTAGGTACCTGGATTGTGTCCCTGGTTTCACCCTATCCCTTTTGATAGTGTAATTAGGTACCTGGATAGTGTCCCGTGTTTCACCCTATCCCTATTGATAGTGTATTTAGGTACCGGACAGTGTCCCCGTGTTTCACCCTATCCCTATTGATAGTGTATATTAGGTACCTGGATAGTGTCCCCGTGTTTCACCCTATCCCTATGATAGTATATGTTAGGTACGGATGTGTCCTGTGTTTCACCCTATCCCTATTGATAGTGTATATTAGGTACCCGGATAATGTCCCCGTGTTTCAACCTATCCTATTGATAGTATATATTAGGTACCTGGATGTGTCCCCGTGTATACCCTATCGTATTGATGGTGTATATTGTACCTGATAGTGTCCCCCTGTTTCACCCTATCCCTATTGATAGTATATGTTAGGTACCTGGTTGTGTCCCCGTGTTTCACCCTATCCCTATTGATAATGTATATTAGGTACCTGGATAGTGTCCCTGTGTTTCACCCTATCCCATTGATAGTATATATTAGGTACTGGATTGTGTCCCCGTGTTTCACCCTATCCCTATTGATAATGTATATGTACCTGGATAGTGTCCCTGTGTTTCACCATACCATATTGATAGATACTTAAGGTACTGCCGATAGTGTCCGTGTTTCACCTATCCCTATTGATAGGTGTATATTAGGTACCTGGATAGTGTCCCCGTGTTTCACCCTATCCCTATTGATAGTGTATATAGGTACCTGGACAGTGTCCCCGTGTTTCACCCTATCCCTATTGATAGTGTATATTAGGTACCTGGACAGTGGTCCCCGTGGTTCACCTCTCCCTATTGATAGTGTATATTAGGTACACGGATAGTGTCCCCGTGTTCACCTATCCCTATTGATAGTGTATATTAGGTACCTGGATTAGTGTCCCCGTGTTTCACCCTATCCCTATTGATAGTATATATTAGGTACCTGGATAGGGTCCCCGTGTTTCACCCTATCCCTATTGATAGTATATATTAGGTACCTGGATAGTGTCCCCGTGTTTCACCCTATCCCTATTGATAGTGTATATTAGGGACCTGGATAGTGTCCCCGTGTTTCACCCTATCCCTATTGATAGTATATATTAGGTACTGGATAGTGTCCCTGTGTTTCACCCTATCCCTATTGATATTATAAATTAGGGACCTGGATAGTGTTCCAATCACTATGTAGGCTTTATTTATTGTGTCACATGATTTTCGTGTTTAGTGTTTTCAGTTAATTGTGTGTGTTGAATCCAGAATACATGATGTGTATTATAATGCCTTCACATGCAAGAACACATGGCTTCAAAATAGTATACCAGGCACAAAAGCACACCTATTTGTATTTTATTTTTTTCAGTATAAATTACAATTCCTTTGGCATTACTATTAAAGATACATTCAGAGTTTTTTTTTTAAAAAAGGATCTTGAAACATTTCCAAGAATCTCTCTAATTTCCTTGGTTCTAAGACAATATATAATGGGATTGGCTGCATGGGGAATAAACGTGTAGAGACAAAGAAGTAAGACACTTAAATCAGCGTTTATAATCCATCGGACTAGAGTTGAAACATACGTGAACAATCTGGGAACGTAGTACAAACCAATGACAAACAAGTGGGTGGTACAGGTGTAAAATGCCTTCTTCCAATTCTCTTTCTGAGATGACAATGTAATAGCCATGATTATTAGAACGTAGGAGAGTAGAATAATAGCCAATGGTACAAGGAGCACAGTCATTGCTAAGATGAAAACTGTGTTAATTGCATATGTAGTGTTTGTACATGCTAACTGGGTGACGTGAGGAAATGTACAGAAACAGTTCTTAATGTTATTGGGTCCACAGTAAGGAAGCTGATTAGAAAGAACAGTGGTACCTACTGCAAAAAGAGCAGCCAAAACCCAGCAAAGATAGCAGATAAAAAACACCAGTCTGTTGGTGATGATGGAGTGATATCGGAGAGGTTTGCAGATAGCAACCGTAACGATCAATGGCCATCAGCATAATGATTAAGGAATCAACGCTGCCCAGGCAATGGACCCAAAACATTTGGAAGAGAAACATCCATAGAAGGAGATGGATCCTGCCCCAAACCAATACTTGGCTAATAATTTTTGGTAATGTTAATGTGTCAAAGAGGAGATCAGAGAGGGCGAGGTTTCCAACAATTATATACATTGGCTGGTGCAAATGTCTCTTTACCAAGATAAAATCATGATGTACTATTGGCCACCATTGATATACTGTACACAGAAAACCTACATGGATACAGGGAATATGGAAGTTCTGGGGAAGACCCGGAAATCCAATGAAGACAAACTCCAAGACAGTAGACTGATTAGCCATTAAGTGATCAAGGACTTTTTCCTTGCATTGATGGGAGAATTTATAAAAGATAGGGGTATAAATTATCTTTATTATGTTAATATTGGTCTTGTTCTTTAGAGAAGTTTTGTATCTTTTTTTGAGATTGTATGATATCAAAAACTTCTTTAACCAACCATTGGAGGATCTACCATAGATATCTTCTGAGATGGCATCCTCTGCTTAGCCTTTTTTAGAAGAGTGTCGACAGCTTTTTTTCTATCTCCTCTGCTTGTGGACTTTTTTTTAAACATTGTCCATACAGGTCTACAATCTCCAAATAAAGATCCAAGGTTGGGTGTTACTGCCTCGTGGGAATTTGCAAAGGAAAATGCACAAAAAGAGAGGAAATATTATGCTACTGATTAGTAGAAAATGTTATTTGATTTAATCTGATTTTTTAGGATATGTTCTTCTTACACCAGCTTTATCTTTTATACATTATCTTTTGTGTTGATTCCATATAAATTATGAAATAAATAAAGATAAAAAAATCAGTGCACATTCCAGGGCCCCATAGAGAATTATGGTATTGCACATAGTAAAATCATGGAGGTTTTAGTTACATGATTTTAATTTAAATTAGAAAGCCTTCCAACCACGCTAAGATAACCGATCTATGAAAGTTCTAATTGGGTCAAGTCTCTGATACATCCATGCCTGGATTCATTTTCAATATCTGCCTAAACTTGAGCATATACCTTGACCATTGGATCCATCAACAGACAGCCCATAGTTTTTTAGGAGAAAAGACATATAACATAACTAAACCCCCTGTGTATACTATTGTACTGAGCCCGGATGTGCTATAATCATATTTTTCTAAGTTTGTGTATATATAGAGAATCCCTCCGCATACACATAGGGCCATATTATAAAAGAGCGAAAAGTGGCGAAAGGTTTTCGGTTCGCTTTCCGCATGGTTTTTCGGCAAAAAGACAGTTAACGCTATTTTAAAGGTAGCGTTAACGAATGGCGAAACCTTTCCGCCGAGCTATCGCTAAAAACCCTTTTCGCCTTACTTCACCATACATCGCACTGGTAATTTTAGCGAAAAGGGAGCGAAAAGGCATAACGCGATTATAAAAGAGCGAAAAGTGGTTTTGGCGTGTTAAAAAGAGCGAAAGATTAGCGCGACCTGAAGGTGGGTGAAAGTCATTGTTGAGCGAAAAGGCATGTTTAGAGCCTGTCTGTGGGAAAAAGCGAACGCCATTAGAAAGGCGACCGGCATTTACTGTAATATGCCTTGAAAGGCGAACGCGCATTAGAAAGGCGACCACGCTTAGAAGGGCGAATGTGCAGTTGCAAAAGAGAATGTATTCAATTGAGAATTCTAAAAGATTGACTAATAAGACAGGGCTGACTTGTTGGTAAATGTGAGGTGGCCATTTTTGAACTTGACATCATTTCCTAGTGGGCTTTCAGGTTTTGAATGATTTTTTGCAATGCAGTCTTCTTAGATGCGTTACGTTTTCGCTGCGATACTTTCGTCTTTATCACGCCCGTTCGCCTTTTTCAGATGGAAGTGATTGCAAAGTGTTTTTTTTTCGCTTTTTTATAAATCAGGCGAAACGAAAGCCCCAAATGGCGCTATTTTCGCTGCGATGTACTGCGCTAATTATTTGGTAAAAAAGACAATCCTTTTAAATATGGCCCATAGTCTTATAGGATGAGGTGTATTTAATGACTGCAATGCCAGAGGTTCCACAGGTTTATTGTCAGATGTACAATAGGTGAGGTAGTGCACATAAAAGAATCATCCCTCGGTGGTTTGGGGATATTAAAGGGGAGATCAAATCAAATAATAGGTAATAGTTTAAAATACTAATAAAATACATATATTAAATCAATTCAAACAAATATGGACTACATTCTGTAGTGCTGATCCAAATGGTACTTGCCATCAATCTGGGCGAAATGAGATTTAAATCACAATACTAGTAGGAATTAAAAAAGAAAAGGTCGAGAGAAAAAGGACAAACAATATGAATTCTCATGTATCCAAGTTGGGATGTATAAAGTGCATAGATGATTATGTAAAGTATAAATAACATTAGTTTCACAGTTCCTAAAAAATGTTTCTTAGTTTGTATTTATGTTTTCGCCAGATTAGTTCCATCTGAAAAGATTTCCACATGGACGTTCCACCATGTAAATTCCACCATGGACGCACTGGCCACTTCCCAAACCAGCAGTCACAATGTGTCCTTATTACACAACTGGCCAATCAGTTTCACTTCCTTTCTACATACACATGTCATTTTGCCAAGAAGTGCTCCCAATGTCCCCTTTTTGTGTTAAATCCTGATAAAGCTCTGTGTAGACTTAATTCTAATAAAAAAATACTTACAAGACGAAGATTATAAATCTTCAACATCATCATTGTTCCTGTGAGTTTGCTCCTTGCGATATTTATCTTATAGAGTGTTCAAGCTGGGTGGTCCTAATGGCTTTACACGTCATTTACAAAATGAAAATTTTAACTATAACTGCAATTAATTTTTTCAGCTTAAGGAAGCAACATATCCAATGGGATTTAATTCTTCATTTTAACGCTTTCATTTCATTTTGTTTGGATAACATTTTATGAATTGTGTTTTAAAAGAAGCGTGAAATATTTTGCTTTAAGTAGAACAACAGGGCAATAGGTCTCCCCGTGTGTGTTCCTCTGTAATGTCCATCTTTGTAAGCATTGCTGTAGAGAATCTGATCAATAAATAATTGGAATGCGCCAATTAGCAAAAAATTGTACTGCTACCAGTATGCAGGAGCCATTGGACAGCCCAATGGGTTAAAATATACAAACATGTCCAATCAATGCTTGTGAAGGTTCTCATTCATCCAGGTCATGGTATTCCGACACGGATGACTAGCGAAACGTCTTCAAGAACTCAACTTCAAGTCCAGTTGAATCTAATTGAATCAACAGATATGCTTCAATCAAATTTGCCAAAATTAACCAATAGTGGTCAATTGTTAATTGTTACTCTCTGCCCTAACAGAGAGTAAAACTTTAACATGTCAGACTAAAGACGTATTCCAAAAAATGAGACATTATACTATAGAAATTTTACAGAAGGGACTCAATGATCCTTGGTTGCAACATCAAGTACCTTGTGTACATTGCTGGCAAGTGACATTAATTTATATGGCAAGTTCAGAGAGGTATGTGTGCAAAGATCCTTGAAATTCCTCCAATCTACCAAGTGTTGGTAATTTCACCCCATTCAAGCAGAAGTCATACGGACCATGCAGAAATTTCCTCTGGGGCTAGCCTGCAAGACAGAGGTGAACCCTGGCCCCAATATCTTATAATAACCAAACATTTCATTACGTTATCCATCAACCATGACCCACATAGTAAGGATCTTCTATTAATATCAGTAATGGACATTTTTCCTTTTAATAACATATAAGCTTGTTGGAAAAAATATGAAATGTTTACTGTTACTGGGAATGTCATAGTTTAAAAAAAAGTTTTGACTTTTCAAAAATAACATCAAATTAACCAAGAAACACATTGTTAGTTGTGAATCACTGTATATCATATCAGTATCAAAAGCTGATGGAAAAGAGGTCCATTATAAGCAACATCCGCCTTGTTCCATTGGAATGTTGTGTGTTTGCTAAAGTTATAATGTTGAATGGTTAATTGAACTGGCCAAAGTCCTTTTCTGAAACTCCTTTGTCTATATTTTTTTTTTTTGAGATTTCTAGGCTATTCTAATGTGGGGAATTTCCAGAGAACTGAAAACTTAAATAACCCTAGTTAGTTCTTATAGAGCCTCAATGCACAACTAAAAAAGAAGATACCGTATATACTCAGTATAAACCAAGGTTTTCAGGCTTTAAAAAAAGCCGTGAAAATCTTACCTGGTTTATACTCGAGTCAGCCTTTCTCCTACCTTGTCCGGCGGGCGCGCGCGATCCGCATCCTCAGTGCGCATCCGGATGATGTCACTACCCGGCGCTCTCACTTTGCGGCGCGAGGTTAGTGACTCATCCAGATGTATGCACAAATAAAGGAGGGGATTTACCCTATTTGCAAGTATTTGCCACTTAGATGTTTGAAAACTACAACTCCCAGCAATAAAGCATTTGGGAGTTGTGTTTCCAAACATCTTAAGTGGCAAAATACGAACCCCTCGGTTTATACTGAGTCCAATACTTTTTTCTCCTTTTTAGCTAAAAACTAGGACCTCGGTTTTATACTGGGAAGGTTTATACTCGAGTATATACGGTAAATACATTTTAAGAATCTTGATAGGAAACAGAAGCCCCATGGGTCCTCAACTTAAAAAATTCTTAAAGGGCTGATGTTGGCTAATAGACTGCCAAAAGTAATCCTCTCCTTTCTGGAGAGGTTTAGTGTCCAGGAAAACACACTCCAATAAATTTTTAAAATATTTTAGGGGAGGCATAATTCAATCCTAAATTAACCATGTAACAAAGGTCAGCAGGTACTATTATCATTAGATTCCCAGAAGGCCTTTTTTAAAACAGTTGAATGGGAATTTTTTGAGAATTAATGAAGAGCTTTGGCAGTGGTCCACAGTTTATAGATGGATACAATTTATTTAACCAAACGAGGGCGAGATATATCTATACACAATGTATGTTTGATTCCTTTATACTATATAGGGGAACAAGACAGGGCTGCCCTCTTTTCCCTTTGCTATCTGCATTAATGATTGAGGCAGTGGCAATGAAAATAAGATGAAATAATGTGATAAGAGGTCTAACGTGCCTGTTGTACACTGATGATATTATTATGTTTTAAGATGCCTCTAATGATCCTTGATAGAAACAATGAAAATATTGTCCGTTTGGTGAATTCTCGGGGATATACAATTACTGGAATAAGTCAAGCATCATGCCTCTAGATAAATGGAGTAACGGTATGGATCCATATATTAATATTCAATATCAATGGTGGATTCATAAAATATTAGGATATATATATAACAAAACACAAATCCAATATAACTCCTGGGCACACTGTTGTTTGTGAAGTCAAATCACTCTTTATTCAACGTGTCGACGTCTCGCAGGACGTCTTCATCAGGACATCTACAAAGTGCAACAAGTAAACAATGACTTAAATACACATATCATGTGATCCACCACCCTCTCCTCATAATGTGATACAACACCCTCCCTCCTGTATATCACTAAATCTTTATCACTTTACTACTTGTTTTTAAAAGTGCCATACTTGCTAAAGTGCTTCCCAAGTGCCTTCTTTGAAGCTATGAAGTGCATTCCGTGCATTCTGTTTTGTGCAAACCTTTCATAAGTGCCTAGAGATTAAAACATAGTAAAGAGCATAAGTATAAATATTTAAAAGTGCATAAGTATACAGGTGCATGAATAAAAAACTATTAAAAGTTTAAAAGTTGTTTCGTTATATCACCCTATTCTCACCAGACAATCAAAGTTACACTATATAAATATCATCATAAAAAAAATTTAAAGGAAAATGCGATTATTTAGCCCTTTGGTGTTAATGTATTGAGCCATGGATCCATTCTGCTTCCCTGCACAATAACTGATTCGCCCTATCTCCTCCTCTTTTGGTATTTTAACCTGATCTATGACCATTACTTTCATAGAGCTAATTGGGTGCCCTTCTTTGGCATAATGTATTGCCACTGGATTTACATCCCTCTTAGTTCATTCTTTATCATATCTCTCCTTTGTAGTTTTTTATATGAGATTTATGATTGGCAAAATCTTTTCTTAAAGTAGTAATTGTTTTCCCAAATAATATAGGGAGCATGGGCACTTTATTATGTAGACACAATAGTCTGTATTACAGCTATATTTGCCCTTATATAGATTTTTTTGGCCATTATGTGGATGGCAAAAATATTTTGCATCATCAAAATTGCACATGCTACATCCATAGACCTTGTGATACCTTTCCTTGACATTCTCCATATCTCTGTCATATTTCTTGTTGGATCTGCAGATACTAGTATATCCTTCAAGTTTTTATTCTTTTTATACATTATTTTCGGTTTTCCCATCTTTGCTATCTCTGATCATTTTCAATATTTGCCAATATTCTTTAGTTTTTTCCTTTTCTGCCCCCCATTTCACTATA
The DNA here is from genome assembly GCA_019447015.1 of Hymenochirus boettgeri. Taxonomy (NCBI): domain Eukaryota; kingdom Metazoa; phylum Chordata; class Amphibia; order Anura; family Pipidae; genus Hymenochirus; species Hymenochirus boettgeri. The sequence continues at coordinate 137,443 of JAACNH010000055.1, read as the reverse complement.
TTGTATTATTGAATGGATACATTTCTCCACTTCTCTTTCTTTACATTTCTACCCTCTCGAAATCTAGTTCTCGCTTGTTCTAATGCTTTCTTAAGACACTGATCGTATAACCCTCTTTCAACAAATCTTTTACATTTCATAAAGTTTACTCACAGTCCTCCCTTTTGAGCATATCTCATACTCTAAGGAACTGCGAGATGGGCAACCCTTGTATCTGTTTCTTGGGTGAAAGCTATCGCTCTCAAGATTGCGTTCGATCTGTAAGTTTTCTATAGAGCGTGGTAGTCAATTTTTGGTCCTTCTGCATTATTGTCACATCCAGAAAAATTTATTTCGTGTGTGGATTTTGGGGTTGAATTAATTCTGGGCCGATTCCCATTTAAATAGACAACAAAAATCTTCCAATTCTGTAATGTTCGTGCCCCACACAAAATATGCTCGTCTATATAGCGCACCATTCTGGTCGCGCAGTTCTTGAACAATTCAGAGGAGAAGTGCACTGTTCCTCTAAATACCCCATAAACAATTCGCGTATGAGGGGGCTGCAGGACTCCCATTGATGTCCAGTAGTCTGGAGATGAAAGAGAATGCTTCAAATCTGAAAATATTACTGTAACAGAATTTCTAAGGTTTTTATAAGGAAAACTCAGTAGAACTATTGGTTGTCTATTCACGTTGAAAATGTTTCACAGCTTCGATGCCAATCTCACCATCAATATTTTGTATATAGTGCAGATATGTCCATGGTTACCATAATTTATCTTTATCTGTGTTTGTGTATACCCTTAACTTATCTTAGGAAGTCCCTGAGTATCTCTGACATACGACTGGTAGATCTTGTACCAATTGTTTTAAAAAGAGTCCAAATATAGGGACAGTTGCTGTAATATAGAATTATTGCTGCCACAATTGGTCTAAGAGGAGGAGTGATAGGATTTTTATGGTTTTCGGCAGTCCATATATTACGGCTTACAATCAAAGTTACACTTATAAATATCATAAATATCATCATAAAAACATTTAAAAGAAAAGCGTATTTAGCCCTTTTGGTGTTATGTATTGAGACCAAAAATTGATACCACGCTCTATAGAAACTTACAGATCGGAACGCAATCTTGAGAGCGGATGCTTCCACCCACGAAGAAACAGATACAAGGGTTGGCCCATCTCGCAGTTCCTTAGTAATGAGGATATGCTCACAAAGGGAGGACTGGTGAAGTAAAACTTTATGAAATGTAGAAAGATTTGTGAAAGAGGGTTATTACAGATCAGGTGTTAAGAAAAGCATTAGAACAAGCGAGAGAACTAGATTTCGAGAGGGTAGAAATGTTAAAGAAAGAGAAGGTGGAGAAATGTATCCCCATTATAATACAATATAGTGAAATGGGGGGGCAGAATATAAAGGAAAAAACTAAAGAAATGGCAAATAATTGAAAATGAAAATGATCAGAAAGAATAGCAAGATGGGAAAACCGAAAATATGTATACAAGAAAATAAAAACTTGAACTAGTATCTGCCGATCCAACAAGAAATATGACAGAGATATGGAGAATGTACAAAGGAAAGGATGCACAAGGTGCTATGGAGTATGTGCATGTTGCAATTTATGATGGAGGCAAATATTTTTGCCATCCCATAATGGCCAAAAAAATATATATAAAGGGCAAATATAGCTTGTAATACAGACTATTTGTCTACATAATAAAGTGCCCATGCCCCTATATTATGTTGGGAAAACGATTACTTATGTAAGAAAAGTTGCCAATCATAAAATCTATATAAAACTACAAAGGAGAGAATGAAAAGAATGAACTAAGAGGGGATGTAATATCCAGTGGCAATACATGATGCCAAAGAAGGGCACCCCAAAGCCAGAAAGGAAGGCATGATAGCAGGGAAAAACCAAAAAGAGGAGGAGAAGGGCGAAACAGGAGTGCAGGGAAGCAGAAGAGGAGGACCATAGGTCGACTCAACATAACACCAAAAGGGCTAAATACGCAATTTTCCTTTAAAGTTTTTTTATGATGATATTTATAAGTGTAACGATTGGACGGAGAAAAGGGGGAGTAGAACGAAACAACAAACAAAAGGATTCATGCACATGTATACTTATGCACTTTAAATATTATACTATGCTCTTTAATATTTAATCTCTAGGCACTTTTGAAAAGGTTGCACAAACAGAATGCAAGGAATGCACTTTCATAGCTTCAAGAGGCCACTTGGGAAGCACTTTAGCAAGTATGCACTTTTAAAAAACTAAGTAGTAAGTGAATAAAGATTTTAGTGATATACAGGAGGGAGGGTGTTGTATCACATGATGAGGAGAGGGTGTGGTGGATCACATGATATTGTATTAAGTAATTGTTCACTTAGTTGCCACTTTGTAGATGTCCTGATGAAGAGTCCTGCGAGACGTCGAAACGTTGATAAAGAGTGATTTGACTCACAACAACAGGTGCCCAGGAGAGTTATTTGGATTTGTGTTTTAGTTTATATATATATCCCTAATATTTAATGAATCCACATTGATATTGAATATTAATATATGGATCCCCATTACGTACTCCATTTATCTAGAGGCATGATGCGTGACTTATTCCAGTTAATGTATACCCGACGAGAATTCACCAAACGGACAATATTTTCATTGTTTCTATCAAGGACTCATTAGGGATCTTTAAAACATAATAAATCATCAGTGTACAAGGCACGTTAGACCTCTTATCACATATTTCATCTTATTTTGATTGCCACTGCCTCAATCATTATGCAGATAGCAAAGGGAAAAGAGGGCAGCCCTGTCTTGTTCCCCTATATGTATAAAGGAATCAAACATATCTTGTGTTATAGATATCTCGCCCTCGGTTGGTTATATAAAAATGTTATCCAATCTATAAACTGTGGACCAATGCCAAAAACTCCTTATTAATTCTCACAATCTGACAACAGTCAGATTCTATTTTACATACCTACAGCTGAGGCATTGTATCTTAAATATCTGAGGGTTTGTTAAGCAGAATTTGCCCACTTACACAATTATGAGTTATTGGTTTAAACAGAAGAAATTAATGGCCAGATTGTATCAAAATACTACAATACAAGACAAATTATTTCAAAGATATTGATAGTAAATGGGTTGAAGGCTTTACCAAATATTCAAGAGATGTCCTGAACCAAATAATGAAAATCCCATATTAGGGTATCATATACCCCGATTTGGGCGATAGGAAAATAAACTAAATGATAATTGCCAGAAAATGTAGGAGGAGCTAAATGTTCGTATTTCCTCTTGTGTTCTTGTTTCAAGTATAGTCTTTGAGTTCTACCTGGGTATTAGATTATGAGTGTTCACTGCCAAAGTATTTCGTGTAATTACTACATCTTGGAAATTGGTTACGTAATAATATATTGTTAATGTGATGATAAAATACAAACATGTACTTGATAACTGTATTGGAAAATGTATTGTTTTTGAAAATATAATAATTTTAAAAAAAGAAGTACCGTACATGTCTTCTGGGGGTCCCACATTAGTCTACCCACTTTATCTTCTGGATGGTGAGGAATAGTGTGCCAGTAGGTCTGCCAGTCTGCCATGTGACTGTGCATGCCAGCAGTTGAAATGCTTTACTCACCATGGCCTGCTATGTTAATTATCTATAAAGTGTGACCAGAAAGCAGTGGGGAGCCATCAAGCATTGGGACCAAGAAAGTATGTACTTTTTTTTAAGTGTCAAAAATTTTCATCTGCACTTACTGTAAGTTCTCCTAAAATAGTCTTAAGTGCTCTTAAAGTAAGAAGTCCTACTTCAAATCAACAGTAAAGAGTTATTGTGGGGTGATTAAAGGCCAGAATGCAATGTGGCCAGGAAAAAAGCACGTGCAGCAGACACAACAAAGGCGCCAAGAAAACAGGAGGCCAGGCAGTGAGGTGGTGACACGAAACCCTACAGACAAGACAACACACAGAAAGGGAGCAGAGCCCAACAGCCACTAGGAAAAGCCCCACCAAAAGGAGAGCAGAGATATGAGACCTGAAACAAGCCAAAGAGCATAAAAAGAATAGGGCGTGAAGTGAAGGACGCAGTGACGGGACCAGACGTGTAGGGTTTAGGACCGGGGGGAAAAGATCCAGCGACGAGAGAGTGGAAAACCCGAAAGTGCCGAACGTCAGAAAGAGAAGGCGGTAGGGGTGAAAACAAACCACAAGTCAAAAGGGGAGGGAAAGGGGAAAAGGGAGGAAGACAAGAAAAACAAGGGAAACTGGACGGAAAGGGTGGGTGGCACCAGGGGAAGGGCTGGGGAACACGGCACACACCAAACAAGACACCATGATGGGGCAATGGTCGGGTTTATGCATTGAGTTTTGCCCTACATTCGAGGATTATGGCCACGATTCAATGGTTACCGAATGATACATAAAGGGTTACCAAAATGGAAGGCTACATTCAAGGGTTAACGAAGATACATTTGAGGGTTGCGATATCGAAGGCCACATTCGAGAGTTGTACCAAATCGAATGCTACATTTAAGAGTTACCGATAAGAGAATTCAATAATTATCAATTTTCACATAATTATGGAGTCAGCGAGTTTGAAAAAAGGGTTTGGTTCATCTGAAACTTAAAGTTCGGGTCAACTTGTGATGGGTTCATTCCATCTCTACTAGCGATGTTTGTAGTGTAGTGGATAAATGTCTGACAGCATAGTAGGTGTATGGCTAAGATATCTACAAAGAAATAGTCTTGAAGATAGAAAGGATGGATACCTGATATAAGCAACAGAGGAGCACACTATTGGTGTCGCTAAATCACTTGCGCATCCGACGCTCAAGATTCAATATGAGGTTTAGCGCTGGATTTTAAATGGCGTTAAAATTCTGCAGTGGGTAAATCCCCCAATCACGATATTGAATGCAAAGAGCATTTTACCAGAAGCGATAGCAGCTCAGGGAAATGAGCCTAAGAAAATATCTAAAATGCTAGGGTTTGGTAAATAATCAACCACAGATGCTGCTCAAGAGTAGGATGGTCTAATTTAGAGGACTCATGGACATCCTTTAATTTAGTAGAGAGAAAAGTTTCATCTTCAATAGGACAATGTTCTTTACAGTGAAATTGTGCAACGTCTTCCACTGTTAGGTGTATGTCTTTATATAACCTCCATACTAAGTAAACAGTTGGAATTTAGGACAAGGTACTATATAAATGATGGACTAGATGGATGGATGAATGTCTTTATATAACCACCGAACTATGTTACTATGTAACTTTTAATAGAAGGCATTATGGGGTAACTGAAAACAACGGGATCTACCAATGAACGGATTATTTATGGCGGGTTTAACAGGTTGGACTAGATGGACGTAATGTCTTTATACAACGCCCAATACTATTTACTATGTAACTGTTTATAACAGTACATTATGGGTGGTATATAAGGTTTGGCTAGATGACGGATGTCTTTATACAACCTCCACTACTATGTTATATGTAACTGTTATATACAGACATTATGGGTAGGTTATAAAGGTTGGACAGATGGTACTATGTCTTTATACAACCTCAGTACTATGGTTACTATGATAACTGTTTGACAGGACTATTTAGTGGTTAGGGTTCAAGGGTGGCCTGGATGACGTATGTCTTTATACAACCTCCAAAACTGAGTTCCTATGTAACTGTTATACAGACATTATGGGGTAGGGGTTATTTACAGGTTGGACTAGATGGACGTATGTCCTTTATACAACCTCCAAAAATATGTTACTATGTAAATGTTATACAGACTTAGGGTTAGGGTATAAAGGTTGGACTAGAGGACATATGTCTTTAACAACTCCAATACTATGTTACTATGTTTACTGTGTATACGAGACATTATGGGTTAGGGTATAAAGGTTGGGACTAGATGGACATTATGTTTTATACAACTCCAATACTATGTTTACTATGTATCTGTTTTATACAGACTTAATGGTTAGGAGATATAAAGTTGGTATAGAATGGACGTATGTCTTTTTTACAACCTCCCAATACTATGTTTACCTATATGTAACTGTGTATACAGACATTATGGGAGGGTATAAAGGTTGGACCTAGATGTTGGACCTAGTCTTTATAAACTCCAATACTATGTTACTATGTATCTGTTATACAGACATAATGGTAGGGTGTAAAGGTTGGACTAATGGACGTATGTCTTTCTATACAACTCCAATACTATTTACTATGTAACTGTATACAGACATTTATGGGTAGGTATAAAGGTTGGACTAGAGGACGTATGTCTTTATACAACCCCCAAAACTATGTTACTAGTAACTTGTATACAACATTATGGTAGGGTATAAAGGTGGACTAGATTGACATATGTCTTATACAACCTCCAAACACTATGTTCTATGTAACTGTTATACAGACATTATGGGGTAAGGTATGAAAGGGTTGGACTAGATGGACGTATCTTTATACAACCTCCAAAACTATGTTACTTGTAACTGTTATACAGACATTGATGGGTAGGGTATAAAGGTTGGATAGAATGTGACATATGTCTTTTATACAACCTCCAATCTATGTTCCTTGTACCGTTATCCGCATTCTAGGTCTGTTCAAGGTTGGCACTGCTGGACGTTTGTCTTTATCAACCTCCCCAACTCTGTTCTATTTATGTTCTAACAGACCATTTGGGGTCAGGGTATACCAGGTTGGCTATGGACGTAGTCTTTCTCCACCCTCCCCACTATGTTGTTTACCATGTCACTGTTATCCACGACCTTTGGGTGGAGGATCTAGGTTGGCACTAGATGGGGACATATCGTCTTTATACCAACCTCCTAATACTATGTTACTATGTAATACTGTTGGACAGACTATGGGGGTAGGGTAAAAGTGGTTTGGTACTAGATGCGACGTAGTCTTTATAAACTCCATACAATGTTACTATGTAACTCGTTAGGACGACATTCATGGGTAGGATTATAAAGGTTGGACTAGATGGACGTGTTCTTTATACAACCTCCAATACTATGTTAATATTGTAACTGTTATACAGACATTTAGGGATTAGAGTATAAGAGTTGTTGAACTAGAGGACTTTATGTCCTTTATACAACCTTCAATACTATTTTACTTGTAACTGTTGTACCAGACATTACGGGTAGGGAAAAAAGGTTGGATAGTGAGTGGACGTAGTCTTTATACAACCTCTCCAATACTAGTGTTACTATGTAACTTATACAGGACATATGGGTAGTAGTTAAAGGTTGGACTAGATGGACGTATGTCTTTATACACCTACAATACTATGTTAATATGTAACTGTATACAGACATTTTGGGTAGGGTATAAAGGTTGGACTAGAGGATTATGACTTTTATACAACCTTCAATACTATGTCTATGTAACTGTTACTCAGACATTATGGTTGAGTATAAAGTTGTACTAGATGGACTTATGTCTTTAACAACCTCAAATACACTATGTATCTATGTAACGTTGTTAGACAGGATTATGGGTAGTTAGGGTAATATAAAGTTGGACTAGATGGGACGTCTGTATGTCTTATAACAACCTCCAATACTATATACTAGTAACTGTTATACAGCATTAGGGTAGGATATAAAAGTGACTAAGTGGACGTATGTGTATATCAACCTCCAAACGTATGTGACTATGTAACTGTTTATAAACAGACTATGGTAGGGTATAAAGGTTGACTTGAGATGGACGTATGTTTGTGACAGATGACGTATGTCTTTATACAACCTCCAATACTCTATGTTACTATGTAACTGTTATACAGACATATTGGTAGGGAAAAAGTTGGACTACGATGACCGTAGATGTCTTTATAACACCTCCAATTACTACGTTACTATGTAAATGTTATACAGACATGGTAGAATATAAAAGTGGACTAATGGACGTATGTTTTATACACATCTTCCAATACTATGTTAATATGTAACTGTTATACCAGACACTATGTGGTAGGGTAAAAGGGGGAGACTAGAGGACGTATTGTCCCCTTATACAACCTCCACATACAGTTACTATGTAACTGTTATCACAGACATTAATGGGTAGGGTATAAAGGTTTGGACAGGTAGATGGAGATGTATGTCTTTATAACAACCCAAATACTATGTTATATGTACTGTATACAGACTTATGGTAGCGGTTAAAGGTTGGACTAGAGTGGACGTATGTCTTTAAAAAAAAAAAACAGCCTCAAATACTATGTTACTATGTTTAACTGTTTATAGTACTATAGACATTATGGTTAGGATAAAGGTTGGACATAGATGGAAGCTATATCTTATCAACCTCCAATACTAGTTACTATGAAACTGGTATACAGGACTTATGGGTAGGGGGTTATGGTTGGACTAGTAGAGGGACGTGTGTCTTGATATCAACGCTCCAATAATGTACTAGTGTAACTGCTGTTATACAGAATTATGGGTAGGGTATAAAGGTTGGATAGATGTGACAATGTTCTGTATAAGGACAACTCTCCAATACTGTTATTAGTTAATAATCACATACAATGTAATCTCAAGCATAGGATTTAAATAGTTAACAGGCCGCCCATATACATCCGTTACAGTTAAAATGATGCTTGGCTTGTTTTGTTGCATTAACCAGTGTATTGTATATCAGTGTAGGAACAGAAGATCCAATTTTATGTAGGAGGGGAAGCTAGCAGAGACAGACAGTTACAGGGCCCTCTCAAGTTTTTTGGAGCAGACTCCTGTCCAGGATGATCAGAATATTCCTTAGGATGATTTGATTGGAGAGATCACTGTGGAGGAGGTGAGGTCCATGAGGTGTTCTGCTTTGATTCTGTTGTCAAAGGGATTAGATCCATCCAGGATTGAGAACTGGCGCCCCATCGCCCTACTCAATACCAATAGAAAGATTCTGGCAAAGGTTTTGTTTAACCGCCTGTTTGGGGTGAACCTTTGCCAGAATCTTTCTATTGGTATTGAGTAGGGCGATGGGGCGCCAGTTCTCAATCCTGGATGGATCTAATCCCTTTGACAACAGAATCAAAGCAGAACACCTCATGGAGTAAGGAAGGAGACCCTTCCGAAGGGAGTCTGAAAACACCTCCACAAGGCTGGGGGCCAGGACATCACAAAAAGCTTGTAGAACTCCGCCGTGAGCCCATCTGGCCCAGGGGATTTCTTAATAGCAAGACCTCTATTGCTGCCCTCACCTCCTCCACAGTGATCTCTCCAATCAAATCATCCTAAGGAATATTCTGATCATCCTGGACAGGAGTCTGCTCCAAAAAACTTGACATCCTGGCCCGGTCTAGCTCCTTCTCTCCTAAGAGATCAGTATAAAAGTCATTAACAACTGACAGGATACCCTGAGGACTAGTCTCCAGGGCACCGTCCTTGTTCCGCAAGCCACTAATTAGCTTACAGGCAACTGATCCTTGCAATTTTGGTAGGGATCGGGTGAGCGGTGGGGCCCTAATCCCTCTCAAAAGACAAGGAAGCCAGCCGATCATACTGAAAATCTCTCATGAGAGACTTGACTATGCAATCTCCCCATGATCACCACAATCGGACACCATATGTCAAGTTTTCTCTTAAGGCCTTGATAGGCAAGGTACTTATCAACCGATCTTCTGCAGGCTAGGCCTCGAAAGAGCCGTGCGGTCCTCTTCTTGATCATCTCCCACCACTCCACCTCACTGTGACAGACATCCTTGAGGGATTCTTGGTCCTGAAAGAAAGCCAAAAAAGATTGTTTATACATTCCTCCTAAGAAGAGCCGCATTAAGGCGCCAGAAGCCCCTACCTTTTGGGGGGCCTGCAAAGACATAATAACCATACAGTGATCAGAGAATTCTACTGGCCTCACCTCTAAAGGAGAGGAAATAGAACTCTCTTTAACAAAAAACCTATCTATCCTAGATCTACGGCTACCTTGATAAAAAGTGAACCCAGTGAGGTCTGGGGAGTAGCGAACGTGCACATCCACCAGACCCGCCTCTCTAACTATGCTATTAAGAAAAAAAACTATCTGGATCTAATTGCCTAGCCACGCCTCTCCTGTCCATTGACCTGGTGACGGTGTTAAAATCCCCACCGAACACCACTGGCTGGGAAGTAAAAAGAAAGGCTTAATCTTGCAAACAACTCCTTCCATAGATAATTATAAACGGAGAGGGGAGCCCTCAGCAAGACGTCTAAGACCATACAACGTCCCATCTGAAGCTCAATTACCCGTTTGACCATTACCTGATCTGTCTTAAAAGGACAGCCACTCCACCGCGAGCTCGGCTGCAAGAGACCAAAAGGAAGGGCCACAAGTCCACTCCCTTTTTGCCAGATGATATTGGCCAGCTTGTCAAGCCAGGTCTCTTGCAAAAACAAAACATCTGCTTCAATTGTGAAGAGCAAAAATAAAGCCATTCTACGTGCTCTCACAGACTTCAAGCTGGCAACATAATGGTTGCACAACGAATTGGAGGGGGCACAGCCATTTCCAGGGTAATGGAAAATATGGGAAGTTTTCCTACCACGCTTAACCACCCTCCATCATCCCCACCTCCCTCTTGGCGGAAAGAACCAGAGGGAAGGGTCTCAGCCTCTTCTAATCCTATTTCTACTAAATCAGAGTCTTCAGAATCAGACAGATGGGAGACTTGATCTGAAGCTTCCCGTGAGAGTTCTCTCTCAAGACGCCGTATCTCGGCAATAATTTCTGCCTGCTCCGAACACTCATCAAGGACTATAAACGAGTTGGCCAAGGGGATACTACTGACTCTAATACATTCTTAGCCTTGGATGGTCCAGGGACTTGAGAAGTCCCTAGGACACCCACATTAGTCCTTCCCCTTTTTTAACAACTTCCCACCCCTCTGGGTCCTCCAACACAGGGGCATGGGCAATCCTCACGGGGAAAGAGGAATGGGAAGGATGCTGCCAGGCTTCTTACTGGAAGCCTTAGAAGCAGATTTCTGGACTTGTACAGGAACTTGAGCTCTAGCTACTAGTGGGGCTGGGGCAGACACAGTGACTGAAGTTTGGGTTCTACCTACTGGTGGGGCTGGGGCAGGGGCAGGGACTGAAGCTTGGGTTCTAGCAACTTGCGGGGCTGGGGTAGGGGCAGGGGCAGGGACTGAAGCTTGGGTTCTAGCTACTGGCGGGGCTGGGCCAGGGGCAGGGACTGAAACGGGGATGGAGGAACCCTCACCATCAAACTGCCTCTCGAACTCTCTTTCTATCCGCTGCCAGGATACAGGACAGCTACTGTAAGCATGACCCGAGTCGCCACACAGGTTGCAGCATATGCTGTTTGGACAGTCCTTAGCAGTATGGCCAAAGGCCAGACACAAGGCGCACTTGATCTTATCGCAAAAACTGCTCAAGTGTCTGGTAGAGCCACACCGCCAACACTGCCTGGGCTGTCCAGCATAAAAACACATGATTTGCTCCTTTACAATAAAGGCAGAGTTGGAGGTGTTGGGTTACATTACTAATTACATTGAGTTTAACCAGAGCCCTCCACCCCCCATCCCAGATGCCATTAGAGTCAGATTCTTTTCAGTTCTCCTTTAATTAATCCATACCTCCTAAGCCAGGTCTTAATGTCAGTAGCTGGGATAGATTCATTGAAAACTTTAATAGTACTTTAATAAACCCTGGCCTAGAGACTGGAACAATCTTAAAGTCTTTCCAAGTGTCCTTGTCTCTCATCGCATTTTCAAAGAATAGTCCAACCCTTGCAGTCTGACAAAACTTAAAATAAACTCCCCGGGGGTTAAAACAGATATGAAGGCAAACAGGTCCGAAGCAGAAAATCCAGTCCAAACAGTTTCTGTATAATAACATCTCTGGAAGGAACTTCCCTCCCTTGGACTATTCAAAATAACAACATTCCTCCGACCTTGGGCCATGGACATAGGTGTTTGCAATGTACCTGTGCAGATCTTCCACTTGCCATTGCTGCATAAGATTTTCTTTGAGCTGCAGCAGGAGGAACAGGAGCAGAAGTACAGGGGAGGCAAGAACTGAAAGATATTGATCAGAAAGCAGGAATAGCAGAACAGGAGCAGTTTGAATAGAAGAGGCGAGAGCAGGTGGGAGGACAGGAATAGAAGGTAGGGGCAGTAGAGACAGAAGTAGAAACAGCAGGAGGGGATGTAAGAACAGGAGAGAGAGTAGCGATGGAAGAAGCAAGAGGGAGAGAATAGGAAGAACAGAGGAATCGGAGAGTACTTGACCGCACCACTTCACAAGTAGGTACAGTGGGACACGTTGGAAGCAAGTACAGAGGGCACAGTAGGTACATCTGGCACAGCAGTTAGGGTTGGTACAGTAGGCACATTGGGTACTGAATGCTGTAGTATAAACGAAACTACGGCATATGTACTGGCGGGAACAGTCTTCAAAACAATTCGGCCGGCGCTCCTAAATCACCTCCATCGAAACACCGTCTCCCTCGCGGTCAAGTTAATGTGCACAAACAATATGGCCCAAGGCATAGCATCCAAAGGGAAATAAGGAGCCGGGCAGCCGGTCTTCGGTAAAACTTCTTAAATATTTTCTTCGGAAACTTAAAAACAAAGAGCCATCACTGTACAACACACTAACAAACAAGCAGCATGGGACACTGCAGGCTCTGCCCACAGCGTTTCGTGGCCACAGCCACTTCCTCAGGGGCAGTATAAATACTTCATAGGGGACAACAACACTTCCGGATACAGGAGCAGACATAGCAGGGTCTGGCACAGACAAGACAGACAGGGCAGGGGCAGACATACACACTGGGGAAATAACAGAAGGAGATTTTATATTACCAGCTTTGGACAAATTGGCAGACACATCGGGGATAGGGGTAAGGCAGACACAAGCCTTTGGAGACGGGCAGATTTCTCACTACCGACCTCCATCTCCATGGCATCTTCCATGAGTATTAGCTTTACAGACTGGCACTGGATCTTTTCACAGTGGGCACCCCAGAAACTGCATTTCCCATAACCAGGTCCTCCCTGAAGTGTGTTTTGAATACCGGAGTGACGGCAGGTGGCGCGCCTTTCAGGGCGCTGTAGACGGTGGGCTCTACATGAGAGACAGCGGACGGACGGACAGACAAGTAAGGCACAGAGTTTGTTAAACAATAAACATATTTAACAGATACTTGCGCTTTCGGCTTTCTTTAACCTGTCGGTCAGGGATTTCCTCATCACCAGCGGCATCCTCAGTGGAGTAATGAGATTTTGGCTGTTTGATCGGGGTGACTCCAGCACCCTAATCTCTTTCAAGAGACCAGCAGGGTCCGACTCATCCCCAGACCACACTTCCCCCACGTCTCCTACTCTGCCTGGCCTGGTGTTACCAATGCTGCTGAAGCCGTGTCTGGGGTAAGTATCCCAAACGTTCCATTTCTGCCATGGATGTGCGTGTGCCATCAACCACTTCCCTCTCTCAGCCCGTGCCTCTCAAACCGCTCCTGGTTGGCAAAGGCCTCCTGCATGGGCCCAATTCCAACCTGCAGTTCTCCTTCTCCTCCATCAAAACAGCCAGTTTCTCTTCCACCTGGCAATCAGAGCTCGATACCTGGCTTATTGGGAGCCAATTCCATTCATTCTCTTAGATTGGATTTTCATCCTCAGCAGATGGCTCCTCTACCTGGATGGCCTTAAGAGCCGCAGGCCCACAACTAAGGCCTCTTGTTTAACCGCCTGTTTGGGGTGGCACACTTGGTGCTTTCCTCCTCACAACACTGTACGGTGAAGGGTAAAACCACCTTCTCTGCTGTATTGGAGGTCCGGGAGGCTCTGATGCGTTAAGTCCTGCAACGCATCAGAGCCTCCCGACCTCCAATACAGCAGAGAAGGTGGTTTTACCCTTCACCGTACAGTGTTGTGAGGAGGAAAGCACCAAGTGTGCCACCCCAAACAGGCGGTTAAACAAAACCTTTGCCAGAATCTTTCTATTGGTATTGAGTAGGGCGATGGGGCGCCAGTTCTCAATCCTGGATGGATCTAATCCCTTTGACAACAGAATCAAAGCAGAACACCTCATGGAGTAAGGAAGGAGACCCTTCCGAAGGGAGTCTGAAAACACCTCCACAAGGCTGGGGGCCAGGACATCACAAAAAGCTGTAGAACTCCGCCGTGAGCCCATCTGGCCCAGGGGATTTCTTAATAGCAAGACCTCTATTGCTGCCCTCACCTCCTCCACAGTGATCTCTCCAATCAAATCATCCTAAGGAATATTCTGATCATCCTGGACAGGAGTCTGCTCCAAAAAACTTGACATCCTGGCCCGGTCTAGCTCCTTCTCTCCTAAGAGATCAGTATAAAAGTCATTAACAACTGACAGGATACCCTGAGGACTAGTCTCCAGGGCACCGTCCTTGTTCCGCAAGCCACTAATTAGCTTACAGGCAACTGATCCTTGCAATTTTGGTAGGGATCGGGTGAGCGGTGGGGCCCTAATCCCTCTCAAAAGACAAGGAAGCCAGCCGATCATACTGAAAATCTCTCATGAGAGACTTGACTATGCAATCTCCCCATGATCACCACAATCGGACACCAATGTCAAGTTTTCTCTTAAGGCCTTGATAGGCAAGGTACTTATCAACCGATCTTCTGCAGGCTAGGCCTCGAAAGAGCCGTGCGGTCCTCTTCTTGATCATCTCCCACCACTCCACCTCACTGTGACAGACATCCTTGAGGGATTCTTGGTCCTGAAAGAAAGCCAAAAAAGATTGTTTATACATTCCTCCTAAGAAGAGCCGCATTAAGGCGCCAGAAGCCCCTACCTTTTGGGGGGCCTGCAAGACATAATAACCATACAGTGATCAGAGAATTCTACTGGCCTCACCTCTAAAGGAGAGGAAATAGAACTCTCTTTAACAAAAAACCTATCTATCCTAGATCTACGGCTACCTTGATAAAAAGTGAACCCAGTGAGGTCTGGGGAGTAGCGAACGTGCACATTCCACCAGACCCGCCTCTCTAACTATGCTATTAAGAAAAAAAACTATCTGGATCTAATTGCCTAGCCACGCCTCTCCTGTCCATTGACCTGGTGCGGTGTTAAAATCCCCACCGAACACCACTGGCTGGGAAGTAAAAAGAAAGGTTAATCTTGCAAACAACTCCTTCCATAGATAATTATAAACGGAGAGGGGAGCCCTTCAGCAAGACGTCTAAGACCATACAACGTCCCATCTGAAGCTCAATTACCCGTTTGACCATTACCTGATCTGTCTTAAAAGGACAGCCACTCCACCGCGAGCTCGGCTGCAAGAGACCAAAAGGAAGGGCCACAAGTCCACTCCCTTTTTGCCAGATGATATTGGCCAGCTTGTCAAGCCAGGTCTCTTGCAAAAACAAAACATCTGCTTCAATTGTGAAGAGCAAAAATAAAGCCATTCTACGTGCTCTCACAGACTTCAAGCTGGCAACATTAATGGTTGCACAACGAATTGGAGGGGGCACAGCCATTTCCAGGGTAATGGAAAATATGGGAAGTTTTCCTACCACGCTTAACCACCCTCCATCATCCCCCACCTCCCTCTTGGCGGAAAGAACCAGAGGGAAGGGTCTCAGCCTCTTCTAATCCTATTTCTACTAATCAGAGTCTTCAGAATCAGACAGATGGGAGACTTGATCTGAAGCTTCCCGTGAGAGTTCTCTCTCAAGACGCCGTATCTCGGCAATAATTTCTGCCTGCTCCGAACACTCATCAAGGACTATAAACGAGTTGGCCAAGGGGATACTACTGACTCTAATACATTCTTAGCCTTGGATGGTCCAGGGACTTGAGAAGTCCCTAGGACACCCACATTATCCTTCCCCTTTTTTAACAACTTCCCACCCCTCTGGGTCCTCCAACACAGGGGCATGGGCAATCCTCACGGGGAAAGAGGAATGGGAAGGATGCTGCCAGGCTTCTTACTGGAAGCCTTAGAAGCAGATTTCTGGACTTGTACAGGAACTTGAGCTCTAGCTACTAGTGGGCTGGGGCAGACACAGTGACTGAGTTGGGTTCTACCTACTGGTGGGGCTGGGGCAGGGGCAGGGACTGAAGCTTGGGTTTTTAGCAAACTTGCGGGGCTGGGGTAGGGGCAGGGGCAGGGACTGAAGCTTGGGTTCTAGCTACTGGCGGGGCTGGGCCAGGGGCAGGGACTGAAACGGGGATGGAGGAACCCTCACCATCAAACTGCCTCTCGAACTCTCTTTCTATCCGCTGCAGGATACAGGACAGCTACTGTAAGCATGACCCGAGTCGCCACACAGGTTGCAGCATATGCTGTTTGGACAGTCCTTAGCAGTATGGCCAAAGGCCAGACACAAGGCGCACTTGATCTTATCGCAAAAACTGCTCAAGTGTCTGGTAGAGCCACACCGCCAACACTGCCTGGGCTGTCCAGCATAAAAACACATGATTGCTCCTTTACAATAAAGGCAGAGTTGGGAGGTGTTGGGTTACATTACTAATTACATTGAGTTTAACCAGAGCCCTCCACCCCCCATCCCAGATGCCATTAGAGTCAGATTCTTTTCAGTTCTCCTTTAATTAATCCATACCTCCTAAGCCAGGTCTTAATGTCAGTAGCTGGGATAGATTCATTGAAAACTTTAATAGTACTTTAATAAACCCTGGCCTAGAGACTGGAACAATCTTAAAGTCTTTCCAAGTGTCCTTGTCTCTCATCGCATTTTCAAAGAAATAGTCCAACCCTTGCAGTCTGACAAAACTTAAAATAAACTCCCCGGGGGTTAAAACAGATATGAAGGCAAACAGGTCCGAAGCAGAAAATCCAGTCCAAACAGTTTCTGTATAATAACATCTCTGGAAGGAACTTCCCTCCCTTGGACTATTCAAAATAACAACATTCCTCCGACCTTGGGCCATGGACATAGGTGTTTGCAATGTACCTGTGCAGATCTTCCACTTGCCATTGCTGCATAAGATTTTCTTTGAGCTGCAGCAGGAGGAACAGGAGCAGAAGTAACAGGGGAGGCAAGAACTGAAAGATATTGATCAGAAGAGGCAGGAATAGCAGAAACAGGAGCAGTTTGAATAGAAGAGGCGAGAGCAGGTGGGAGGACAGGAATAGAAGGTAGGGGCAGTAGAGACAGAAGTAGAAACAGCAGGAGGGGATGTAAGAACAGGAGAGAGAGTAGCGATGGAAGAAGCAAGAGGGAGAGAATAGGAAGAACAGAGGAATCGGAGAGTACTTGACCGCACCACTTCACAAGTAGGTACAGTGGGCACGTTGGAAGCAAGTACAGAGGGCACAGTAGGTACATCTGGCACAGCAGTTAGGGTTGGTACAGTAGGCACATTGGGTACTGAATGCTGTAGTATAAACGAAACTACGGCATATGTACTGGCGGGAACAGTCTTCAAAACAAATTCGGCCGGCGCTCCTAAATCACCTCCATCGAAACACCGTCTCCCTCGCGGTCAAGTTAATGTGCACAAACAATATGGCCCCAAGGCATAGCATCCAAAGGGAAATAAGGAGCCGGGCAGCCGGTCTTCGGTAAAACTTCTTAAATATTTTCTTCGGAAACTTAAAAACAAAGAGCCATCACTGTACAACACACTAACAAACAAGCAGCATGTGGACACTGCAGGCTCTGCCCAACGCGTTTCGTGGCCAACAGCCACTTCCTCAGGGGCAGTATAAATACTTCATAGGGGACAAAACACTTCCGGATACAGGAGCAGACATAGCAGGGTCTGGCACAGACAAGACAGACAGGGCAGGGGCAGACATACACACTGGGGAAATAACAGAAGGAGATTTTATATTACCAGCTTTGGACAAATTGGCAGACACATCGGGGATAGGGGTAAGGCAGACACAAGCCTTTGGAGACGGGCAGATTTCTCACTACCGACCTCCATCTCCATGGCATCTTCCATGAGTATTAGCTTTACAGACTGGCACTGGATCTTTTCACAGTGGGCACCCCAGAAACTGCATTTCCCATAACCAGGTCCTCCCTGAAGTGTGTTTTGAATACCGGAGTGACGGCAGGTGGCGCGCCTTTCAGGGCGCTGTAGACGGTGGGCTCTACATGAGAGACAGCGGACGGACGGACAGACAAGTAAGGCACAGAGTTTGTTAAACAATAAACATATTTAACAGATACTTGCGCTTCGGCTTTCTTTAACCTGTCGGTCAGGGATTCCTCATCACCAGCGGCATCCTCAGTGGAGTAAATGAGATTTTGGCTGTTTGATCGGGGTGACTCCAGCACCCTAATCTCTTTCAAGAGACCAGCAGGGTCCGACTCATCCCCAGACCACACTTCCCCCACGTCTCCTACTCTGCCTGGCCTGGTGTTACCAATGCTGCTGAAGCCGTGTCTGGGGAAGTATCCAAACGTTCCATTTCTGCCATGGATGTGCGTGTGCCATCAACCACTTCCTCTCTCAGCCCGTGCCTCTCAAACCGCTCCTGGTTGGCAAAGGCCTCCTGCATGGGCCCAATTCCAACCTGCAGTTCTCCTTCTCCTCCATCAAAACAGCCAGTTTCTCTTCCACCTGGCAATCAGAGCTCGATACCTGGCTTATTGGGAGCCAATTCCATTCATTCTCTTAGATTGGATTTTCATCCTCAGCAGATGGCTCCTCTACCTGGATGGCCTTAAGAGCCGCAGGCCCACAACTAAGGCCTCGCGAATGGGGAAAGTACCTGCTGTCATTGGATCAATCAAAGGCTTTTAATAGAGTGGATCATAAGTACTTATGGGGTGTGCTTGGCAGATACGGTGTTCCGGGGCAATTCATTAATTGGCTCAAGGTTTTGTATGCAGGGGCAGTTAGTCTTCCACTTGTGAATGGCTGGTTGGGGAGACCTTTTGGGGTGACTTCAGGAGTCATCAACCATCAAGCCTCCTAATAAGAGGATCTATGGCAAAACATACAGCAGAGGACTCAGGGGACACCCCTGCCTGACTCCTGAAGTCACCCCAAAAGGTCTCCCCAACCAGCCATTCACAAGTGGAAGACTAACTGCCCCTGCATACAAAACCTTGAGCCAATTAATGAATTGCCCCGGAACACCGTATCTGCCAAGCACACCCCATAAGTACTTATGATCCACTCTATTAAAAGCCTTTGATTGATCCAATGACAGCAGGTACTTTCCCCATTCGCAAGTCCTGCAACGCATCAGAGCCTCCCGGACCTCCAATACAGCAGAGAAGGTGGTTTTACCCTTCACCGTACAGTGTTGTGAGGAGGAAAGCACCAAGTGTGCCACCCCAAACAGGCGGTTAAACAAAACCTTTGCCAGAATCTTTCTATTGGTATTGAGTAGGGCGATGGGGCGCCAGTTCTCAATCCTGGATGGATCTAATCCCTTTGACAACAGAATCAAAGCAGAACACCTCATGGAGTAAGGAAGGAGACCCTTCCGAAGGGAGTCTGAAAACACCTCCACAAGGCTGGGGGCCAGGACATCACAAAAAGCTTGTAGAACTACGCCGTGAGCCCATCTGGCCCAGGGGATTTCTTAATAGCAAGACCTCTATTGCTGCCCTCACCTCCTCCACAGTGATCTCTCCAATCAAATCATCCTAAGGAATATTCTGATCATCCTGGACAGGAGTCTGCTCCAAAAAACTTGACATCCTGGCCCGGTCTAGCTCCTTCTCTCCTAAGAGATCAGTATAAAAGTCATTAACAACTGACAGGATACCCTGAGGACTAGTCTCCAGGGCACCGTCCTTGTTCCGCAAGCCACTAATTAGCTTACAGGCAACTGATCCTTGCAATTTTGGTAGGGATCGGGTGAGCGGTGGGGCCCTAATCCCTCTCAAAAGACAAGGAAGCCAGCCGATCATACTGAAAATCTCTCATGAGGACTTGACTATGCAATCTCCCCATGATCACCACAATCGGACACCATATGTCAAGTTTTCTCTTAAGGCCTTGATAGGCAAGGTACTTATCAACCGATCTTCTGCAGGCTAGGCCTCGAAAGAGCCGTGCGGTCCTCTTCTTGATCATCTCCCACCACTCCACCTCACTGTGACAGACATCCTTGAGGGATTCTTGGTCCTGAAAGAAAGCCAAAAAAGATTGTTTTATACATTCCTCCTCAAGAAGAGCCGCATTAAGGCGCCAGAAGCCCCTACCTTTTGGGGGGGCCTGCAAGACATAATAACCATACAGTGATCAGAGAATTCTACTGGCCTCACCTCTAAAGGAGAGGAAATAGAACTCTCTTTAACAAAAAAACCTATCTATGCTAGATCTACGGCTACCTTGATAAAAAGTGAACCCAGTGAGGTCTGGGGAGTAGCGAACGTGCACATCCACCAGACCCGCCTCTCTAACTATGCTATTAAGAAAAAAAACTATCTGGATCTAATTGCCTAGCCACGCCTCTCCTGTCCATTGACCTGGTGGCGGTGTTAAAATCCCCACCGAACACACTGGCTGGGAAGTAAAAAGAAAGGTTAATCTTGCAAACAACTCCTTCCATAGATAATTATAAACGGAGAGGGGAGCCCTTCAGCAAGACGTCTAAGACCATACAACGTCCCATCTGAAGCTCAATTACCCGTTTGACCATTACCTGATCTGTCTTAAAAGGACAGCCACTCCACCGCGAGCTCGGCTGCAAGAGACCAAAAGGAAGGGCCACAAGTCCACTCCCTTTTTGCCAGATGATATTGGCCAGCTTGTCAAGCCAGGTCTCTTGCAAAAACAAAACATCTGCTTCAATTGTGAAGAGCAAAAATAAAGCCATTCTACGTGCTCTCACAGACTTCAAGCTGGCAACATTAATGGTTGCACAACGAATTGGAGGGGGCACAGCCATTTCCAGGGTAATGGAAAATATGGGAAGTTTTCCTTACCACGCTTAACCACCCTCCATCATCCCCACCTCCCTCTTGGCGGAAAGAACCAGAGGGAAGGGTCTCAGCCTCTTCTAATCCTATTTCTACTAAATCAGAGTCTTCAGAATCAGACAGATGGGAGACTTGATCTGAAGCTTCCCGTGAGAGTTCTCTCTCAAGACGCCGTATCTCGGCAATAATTTCTGCCTGCTCCGAACACTCATCAAGGACTATAAACGAGTTGGCCAAGGGGATACTACTGACTCTAATACATTCTTAGCCTTGGATGGTCCAGGGACTGAGAAGTCCCTAGGACACCCACATTATCCTTCCCCTTTTTTAACAACTTCCCACCCCTCTGGGTCCTCCAACACAGGGGCATGGGCAATCCTCACGGGGAAAGAGGAATGGGAAGGATGCTGCCAGGCTTCTTACTGGAAGCCTTAGAAGCAGATTTCTGGACTTGTACAGGAACTTGAGCTCTAGCTACTAGTGGGCTGGGGCAGACACAGTGACTGAGTTGGGTTCTACCTACTGGTGGGGCTGGGGCAGGGCAGGGACTGAAGCTTGGGTTTTAGCAAACTTGCGGGGCTGGGGTAGGGGCAGGGGCAGGGACTGAAGCTTGGGTTCTAGCTACTGGCGGGGCTGGGCCAGGGGCAGGGACTGAAACGGGGATGGAGGAACCCTCACCATCAAACTGCCTCTCGAACTCTCTTTCTATCCGCTGCAGGATACAGGACAGCTACTGTAAGCATGACCCGAGTCGCCACACAGGTTGCAGCATATGCTGTTTGGACAGTCCTTAGCAGTATGGCCAAAGGCCAGACACAAGGCGCACTTGATCTTATCGCAAAAACTGCTCAAGTGTCTGGTAGAGCCACACCGCCAACACTGCCTGGGCTGTCCAGCATAAAAACACATGATTGCTCCTTTACAATAAAGGCAGAGTTGGAGGTGTTGGGTTACATTACTAATTACATTGAGTTTAACCAGAGCCCTCCACCCCCCATCCCAGATGCCATTAGAGTCAGATTCTTTTCAGTTCTCCTTTAATTAATCCATACCTCCTAAGCCAGGTCTTAATGTCAGTAGCTGGGATAGATTCATTGAAAACTTTAATAGTACTTTAATAAACCCTGGCCTAGAGACTGGAACAATCTTAAAGTCTTTCCAAGTGTCCTTGTCTCTCATCGCATTTTCAAAGAATAGTCCAACCCTTGCAGTCTGACAAAACTTAAAATAAACTCCCCGGGGGTTAAAACAGATATGAAGGCAAACAGGTCCGAAGCAGAAAATCCAGTCCAAACAGTTTCTGTATAATAACATCTCTGGAAGGAACTTCCCTCCCTTGGACTATTCAAAATAACAACATTCCTCCGACCTTGGGCCATGGACATAGGTGTTTGCAATGTACCTGTGCAGATCTTCCACTTGCCATTGCTGCATAAGATTTTCTTTGAGCTGCAGCAGGAGGAACAGGAGCAGAAGTACAGGGGAGGCAAGAACTGAAAGATATTGATCAGAAAGCAGGAATAGCAGAACAGGAGCAGTTTGAATAGAAGAGGCGAGAGCAGGTGGGAGGACAGGAATAGAAGGTAGGGGCAGTAGAGACAGAAGTAGAAACAGCAGGAGGGGATGTAAGAACAGGAGAGAGAGTAGCGATGGAAGAAGCAAGAGGGAGAGAATAGGAAGAACAGAGGAATCGGAGAGTACTTGACCGCACCACTTCACAAGTAGGTACAGTGGGACACGTTGGAAAGCAAGTACAGAGGGCACAGTAGGTACATCTGGCACAGCAGTTAGGGTTGGTACAGTAGGCACATTGGGTACTGAATGCTGTAGTATAAACGAAACTACGGCATATGTACTGGCGGGAACAGTCTTCAAAACAATTCGGCCGGCGCTCCTAAATCACCTCCATCGAAACACCGTCTCCCTCGCGGTCAAGTTAATGTGCACAAACAATATGGCCCCAAGGCATAGCATCCAAAGGGAAATAAGGAGCCGGGCAGCCGGTCTTCGGTAAAACTTCTTAAATATTTTCTTCGGAAACTTAAAAACAAAGAGCCATCACTGTACAACACACTAACAAACAAGCAGCATGTGGACACTGCAGGCTCTGCCCAACGCGTTTCGTGGCCACAGCCACTTCTCAGGGGCAGTATAAATACTTCATAGGGGACAACAACACTTCCGGATACAGGAGCAGACATAGCAGGGTCTGGCACAGACAAGACAGACAGGGCAGGGGCAGACATACACACTGGGGAAATAACAGAAGGAGATTTTATATTACCAGCTTTGGACAAATTGGCAGACACATCGGGGATAGGGGTAAGGCAGACACAAGCCCTTTGGAGACCGGGCAGATTTTCTCACTACCGACCCTCCATCTCCATGGCATCTTCACATGAGTATTAGCTTTACAGACTGGCACTGGATTCTTTTCACAGTGGGCACCCCAGAAACTGCATTTCCCATAACCAGGTCCTCCCTGAAGTGTGTTTTGAATACCGGAGTGACGGCAGGTGGCGCGCCTTTCAGGGCGCTGTAGACGGTGGGCTCTACATGAGAGACAGCGGACGGACGGACAGACAAGTAAGGCACAGAGTTTGTTAAACAATAAACATATTTAACAGATACTTGCGCTTTCGGCTTTCTTTAACCTGTCGGTCAGGGATTCCTCATCACCAGCGGCATCCTCAGTGGAGTAAATGAGATTTTGCTGTTTGATCCGGGGTGACTCCAGCACCCTAATCTCTTTCAAGAGACCAGCAGGGTCCGACTCATCCCCAGACCACACTTCCCCCACGTCTCCTACTCTGCCTGGCCTGGTGTTACCAATGCTGCTGAAGCCGTGTCTGGGGAAGTATCCAAACGTTCCATTTCTGCCATGGATGTGCGTGTGCCATCAACCACTTCCTCTCTCAGCCCGTGCCTCTCAAACCGCTCCTGGTTGGCAAAGGCCTCCTGCAGGGCCCAATTCCAACCTGCAGTTCTCCTTCTCCTCCATCAAAACAGCCAGTTTCTCTTCCACCTGGCAATCAGAGCTCGATACCTGGCTTATTGGGAGCCAATTCCATTCATTCTCTTAGATTGGATTTTCATCCTCAGCAGATGGCTCCTCTACCTGGATGGCCTTAAGAGCCGCAGGCCCACAACTAAGGCCTCCTCCTGGAAAAGCCCTGAGGGTCACGGCATACGCGGATGATGTCACTTGTGGTTTCTAGCCAGGCTGAGGCCCTTGCGGTGGCTGACATGTTGCAAAGTTATTCTGAAGGTTCTGGATCCCTGATCAACAGGAGCAAGTGTGAGGCTTTCTGGATGGGGAAGGAAGGAACTTTAGCCTTTGTCCTCCCGGAAATCTTCCCGATACCCTCACCTAAAATCAAGGTTCTAGGGATCAAATTTGTCCAGGGCGATTTCAACGAGCTAAATTGGGGGGATAAGTTGGATATCGCCTCTGCCAAGTTGGGAAAGTGGAAGGGGAGATCCTTCACTCTAAAGGAAAGGGTTTCACTGATCTCCAATTTCTAATCACGTTTGCAGGGCCCCTATCAAGTAAGGCGGGAAGGGACCATGAGAAACTCGCATGCTCTTTACTAAGCCGCCATTTATCCAGTCCCCAAGAAAAAAGTGCCACTCATTGTCCTGAGATTTCTACCCACGAAGGAGGCTTCTCCAGAAGGAGGGTAGAGAAGGATATTATAACTTAAAAGTATTCGTAAAGAATACAACTGGTTGGCCATATCCAACCCACCCATCCTCCCTGAGATAGGTGACATTCCTTTTGATGAGATTAAATCTATTTCCCAGAGCATCTGGAAAAATAGGACCATTGATCTGTATAGAATTTTCCGGCAACAGGCACACTGTGCTGACATACAAGAAAAATAGGGATCAAAAAGGTTTTGATCAGTGAACCCCTTTCCTTAGAGTGAAGGATCTCCCCTGCCACTTTCCAACTTGGCAGAGGCGATATCCAACTTATCCCCCCAATTAGCTCGTTGAAATCGCCCTGGACAAATTTGATCCCTAGTACATTGATTTAGGTGAGGGTATCGGGAAGATTTCCGGGAGGGCCAAGGCTAAAGTTCTTCCTTCACCATCCAGAAAGCCTCACACTTGCTTTCCTGTGTTGATCAGCGGACCAGAAACCTTAAGAATACTTTTGCAACATGTCAGCCACCGGCAAGGGCCTCAGCCTGGCTAGAAACACAAGTGACATCATCCGCGTTAGCGTGACCCTCAGGGCTTTTCCAGGAGCCAAGGGAACCCCCGCCAAACATTCTCGAATTCGGTAACCCTTGAATGTATCGTTCGAATTCGGTAACCCTTGAATGTATCGTTCGAATTCGGTAACCCTTGAATGTATAGTAGAGTGGGAAAGGGTTGTCATGTTGTGAGACGGTTAAAGCTATGAAAGTCTTCCAGTGACGTTGTTATGGCAGGTTCATGGTCAGTTAATTAACAGCTGGATGAGTTTCTCCAAACAAGCGAAGGTTACAAGTACTGGTATTGAACATTAAAGTAGAGATGGGAAGGGTTTGTCACTGTGAGAAACGGTAAAAGCATGGAACTGTCTTCCAGTGGACGTTGTTATGGCAGGTTCATTGGTCAGTTTAATAAAAGCTGGATGAAGTTTCTGCAAAAAAAGGAATGTTGCCAAGTTACTGGGATTGATACAGTAAAGTAGAGTTGATCAGGGAATTCGATGGCCACACAGGAATTTTTCCCCCCCTTATAAATTTGGTGTTTTTTTTGTGCCTTCTTGGATCAACAGTTAGGCAGGGAAATGAGGCGGATTGCTAGATGGGTTGTAATGGAGGGATGTATGTCTCTTATCAACCCCAAATAAGGATACTATATTATACTAGTAAAGGTATGAGTACTATACTGTTCTATACTATAGATACGTACTTGTACTGTACTGTCCTGTAATTGTACTCCTACTGTACTGTACGGTACTATACGTACGTACTATACTATAAATACTGTACTATATACCATATGACTGTACTATACTACAACTATTACTGTACTATACTGTACAATAATATACATACTGTACTATATATACTGTACTATACTGTACATACGATACTATTCTGTATATACTATACTATACTGCTACTGACACTTACTGTACTGTACTGTACTGTACTGTACTATTACTATACTTATTATACTGTGCTTATACTACTACTTTGTACTTATAAGATACTGTTACTTACTCTTTATACAGTACTTTGTTACGATAACAGCTAGGTCCGGGAAACGCGTCAAGCCGTTTCACCGTAATAAAATTACTCACTACGTTGCTCCGATTGGTGGTTGTGTTTCCAGTTCGTGCAGCGGCACCATCTATTTATTGCACATTTTTAATACTATATTCTAAGTTTCCACATGGTTTTCTGCAACTTTTCCCAAGGTACAGTATGATATGGTTAAGATAACTAAATGGAGGGCTCTTGGACTTTCTTAACACTGGACTAATGGATCTGGAGGTTGATCTGGAATCGCTAAACACACTGGGCATGATCAGGATGGGCTTACCATATTGGGTAATGAACTGGAGAGTTGATAACAATGGATAATAATCTAAAGGGATGAAACTATGGGTAATGATAAGGAGAACTGATAACACTTGGTAATGATCTGGAGGGCTGACAATTATTGGGCAATGATCTGGAGGGCTGAAAACACTAAATAAGATCTGGGGTTTTGGATAACACTGTGTATGCTCTGGAGGGCTGACAATATGTGATAATGACACTGGAGAGCTGATAAACACTGGATAATGAATCTGGGAAGGCTGAAAACACTACTATGATTTGGAGGGATGATAACCTGGGTATGATCAGGAGGGACTGATAACAACTGGCCTTAATAATCTGGAGGGCTAATGGAAGGCCTGACAATTGGGTAAGGACTGGAGGGTCAAAAACAAATGCATATGATCTGGAGGGCTGAAAACCTGGGTAATATCAGGAGGACTCGGAACACGGGTAATGATTGGGGGGCTGACAATACTGGACCATGGTCTGGAGAGCTGATAACAATGGAAATGATCTGGAAGGCTGAAAAAACCTACATAATGATTTGGGAGGGCTGATAACACTGGGTAATGATCAGGAGGATTGATAACACTGGCTAATAATCTGGAGGGCTAAGGAAGGCTGACAATATTGGGTAATGAGAATGGAGGGGCAAAAACAATGGACAAACAAAAGTGGGCTGTAAACACTGGCTGATGATCTCGAGGGCTTACAATACTGGCTAAGGATCTGGAGGCTGAATAACAAATTGGATAAGGGTCTGGAGGGTGACTTACATGGCTACTGATCTGGGAGCTGATCTAACACTGGCTTTAATGAACTGGAGGGTTGAATAAATAACATAGCTAAGAAAATGGAGGTCTGACTTACACTGGATAATGAACAGGAGGGTGAATAATATATAAATCTCATAAACATAAGATTCGGGCGGCAACCTACCTGGTCCGTCTCACGGTGTTAGCACTCAGGGAAACTCACCAGTCCCAGGCGGACCGGCGCCTCCAAAACAGATAAACTTCTCAAAACGATCTCTAAAACAGATGGGACGAGTCTTCAAACCACATGCAATCAAATCCATTTTAGTGTGGCCATTATCGGCACCAAAGTGACGGTAAGGAAAATATGCAAAGAAACGCTCCTGGCGCATTTCGTGACCAATTGATTACTCATGGTTGAAGACTGGCCCACTCTTGTTTATTATTTGGCAAGAAATGTGATTAATAAACTGTATCATTTTAGTTTAGGCGTGGTGCAGCTCCCAGTGTAAAAAAAATGAAAGTTCGCAGCAGAGGAGTCTTCTGTTCATGCCCAGTTAGCGCTAGAGGAACGCTTCGTTTGTGCCGGTTTTAAATGGGCACTACTAATAGCTTCTGTGGCAGCCCACATTTTTATTGGAGACCAGGCCTGGGGGGGGGGCATATTGCATCAGCCTACTGGGCCAGTATAATCCTGCACCTCTAAGTATCCTTAATTAAACAATTCAGCCCACCGATGTGATACGCTGTTTTAGAAGGTTACTGAATATCCTCGAATATATATGTAGAAAATGGAAAAATAGTTGCGTAAAGGAAAAAAAATGATTTTATTTTGTGATTTGTACAGATTCCACTGGAGCCGAGGCCATCTTACAGTTCAGTTATTTACCCTTTACTCGGGGAACTTTCCAGAGTTTTTTCCCATGATTTGTGGGTACTGTTTTAGAAATTTGGGTTTTTCAACTTTTTCAGAAATCTGAAATTCGAAGAAAAACGGAATTAAACTTGCCACGTTTAAAAACATCAAAGATTCACCTTGTCATATGGATAAATCTTAAGGCCCTACTGTACGGAACCCCCATGGGTTGGAATGGAAGTTATGCTTCTATGGGACACTTACTTTAAAAATGATTTGCCTCATCTTAATCTTAATTGAATACATGTATGTAGCACTTACTATGATTGTGTGTGTTGCTGCATGCCCTTAATCCAGCACACATTTTTGTAGGAGCACTATCCCCCCTCACTCTTTAACCCTCCCACTTCAATCTGACTTGACTTTTTCCCAACAAACCAACTGTCAAGGCCGGCACACAGCATAAGCATTCCTCCAATGTCAATCTCGTCACCATTCACGCTACAGTAACCATACAGAAGAATAGTTTTGAGAGCAAAGGAAATTGATTGACAGCTGAAATTTAAGAAGTTTTAGATTGTAGATCTCAAAGAAATTGGGGGTCAGATCAACAGAAAAATGATACAGTGGTGGGTGGGGAAGAATTATAGTTTCCAGTTATGGGTCAATTTTAAAAAACCTATTTTTCTGCATAGATGCCCTTTAAGGGATGTTCAGTCTGTGGCCCTAAAGATGTTTGAACTACAGTCCCAGCATGCTTGCCTCTTCGTTGGTTGGAGAATGCTTATAAGGATCTTCTCAGGTTATAATCCCAGGCGTTGTTCATTAGCTTGTCATGTCTACTACCTGTGATGGTGAATTCCTAAATCTGCACTTGCCAATGTAAGAGGGAGGGTTGGGGGTGGTTTATGGGGTTTATAAAAGGAAAATAACAGTGGCGAGACTTTCAGTAGGTGCTAATGCACAGGTATTTGATCATTTTGGGGGCTAGTTGGAATAGTGGGGTCATGCAGGGTTATTCTTATTTCAGATTAAGTTTCAAAATTTATAAATTTTACACTGAATGCTTT
Organism: Hymenochirus boettgeri; assembly: GCA_019447015.1. Taxonomy (NCBI): domain Eukaryota; kingdom Metazoa; phylum Chordata; class Amphibia; order Anura; family Pipidae; genus Hymenochirus; species Hymenochirus boettgeri. The sequence goes on along the minus strand of JAACNH010000055.1, from coordinate 108,354 downwards.
ATCCAGTTCTATCTGGTTGGATTAGTAGGAGAATACACTGTGATTTTTAGGATAGATAAGGGAACATGTCGCAGGCAGCTGATTAAACGAATACAGAAAGAGGCAATCACCGTGGGGACTGGAGTTGTGGACTTGGTTGGTTAAAGGACTTAAGTTTTCCCACAGTGACTTATGAGAGGACAGTAAAAAATCATTAATTAACAGGAATCCCCCACTGGGTCAACTACAGACATAATATCGTTACAGCCATCCACTTTGGGGTTCATTGTGACAATTGATTGAATAAACCCAGAGGAGAGGGAAAACTAGTGAGATCTCCAAGGCAGATGAACTGTTGGATCAGAGGTTTTGCCAGTCACATAATGGCACAATTAGAGGGACTACGGGGATTTTTCTTTCACTTTATAATGAGCATCAGATATTAGACATATTTTGCCTAGAGTGTTCAAGCCCTGTACTGTAATCCTAAAGTAATTGGATCTTCTGTTCTACACTGATATACCTACACTGTATAATGCAACAAAACACCAAGCTATCCATTTTAAACTGTACGGATGTAATGGCCTGTTAACTTTTAAATCCTAGGCTTGAGATTAAGTTGTAGTGATTATTAAATAATAAACAGTATTGGAGAGTTGTCCTTTGTTATAAAGAAATATGTCAATCTAGTCCAACCTTTTACCCTACCCATAAGTCTCTGGTATAACAGGTAGTTAATAGTACATGTATTGGAGCGTTGTATAAAGCACACGTCCCATCTTCTAGTCCAACCATAGACCCTACACCATAATGTCTGTATACAGTTTACATAGTAACTAGTATTGGAGGTTAGAATAAGAATATAGTCCATTTGTCCAACCTTTATTCCTAACCATAATGTCTATATACTATAAACGTTACATAGTAAACATAGTATTTGAGGCTGTTTTTTTTTTTTTTAAAGACATAGTCCATCTAGTCCAACCTTTATACCCTACCTATAATGTCGTATACAGTACATAGTAACATAGTATTTGAGGTTTGTTATAAGACATACATCCATCTCGTCCAAACCCTTATACCCTACCCATTAATGTGTCTGTGATTAACAGTTACATAGTAACTAGTATTGGAGGTTGATAAGGGGGACATACGTCCATCTAGTCTAACCTTTACCTACCAATAAGGTCTGTTATAACAGTTACATAGTAACATAGTATTGGAAGATGTATAAAAACATACGTCCATATAGTCCACTTTTATTATTCTACCATGTCTGTATAAATTTACATAGTAACGTAGTATTGGAGGTGGTATAAAGACATACGGTACATCGAGTCCAACCTTTTTACCCTACCAATCATGTCTGTTATAACAGTTACATAGTAACAAGTATTGGAGGTTGTATAAAGGACATACGTCAATCTGTCACAAACATACGTCCATTAGTCTAACCTTTATACCCTACCATAAGTCTGTTTATAAACAGTTACATAGTAACATAGTATTGAGGTTGATAATAAAACATACGTCCACTAGTCCACTTTTATATCTACCCATTAAGCTGTATCAACAGTTAAATAGTAATATAGTATTGGAGGTTGTTATAAGACATACAGTACGTCCTCCATCTAGTCCAACCTTTATACCCTAACCATAATTCTGTCTAACAAGTTACATAGAACATAGTATGGAGGTTGTTAAAGACATAAGTCCACTAGTAAAACCTTTATTACTCAACCATAATTCTGCGAGAACAGTTACATAGGAACATAGTATTGAAGGTTGTATCAAGTCATAATCCTCTAGTCAACCTATTTACCCTACCCAAAATGTCTGTAGAACAGTTAATAGTTAACATAGTATTGTAGGTGTATAAAGGACATACGTCCATCTAGTCCAACCTTTAGACTACCCTCATAATGTCTGTATAACAGTTACATAGTAACACTAGTATTGGAGAGGTTGTATAAAGAATAGTCCATCTATCCAACCTTTTTTCCCTAAACCCCGTAATGTTGCTGGTACAACAGTTACATAGTAACATAGTATTGAAAGGTTGTATAAAGGAACATTAAGTCCATCTAGTTCAACCTTTTACTCTACCCTAATGTCTGTATAAACAGTTACAATATTAACATAGTATTGGAGGTTGTATAAAGAAAAACGTCCATCTAGTCCAACCTTTATACCAACCCATAATGTCGTCTAACGGTACATAGTAACATTGTAGGGAGTTATATAAAGACTACGTCCATCTATACAACCTTTATACCCTACCCATAGTCTGTCCAACAGTTTACATAGTAACATAGTATTGGAGGTGGTATAAAGACATATGTCCCCCATCTAGTCCAACCTTTATACCATACCCAAATGTCTGTATAACAGTTACATAGGTAACATAGTTTGGAGGTTGTATAAAGACATACGTCCATTAGTCCAACCTTTATACCCTACCCCTTCATAATGTCATGTTATAACTTAAATAGTAACATAGTTTTGGAGGTTGTATAAAGACATACGTCCATTCTAGTCCAACCTTTACATACCTATAATGTCTGTTATAACGTTACAAGTAACATAGTATTGGAGGTTGTATAAAAGACATATGTCAATTCTATCCAACCTTATACACCTAGCCATCATGTCTGTATAACAGGTTACAAGTAACATAGTTTTGGAGGTTGTATAAAGCATACGTCATCTAGTCCAACCTTTCTACCTTACCAATAATGTCTGTATAACAGTTACATAGGAACATAGTATTGGAGGTTGTATAAAGACATATGTCAATCTAGTCCAACCTTTATACCCTAACCATAATGTCGTATACAAAGTACCTAGTAACATAGTTTTGCGAGGGTGTATAAAGACATACGTCCCTCTAGTCCAACCTTTATACCCTACCCATAAATGTCTGTATAACAGTTACATAGTAATATACGTATTGGAGTTGTATAAAGACATACGTCATTAGTCCAACCTTTACCCCTACCATTAATGCTGTATAACAGATACATAGTACCATAGTATGGGAGGTGTATAAAGGGACATAGGTCCATCTAGGTCCAACCTTTATACCTCCCATAATGTCTGTATACCAGTTACATAGTAGTAACATAGTATGGGAGGTTGTGAAAAAAGACATACGTCCATTCTAGTCCAACTTTATACCTCCTAACCATTAAGTCTGTATAACAGATACCTAGTAAACAAGTATTGGAGGTTGTATAAAGACATATGTCCATCTAGTCCCAACCTTATACCCTACCCATAATGTCTGTATACACAGTAAACATAGTAACATAGTATTGGAGTTGTCTAAAGACATAATGTCCATATAGTCCAACCTTTATACCCTAACCCTAAGTCTGTAGACAGTTTACATAGTATACATAGTTTTGGAGGTTGTATAAAGGACATACGTCCATCTAGTCCAACCTGTAAAAAACCCCTACCCCATAATGTCGTATAACAGTACATAGTAACATAGTTTGGAGGTTGTATAAAGACATACGTCATCCCGTCACCTTGAACCCTAACCATAATGTCTGTCTAAACGTTACATAGTAAACCATAGTATGAGGTTTGTTATAAAGACATATGTACATCTGTCCAACCTTTATAACCGACCCATAATGTATGTATAAACAGTTACATAGTAACATAGTAGTGGAGGTTGTATAAAGACTCCGTCATCTAGCCCAAACCTTATAACGCTACCCATAATGTATTGTTATAAACAGTTACATAGTAAATAGTATTGGAGGGTTGTATAAAAGACATTACGTCCCATCTAGTCCCAACCTGTAACCATACCCATAAAATTAATCCAGGTTCATTGGTATTATCCCGTTGTTTTCAGTTACCCTAATGCCTTCATAAAAAGTTAAAGAGTAAACCATCAGTATCGGTGGGTTATATAAGACATTCATCCATCTAGCCATCATTTATATAGTACCTTGTCCTAATTCCAACTGTTACGTAGTAATGGAGGTTAGATAAAGACATACCATCCTCAACACAGTGGAAGACAGTTGCACAATTTCACTGTTTAAAGAACATTGTCCTAATTGAAGATGAAACTTGTCTCTACTAATATTAAAGGATGTCCATGATCCTCTAAAATTAGGACCCATCCTACTCTTGGAAGCAGCATCTGTGCGTTGAGTTATTTACCAAAAAAAACCCCCCTAGCAGTTTAGATTATTTTAAGGTTAGTACCCTGAGCTGCTATCGCTCTGTGTAAATGATGCTTTTGCATCAATATCGTGATTGGGGGATTTACCCACTGAGAATTTTAACGCCAGTTAAATCAGCGCTAACCTCATATTGAATGCTTGTTGAGAGGTCGGAAAAAAATGCGCAAGTGATTTAGCGTACACCAATATGTGCTCCTCTGTTGCTTAATATCAGGTTATCCGTTCTATCTTAAGGACACTATTTCTTTGTAGATATCTTTAGCCATACAAAACCTAATGCTGTTCAGACATTTACCACTACATCGATAGTAGATATGGAATGAAACCAATCACAAGTTGACCCGAACTTTAATAGTTTCAGATGAAACCCAAAACCCTTTTTCAAACTCGTGACTCCATAATTATTGAAAAATTGATAATTATTGAATTCTCGTATCGGGCACTCTTTAAATGTAGCATTCGATCTTCTGGTAACACTAGAATGTGGCCTCGATATCGGCAACCCTCAAATGTATCATTCTGGTAACCCTTGATGTAGCATTCCATTTTGGTAACCCTTAATGATCATTCGGTAACCATTGAATTCGCCATACCATAATCCTCGATGTAAAGCAAAAATTCAATGCATAAAACCCGACATTGCCCCATCATGAGGAAGTAAAATAGTTTTGGTGATATTGACGTGGTTCCCCAGACCATTTACCTGGTGACCACAGCCATTTACAGTAAGTTACCATTGTTTTCATTGTATTTAAATCAAAATTTCAACTATTCCTTCCCAATTGACTTTGATGGGTTTTGTTTTCAAACTACCGAACTTCAGAATTTTTACTGAAGTTCAAAAAGGAAACAAACTGTAGGAAGTTTTTCCATCTCTCGTCGCTAGGTTACTAATTTCCAAAAAACAGGTCTAAATACAAGTACTGGTACCAAGTCATGAGAACGATTTCATTCAGCCCATATTACTTTATGTATGGCTCTTGTTTCAGGTCTACATCTCTGCTGCTACTTATTGGTGGGGCTTTTACGATGTAAGCTGATTGGGCTCTGATACTCTTATCTGTAGATAGTTGGTCATATGATAATGAATAAAGGAGATTTCGTGTCGACCATCACTGACATGCAAGTAATGTTTTCTGGACCAAATTGATGTATCTGACATGGCAGTGCAGATAATTCCATGGCCACAAGAGACTTCTGGCCCTTATGTATCACCACAATAACTTCTTTACTGTTGAATTTGAAGTGGACCTTCCTTTACATTTAAGCGAACTTAAGACTCATTCTAGGAGAACTTACAGTAAGTGCAGATGAAGAAAGTTGACACTTAAAAAAAGTACATTACTTTCTTGGTCCATGCTTGATGCTCCCCATGCTTCTGGTCCACACTTTATAGAATAATTCAACATAGCAGGCACATGGTGAGTTGTAAAGCAATTTCAACCGCTGGCATTTGCACAGTCACAGGCACAGACTGCGCAGACCTACTGGCACAGACTATTCCTCACCATCCAGAGATAAAGTGAGGGGTAGGAAATAAGTGTGGGACCCCAGAAAGACATGTACGGTACTTTTTTTTTAAATTTATTATATTTCAAAAACAAACAATACATTTTCCAATACAGTTATCAAGTACATTGTTTGTAGGTTTATATCTACCTTAACCATATAACTGATTACGTAAACCAAGTTCCAAGATGTCGTTATTACACGAGAATACTTTGGCATCAGTGAACACTCATAATCTAATACCCGGTAGTAGAAACTCAAAGGGGGGGGACTTAATACATTGAAACAAAAACACAAGAGGAAATCGGAATTTAGCCTCTCCTACATTTCATTGCCAATTATTCATTTAGTTATTTTCCTAATCGCCCCAAATCGGGTGGTTATGATACCATTAATATGGGATTCATTATTTTTGTCAGGGACATCTCTTGAATATTGGGTAAAGCCTTTCAACCATTTACATAAATATCTTTGAAAATAATATTGTCTTGTATTGTAGTATTTGGATACAATTCGGCCCGTTAATTTCTTCTGTTTAAACTCAATAATCTCATAATTGGTAAGGTTGTGCAAATTCTGCTTACCAAACCCTCAGAATATTAAGATACAATTGCCTCCAGCTGTAGGTATTGTTAAAATAGAAATTGACGTTGTCAGATTGTGAGAATTAATAAGGATGTGGCAATTTGGTTCCACAGTTTATAGATTGGATTAAATTTGGTATATAACAAAACGAGGGCGGGAGATATCTATACACAATAGTATGTTTGATTCCTTTATACTAATAGGGGAACAACAGGGCTGCCCTCTTTTCCTGTGCTATCTTCCTAATGATTGAGGCAGTGGCAATCACAAAATAAGATGAATAGTGATAAGGAGGTCTAACGTGCCTTGACATGATGATATTATTATGTTTAAGAGGCCTCTAATGATGTCCTTGATAGAACAATGAAAATATTGTCCGTTTGGGGTGAATTTCTCGGGGATATACTTAACTGGAATAAGATCACGATCATGCCTCTAGATAAATGGAGTACAGTAACGGTAGTGGGATCCATATATTAATATTCAATATCAAAATGGTGGATTCATTAAAATATTAGGGATTATATATAACTTAAAACACACAATCCAATAACCCTTTTCCTGGGCCACTGTTGTTTGTTGAAGTCAAATTCACTCTTGGTGATTATCAACGTTTCGGAGTCTCGCAGACGTTCTTCATCAGGACATCTCAAAGTGCAAAAACTAAGTGAACAATTACTTAAATACATATCATGTGATCCACCACCAACCCTCTCCTCATCATGTGATACAACACCCCCTCCGTATATCACTAAAATCTTCTATTCACTTTAATACGTAGTTTTTTAAAAGTGCATACTTGCTAAAAGTGCTTACCAAGTGCGTCTTGAAGCTATGAAGTGCATTCCGTGCATTCGTTTGTGCACCACTTTTCATAAAGTGCCAGAGATTAAAAATATTAAAGAGCATAAGTATAAATATTTAAAAGTGCATAAGTATACATGTGCATGAATAAAAACTATTAAAAGTTTAAAGTTGTTCGTTACTATCACCCATTTCTACAGTACAATCAAAGTTACACTTATAAATATCATCATAAAAAAATTTAAGGAAAATTGCCGTATTTACCCTTTTGGTGTTAATGATTGAGCAATGGATCCATTCTGCTTCCCTGCACAATAACTGATCGCCACTATCTCATCTCTTTTTGGTTATTTTAACCTGATCTATGACAGTACTTTAATAGAGCTAATTGGTGCCCTTCTTTGGGATCTGTATTGCCACTGGATTTCATCCCCTCTTAGTTACACTTCTTTATCATTCTCCCTTTGTAGTTTTATGAGATTTATGAGTGGCAAATCTTTTCTTAAACGTAGTAATCGTTTTTTCAAACCATAATAGAGGGGCATGGGCACTTTATTATGTAGCCACAAATAGTCCGTATTACAATCGCTATATTTGGCCCCTTTAGTATAGATTTTTTTTGGCCCATATGTGGATGGCAAAAATTTTGCCTCATCAAAATTAACATGCACTACTCCATAGCAACCTTGTCATCCTTTCCTTTGTACATATCTCCATATCTCTGTATAATTTCTTTGGACTCTGCAGATACTAGTTCAAGTTTTTGATTTTCTTTTATATACATTATTTCGTGTTTTCCATCTTTGTATTCTCCTGATCATTTCAATTAATTTGCCATTAGTTTTATCTTTAGTTTCTTTGCTCTTCTGTCCTCTGCCCCCATTTCATATATTGTTTAGAATGGGATAACATTGCTCCACTCACCTTTCTCTTTCTCTCATACATTTCTACCCTCTCGAAATCTAGTTTCTCGCTTGTTCTAATGCTGTGTCCTTAAGACCTGGTATCTGTATAACAACCTCTTTCACCAATCTTTTACATTTCATAAAGTTTACTTCACCAGTCCCTCCCTTCGTGCGCATATCCCTCATACTCTACAGGAACTGCGAGATGGCAACGCCTTGTATCTGTTTCTTTCGTGAAGCATCCCTCGTCAAGATTGCGTTCCGATCTGTAAGTTTCTATAGAGCGTGGTAGTCCAATTTTTGGCTAATACATTAAACACCAAAAGGGCTAAATACGCGACAATTTCTTTTAAAAATGTTTTTTATGATGATATTTATGATTATTTTAAGTTTAACTTTGATGTAAGCCGTAATATGGTTGTGTGATTGCCCGAAATCCATAAAAATCCTTACTCGACTCCTCCTCTTAGAGACCAATTGTGGCAGCAATAGATCTTCTATATTACAGCATGTCCCTATATTGGAGCTCGTTCAAAACAATTGTACAAGATCACCTCGTATGTCAGAGATTACCAGGCTTCCTAGATAGTTAAAGGGTATACAAAACACAATAGAGATAAGATTATGGTAAACCCTGGGACATACTCTGCACTATATACAAAATATTGATGGTGAGATGGGCATCGAAGCTGTGAAACATTTTCAACGTATGAGAAACAATAAAACCAATTATTCCTACTAGTTCCTTAATAAAAACTTAGAAATTCTGTAAAATACAAAATGTAATATTTTCAAGATTTGAACGCAATTCTCTATCTCCCAGCGTACTGGTGACATCAATGGGGAGTCCTGCAGCACCCTCTACGCGAATATTTTATGGGGTATATTAGAGGAACAGTTGCTATTCTCCTCTGAATTGTTTCAAGAACTTCGCGCGACCAGATGGTTGCGCTATTAAGACAGACATATTTTTTGTTGTGGCAACCCTGAACATTAACATGAATTGGAAGATTTTTTTGTCTATTTAAATGGGATATGGCCCAAAGAATTAATCAACCAAACAAAATCCACAACACGATAAATTTTCTGGAGTGACAATAATGCAAAGAAGGACCAAAAATTGACTACCCGCTCTTATAAAAACTTAAGATCGGAACGCAATACTTGTAGAACGCGTATACTTTCACCCAAGAAACAGATACAAGGGTTGCCCAATCTGCGCAGTTCCTTAGAGTAATAGTGATAATGCTCACAAAGGGAGGAACTGTGAGTAAAACTTTATGAAATGTAGAAAAGATTTGTTGAAAGAATGAAGGTTAAACAGATCAGGTCTTAGAAAAGCATTTAAACAAGCGAGGAGAATAGATTTCGAGAGGGTTACGAAATTAAGAAAGAGAAAGTGAGAAATGTATCCATTATAATACAATATAGTGGAAATGGGGGGGCAGATAAAGGAAAAAACTAAAAGAATATTGGCAAATAATTGAAAATATGATCAGAGATAGCAAGATGGGAAAACCGCAAAATTAATGTATAAAAGAAATAAAAAACTTGAAGGTATATACTAGGATATCTTCGGACAGAATCAACGAGAAATATGACAGAGATATGGAGATGTACAAAGGAAAGGATGCACCCCCCCTACAAGGTGCTATGGATGTAGCATGTGCAATTTTATGATGAGGCAAAATATTTTTGCATCCACATAATGGACAAAAAATCTTATATAAAGGGCAAATATAGCTGTAATACAGAATATTGTGTCTACATATAAGTGCCCATGCTCCCTATATTATGTGGGAAAACGATTACTACTTTTTAAGAAAAGATTTGCCATCATAAATCTCAATAAAAAACTACAAAGGACAGAATGATAAAGAAGATAATAAGGGGATGTAAATCCATGGCAATACATTATGCCAAAAAGGGCACCCAATTAGCTCTATGAAAGTAGTGGTCAGAGATCAGTTAAAATACCAAAAGAGGAGAGATAGGGCGAATCAGTATATGTGCAGGGAAGCAGAATGGATCCATAGAGCTCATACATTAAACACCAAAAGGGCTAAATACGCAATTTTCCTTTAAATGTTTTTGATGATATTTGTACGTTCAACTTTGATGTGTTACTGTGGGAAATCTGGGTGAGATAACGAAACAAACTTTAAACTTTTAATCAGTTTTTTTTCAGTGCCCCGTTACTTATGCACTTTTCAATATTTATAACTTATGCCTTTTACTATGTTTTAATCTTCTAGGCACTTAGGAAAAGGTTGCATCAAAACAGAATGCACGGAATGCAACTCATAGCTTCAAAGAAGGCACTTGGGAGCACTTTTTAGCAAGTATGCACTTTTAAAAAACTAGTCTAAAGTGAATAACAGATTAGTGATATACAGGAGGGAGGTGTGTTGTATCACATGATGAGGAAGGGTGGGGGATACATGAGTATTGTATTTAAAGTCATTGTTTACCTATGTTGCACTTTGTAGATGTCCTGATGAGAGTCCCTGCGAGACGTCGAAACCGTTGATGAATAAAGAGTGATTGACTTCACAAACAACGTGTGCCCAGGAGTTATATTGGATTGTGTTTTCTTATATATATATCCTACATTTTAATGAATCCACACATTATATTGAATATTATATATGGAATCCCATACCGGTTAACTCCATTATTTCTAGAGCATGAATGCTTGACTTATTCCAGTTTGTACTATCCCCGAGGAATTCACAAACGGATCAATATTTTCATTGTTCTATCAAGGATCATTAGAGATACTTCAACATAATAATCTTCATCAGTTACAACGGCACGTTAGACCTCTTATCACATTATTTCATCTTATTTTCATTGCCACTGCTCACCCTCAATCTTAATGCAGATAGCAAAGGAAAGAGGGAGCCCTGTCTTGTTCCCCATATAGTATAAAGGAATCAAATACGATGTATAATATTCTCGGCCCTGGTTGGTTTAAATAAAATTTATCCATCTATAAACTGTGGACCACTGCCAAAGCTCTTCCTAATTCTCAAAACAATTCCCATTCAACTGTTTTTAAAAGGCTTCTGGGAATCTAATGATAATAGTACCTGCGACCTTTGTTATCATGGTTAATTTAGGATTGTAATTAATGCTTCCATGCCCCTTAAATATTTTTTTATAATTTATTGAGGTTTGTTTTCTGGACCTACCACCTTCCAGACAAGGAGAGGATGACTTTTTGCCCGCATTAGCCAACCATCCAGCCCTTTAAGAATTTTTTAGTTGAGGGACCCATGGGGCTTCTGTTCTATCAATCAAGATTCTCAAATGTATTTACCCGTATATACCGAGTATAAAAACGTTCCCGAGTATAAACCGAGGGTACCTGACCTAGTGTTTAGCTAACAGGAAAGGAGAAAAAAGGTTATTGATCAGTATAAACAGAGGTGGTTCGATTTGCCACTTAATGACGTTTGGAAAAAAAAACCCACACCCCCCCCCCCCCAAAACACCCCCCCCCAACTCCCAGAATGCTTTATGCGTGGGAGTGTAGTTTTCAAACATTTAAGTGGCAAATAACTCCTGCAAATAGGGGTAAAATCCCCCTCCTTTCTTTGTGCATACATCTGGGATGATGTCACTAACGGTCTCTCGCAAGTGAGGGCCGCAGGAGTGGCAGATCGCGTATGAATCATCCGGATGCGCACTGAGGATGCGGATCGCGCGCACCACGCCGACAAGGTTAGGAGAAAGGCTTACTCGAGTATCCAAACCGAGTGTAAGATTTTTCCGAGCTTTTTTTAAGCCTAAAAACCTTGGTTTACTGGATTATATACGGTATCTTCTTTTTTAGTTGTGCATGAGGCTCTATAGAGAACTAACTAGGGTTATTTAAGCTTTTCAGTTCTTGGAAATTCCCCACATTAGAATAGTCCTAGAAATCTCAAAAAAAAAAAGTATAGACAAAGGTAGTTTCAGAAGAAAGGACTTTGGCCAGTTCAATTAACCATTAAATTCATAACTTTTAAGCAAACCCAACATTCCAATGGAACAAGGCGATGTGGCTTAAATGGACCCTCTTCCACAGCTTTTGATACTGATATGATATACAGTGATTCACAAGCCTTAACAATGTGGTTTTGGTTAATTTGATGTTTATTTTTGAAAAGGTCAAAACTTTTTTTTAAACTATGACATTATTCCAAATACAGTAAACATGTTCATATTTTTTCCAAACAGTATATTGTTATTAAAAGGAAAATGTCCATTTACTGATATTAATAAAGATCCTTTACTATGGGGTCATGGTTGATGGCTAACTTAATGAAATTTTTGGTAGTATTAAGATATTGGGGGCCCAGGTTTCCTCTCGTCTTGCAGGGCTAGCCCCAGAGGAAATTCTGCACTGTCCTACTGACCTTATGATTGACATGTGGTGAAATACCAACACTTGGAGATTGCAGAGGAATTTCAAGGAATCTTTGCCACACATTACCTGGAACTTGCCATAAAATTAAATGTCACTTGCAGCAATTGTACACAAGGTACTTGATGTTGCACAACAAGGATCATTGAGTCCTTACTGTAACGATTTCTATAGATATATCACCTCTTCTTATGGAATCCTCTTTTAGTCTGACTGTTAAAGTTTACTCTCTGTAGGGATCAGAGAGTAACATTAACAATTGACCACTATGGTGTTAAATTTTGGCAAAATACTTGATTAGAACATATCTGTTGTATTCAATTAATTCACTGGTACTTGAAGTTTAGGTTTCTTGAAGACGTTTCGCTAGTCAACGTGTCGGATATTACCATGACTTGATGAATTAGAAACCTTCACAAGATTGATGGACGTTTGGTATATTTTAACCATGGCGCTGTCCAATGGCTTCCTGCCATACTGGTTAGCATACACATTTTTTGCTAATTGGCGGCTATTCCAATTATTTATGATCAGCTTCCTAACAAGCAATGCTTACAAAGATGGTACATTACAGAGGACACAACACTGGTAGAACCTAATTGCCCTTGTTGTTCTAGCTTAAAAGCAAAATATTTCACTGTTCTTTTAAAAACACATTCATAAAAATGTATAGTACCAAACAAAATGAAATGAAAGCGTTAAATGAAGAATTAAATCCATTGGATATGTGTGCTTCCTTAAGCTGAAAAATTAATTGCAGTTATAGTTTAAAATTTTCTTTTGTAATGACGTGTAAAGCCATTAGGGACCACCCAGCTTGAAACCATCTATATATAAATCGCAAGAGCAAGACAACTACACAGGAACATATGATGTATGAAGATTTATAATCTTTCGTTTTGTAAGTATTTTTTATTAGAATTAAGTCTACAGCAGAGCTTTATCAGGATTTATACACAAAAAGGGGACAGTGGGAGCACTTCTTGGCAAAATGGACATGTGTATGTAGAAAGGACGTGAAACTGATTGGCCATTGTGAATAAAGGACACATTGTGACTGCTGGTTGGGAAGTGGCCAGTGCGTCCATGGTGGAATTTACATGGTGGAACGTCCATGGTGGAAATCTTTTCAGATGGAACTAATCTGGCAAAACATAAATACAAACTAAGTAACATGTTTTTAGGATAACTGGGGAACAAATGAGTATTTATACTTTACATAATCATCTATGCACTTTATACATCCCAACTTGGATACATGAGAATTCATATTGTTTGTCCTTTTCTGCACATTTTCTTTTTTAATTCCTACTAGTATTGTGTATTTAAATCTCTTTCGCCCAGATGTGATGGCAAGTACCATTTGGATCAGCACTACAGAATGTAAGTACTACTTTGTTTTAATTGATTTAAATATGTATTTTATTAGTATTTAAACTATTAACCTATTATTTGATTTGATCTTCCCCTTTATATTCCCAAACCACCGAGGGATGATTCTTTTATGTGCAGCTACCTCACCTATTTGTACATCTGACATAAACCTGTGGAACCTCTGGCATTGCAGTCATTAAATACACCTCATCCTATAAGACATGGGCCATACTTTATAAAGGATTGTCTTTTTTACCAAATAATTAGCGCAGTACATCGCAGCGAAAATAGCGCCATTTGGGGCTTCGTTTCGCCTATATTTTAAAAAAAAGCGAAAAAAAAAAACACACTTTGCATCACTTCGCATCTGAAAAGAGCAACAGGGTGATAAAGACGAAAGTTATCGCAGCGAAACGTAACGCATCTAAGAAGACTGCATTGAAAAAATCATTCAAAACCTGAAAGCCCACTAGAAATGATGTCAAGTTCAAAATGGCCCACTCACATTTACCACAAGCAGCCCATTGTCTTATTTAGTCATCTTTTAGAATTGCTCGAATGGAATACAATTCTCTTTTGCACTGCACATTCGCCCTTCTAATGCGTGGTCGCCTTTCTAAGCGCGTTATCGCCTTTCAAAGGCATATTACAGTAATATGCGCGGTCGCCTTTCTAATGCGCGATCGCTTTTCCAACGACAGGCTCTAAACATGCCTTTTCGCTCAAACAATGACTTTCACCACCTTCAGGGTCGCGCTAATCTTTCGTTCTTTTTAACAGCCAAAACCCACTTTTCGCTCTTTTATAAATCGCGTTATGCCTTTTCGCTGTCCCTTTTTCGCTAAAATTACCAGTGCGATGTATGGTGAAGTAAGGCGAAAAGGGTTTTAGCGATAGCTCGCGGAAAAGGTTTCGCCATTCGTTAACGCTACCTTATAAATAGCGTTAACTGTCTTTTTGCCGAAAAACCATGCGGAAAGCGAAAGCGAAAACCTTTCGCCACTTTTCGCTCTTTTATAATATGGCCCTATGTGTATGCGGAGGGATTCTCTATATATACACAAACTTAGAAAAATATGATTATACACATTCCAGGGCTCAGTACAATAGTATAACAGGGGTTTAGTTATAGTTATATGTCTTTTCTCCTAAAAAACTATGTGGGGCTGTTCTGTTGATGGATCCAATGGTCAAGGTTAAGCTCAAGTTTAGGCAGATTATTGAAAATGAATCCAGGCATGGATGTATCAGAGACTTGACCCAATTAGGAATCTTTCATGATCGGTGCTTAGAGTGGTTGGAAGGCTTTCTATTAAATTAAATCAGTAAACTAAAACCTCCATGTATTTTACTATGTGCAATACCATACTCTCTATGGGGCCCTGGAATGTGCACTGATTTTTTTATCTTATTTATTTCATAATTTATATGGAATCAACACAAAGATAATGTATAAAAGATAAAGCTGGTGTAAGAAGAACATATCCTAAAAAATCAGATTAAATCAAATAAACATTTTCCTAATCAGTAGATAATATTTCCTCTCTTTTGTGATTTTTCTTGGCAAATTCCCACGAGGCGAGTAACACCCAACCTTGGATCTTATTTGGAGATTGTAGACCTGTATGGACAATGTTTAAAAAAAAGTCCACAGCAGAGGAGATAGAAAAAAAGCTGTCGACACTCTTCTAAGAAAGGCTAAAGCAGAGGAGTGCCATCTCAAAGAAAGAATTATTCTAGGTAGGATCCTCCAATGGTTGGTTAAAGAAGTTTTGATATCATACAATCTAAAAAAGATACAAACTTCTTAAAGAACAAGACCAATATTAACATATAAAGATAATTATACCCCTATCTTTTATAAATCTCCATCATAGTCAAGAAAAAGTCCTTGATCATCTTAATGGCTAATCAGTCTACTGTTTGGAGTTTGTCTTCATTGGATTTCCGGGTTTCCCAGAACTTCCATATTCCTGTATCATGGTAAGTTTTTCTGTCACAGTATATCATGGTGGCCAATGTACAGTCATGATTTTAATCTTGGTAAAGAGACTTGCACCAGCCAATGTATATAATTGTTGGAACCTCGCCCTCTCTGATCTCCTCTTTGACACATTAACATTACCAAAAATTATTGCCAAGTATTGGTTTGGGGCAGGATCCATCTCCTTCTATGGATGCTTCTCAGATGTTTTGGGTCCATTGCCTGGGCAGCGTTGATTCCTTAATCATTATGCTGATGGCCATTGATCGTTACGTTGCTATCTGCAAACCTCTCCGATATCACTCCATCATCACCAACAGACTGGGTTTTTATATCTGCTATCTTTGCTGGGTTTTGGCTGCTCTTTTTGCAGTAGGTACCACTGTTCTTCAATCAGCTTCCTTACTGTGGACCCAATAACATTAAGAACTGTTTCTGTACATTTCCTCACGTCACCAGTTAGCATGTACAAAAACACTACATATGCAATTACACAGTTTCATCTTAGCAATGACTGTGCTCCTTGTACCATTGGCTATTATTCTACTCTCTACGTTCTAATAATCATGGCTATTACATTGTCATCAGAAAGAGAATTGGAAGAAGGCATTTTACACCTGTACCACCCACTTGTTTGTCATTGGTTTGTACTACGTTTCCAGATGTTCACGTTGTTTTCAAACTCTAGTCCGATGGATTATAAACGCTGATTTAAGTGTCTTACTTCTTTGTCTCTACACGTTTTATTCCCCATGCAGCCAATCCATTATATATGTCTTGAACCAAGGAAATTAGAGAGATTCTTGGAATGTTCAAGATCCTTTTTTAAAAAAAAACTCGCAAATGTATCTTAATAGTAATGCCAAAGGAATTGTAATTTATAGCTGAAAAAAATAAAATACAATAGGTGTGCTTTTGTGCCTTGTAGACTTTTTGAAGCATGGTTTTGCATGAAGGCATTATACTAAAATCATGTATTCTGGATTACACCAATTATTAATGAAAACACTAAACACGAAAATCATTTGTGAACAATAAAATAAAGCCTGACATAGGGATTGGAACACTATCCAGTCCCTAATTATATAATATCAATAGGGATAGGGTGAAACACAGGGACACTATCCAGGTACCTAATATAACTATCAATAGGGATAGGGTGAAACACGGGACACTATCCAGGTACCTAAATACACTATCAATAGGGATAGGGGAAACACGGGGAACTATCCAGGTAACTAATAATACTATCAATAGGGATAGGGTGAAACACGGGGACACTATCCAGGTACCTAATATATACTATCAATAGGGATAGGGTGAAACACGGGGACACTATCCAGGTACCTAATATACACTATCAATAGGGATAGGGTTGAAACACGGGGACACTATCCAGGTACCTAATATACACTATCAATGGGATAGGGTGAAACACGGGGACATGTCCAGGTACCTAATATACACTATCATAGGGATAGGGTGAAACACGGGGACACTGTCCAGGTACCTAATATACACTATCAATAGGGATAGGGTGAAACACGGGGACACTATCCAGGTACCTAATATACACTATCAATAGGGATAGGTGAAACACGGGGACACTATCCAGGGACCTAATAATGCTATCAATATGGATAGGGTGAAAACAGGGACACTTCCAGGTACTAAATTACATTATCAATAGGGATGGGTGAAACACGGGGACACATCCAGTACCTAATATATACTATCAATGGGATAGGGTGAAACACAGGGACACT
The DNA here is from genome assembly GCA_019447015.1 of Hymenochirus boettgeri. Classification (NCBI taxonomy): domain Eukaryota; kingdom Metazoa; phylum Chordata; class Amphibia; order Anura; family Pipidae; genus Hymenochirus; species Hymenochirus boettgeri. The sequence goes on along the minus strand of JAACNH010000055.1, from coordinate 90,832 downwards.
ATCAGGTACCTAATATCATTATCAATAGGGTAGGGTGAAACACGGGGACACAATCCAGGTACCTAACATATACTATAATAGGGATAGGGTGAAACACGGGGACACTATCCAGGTACATAATAACACCATCATAGGATAGGGTGATACACGGGACACTATCCAGTACCTAATATATACTATCAATAGGGATAGGGTGAAACACGGGAGGACATTACCGGGTACCTATATACACTATCAATAGGATAGGTGTGAAACACAGGGACACAATCCAGGTACCTAACATATACTATAATAGGATAGGGTGAAACACGGGGACACTATCCAGGTACCTAATATACACTACAATAGGGTAGGGTGAAACACGGGGACACTGTCCAGGTACCTAATATACACTATCAATAGGGATAGGGTGAACAACGGGGACACTATCCAGGTACCTAATATACACTATCAAAAGGGATAGGGTGAACACAGGGACACATCCAGGTACCTAACATATACTATCAATAGGGATAGGGTGAAAACACGGGACACTATCCAGGGACTAATAACACCATCAATAGATAGGGTGATAACACGGGGACACTATCAAGGTACTAATATATACTATAAATAGGGATAGGGTGAAACACGGGGACACTATCCAGTACCTAATATATACTATCAATAGGGATAGGTGAAAACGGGGACCACTGTCCAGGTACCTATATATACTATCAATAGGGATAGGGTGAACACGGGGACACTATCCAGGTACCTAATAACCACTCTTCAATAGGGATAGGGTGAAAAAACGGGGCAACTATCCAGGTACCTAATATATACTATCAATATGGATAGGGTGAAACACAGGGACACTATCCAGGTATAATATACATTATCAATAGGGATAGGGTGAAACAGGGGACACAATCCAGGGTACCTAATATATACTATCAATAGGGATAGGGTGAAACACAGGGACACTATCCAGGTACCAAATACATTATCAATAGGGATAGGGTGAAACACGGGGACAAAATCCAGGTACCTACATATACTATCAATAGGGATAGGGTGAAACAGGGGACACTATCCAGGTACCTAATATACACCATCAATACGGGATAGGGTGATACACGGGGACACTATCAGGTACCTATATATACTATAAATAGGGATAGGGTGATAAAACGGGGACACTATCCAGATACTCATATACACTATCCATAGGGATAGGGTGAAACACAGGGACACATCCAGGACCTAATATATACTCATAGGGATAGGGTGAAACACGGGGACACTATCAGGTACCTAATATATACTATCAATAGGGATAGGGTGAAACAGGGGACACTATCCAGATACCTAATATATACTATCAATAGGGATAGGTGAAAACACGGGACACTGTCCAGGTACCTAATATATACTATCAATAGGGATAGGGTGAAACACGGGGACACATCCAGGTACCTAATATACACTATCAATAGGGATAGGGTGAAACACGGGGACACTATCCAGGTACCTAATATATACTATCAATAGGGATAGGGTGAAACAACAGGGACACTATCCAGTTCCCTAATAGACATTGAAGGGTGTGGTGTGTTTGGAGTTGCTCTGCACACACAGGTGAACTCTTTCAGTTATCCCAGTTTCCCAGCAGGGAACTGGGCTGCAGTTTTCAGCAACATGCCTGGAGATCCAGGGCAGCTGTCCCAGGATGAGAGGCAGTCTGGCCCCCTCCTTCCAGTGCTGGAAAATCACTTCAGCTGGGGATGCAGGTTTTGCTGAGGCCTTAGTTGTGGGCCTGCGGCGTCTTAAGGCCATCCAGGTAGAGGAGCCACTGTGAGGATGAAAATCCAATCTAAGAGAATGAATGGAAATTGGCTCCCAATAAGACCAGGTTATCGAGCCTGATTGCCAGGTTGAAGAGAAACTGGCTGTTTTGATGGAGGAGAGGAGGAAATGCAGGTTGGAATTGGGCCCATGCGGAGGCCTTTGCCAACCAGGAGCGGTTTGAGAGCAACGGGCTGAGAGAGGGAAGGTGGTTGATGGCACACGACATCCATGGCAGAAATGGAACGTTGGGATACTTCAGACACGGCTTCAGCAGCATTGGTAACACCAGGCCAGGAGAGGTAGGAGACGTGGGGGAAGTGTGGTCTTGGGGATGAGTCGGACCCTGCTGGTCTCTTGAAAGAGAATAGGGTGCTGGAGTCACCCCGGATCAAACAGCAAAATCTCATTACTCCACTGAGGATGCCGCTGGTGATGAGGAATCCCTGACCGACAGGTTAAAAAGAAAGCCGAAAGCGCAAGTATCTGTTAAATATGTTTATTGTTTAACAAACTCTGTGCCTACTTGTCTGTCCGTCCGTCCGCTGTCTCTCATGTAGAGCCCACCGTCTACAGCGCCCTGAAAGGCGCGCCACCTGCCGTCACTTCCGGTATTCAAAACACAGCTTCAAGGGAGGACCTGGTTATGGGAAATGCAGTTTCTGGGGTGCACCATGTGAAAGGAGACCAGTGCCAGTCTGTAAAGCTAATACTACATGTGAAGATGCATGGAGATGGAGGGTCGGTAGTGAGAAAATCTGCCCGGTCTCCAAAGGGCTTGTGTCTGCCTTACCCCTATCCCCGATGTGTCTGCCAATTTGTCCAAAGCTGGTAATATAAAATATCCTTCTGTTATTTCCCCAGTGTGTATGTCTGCCCCTGCTGTCTGTCTTGTCTGTGCAGACCCTGCTATGTCTGCTCCTGTATCCGGAAGTGTGTTGTCCCTATGAAGTATTTATACTGCCCCTGAGGAAGTGGCTGTGGCCACGAAACGCGTGGGCAGAGCCTGCAGTGTCCACATGTGCTTGTTTGTTAGTGTGTTGTACAGTGATGGCTCTTTGTTTTTAAGTTTCGAAGAAAATATTTAAGAAGTTTTACCGAAGCGGCTGCCCGGCTCCTTATTTCCCTTGGATGCTATGCCTTGGGCCATATTGTTTGTGCAAATTTAACTTGACCGCGAGGGAGACGGTGTTTCGATGGAGGTGATTTAGGAGCGCGGCCGAATTGTTTTGAAGACTGTTCCCGCCAGTACATATGCCGTAAGTTTCGTTTATACTACAGCATTCAGTACCCAATGTGCCTATGTACCAACCCTAACGCTGCTGTGCCAGATGTACCTACTGTGCCCTCTGTACTTGCTATGCCAACGTGCCCACATGTACCTACTTGTGAAGTGGTGCGGTCAAGTATCTCTCGATTCCTTCTGTTCTTCCTATCTCTCCCCTCTTGCTTCTTCCATCGCTACTCTCTCCTGTTCTTACATCCCCTCCTGCTGTTTACTTCTGTCTTACTGCCCCTACCTCTTCTATTCCTGTCCTCCCACCTGCTCTCGCCTCTTCTATTCAAAACTGCTCCTGTTTCTGCTATTCCTGCCTTCTGATCATATCTTTCAGTTCTTGCCTCCCTGTTACTTTTGCTCCTGTTCCTCCTGCTGCAGCTCAAAGAAAATCTTATGCAGCAAGGCAAGTGGAAGATCTGCACAGGGTACATTGCAAACACATGTCCATGGCCCAGGTCGGAGGAATGTTGTTATTTTGAATAGTCCAAGGGAGGGGAAGTTCTTCCAGAGATGTTATTATACAGAAACTGTTTGGACTGGGATTTTCTGCTTCGGACCTGTTTGCCTTCATATCTGTTTTAACCCCCGGGGAGTTATTTTAAGTTTTGTCAGACTGCAAGGGTTGGACTATTTCTTTGAAAATGCGATGAGAGACAAGGACACTTGGAAAGACTTTAAGATTGTTCCAGTCTCTAGGCAGGGTTTTTAAAGGACTATTAAAGTTTTCATGAATCTATCCCAGCTACTGACATTAAGACCTGGCTTAGGAGGTATGGATTAATTAAAGGAGAACTTGAAAGAATCTGGACTCTAATGGCATCTGGGATGGGGGGTGGAGGGCTCTGGTTAAACTCAATGTAATTAGTAATGTAACCCAACACCTCCCGAACTCTGCCTTTATTGTAAAGGAGCAAATCATGTTGTTTATGCTGGACAGCCCAGGCGTGTTGGCGTGTGTGGCTCTACCAGACACTTGAGCAGTTTTTGCGATAAGATCAAGTGCGCCTTGTGTCTGGCCTTGGCCATACTGCTAAGGACTGTCCAAACAGCAATGCTGCAACCTGTGTGGCGACTCGGGTCATGCTTACAGTAGCTGTCCTGTATCCTGGCAGCGGATAGAAAGAGAGTTCGAGAGGCAGTTTGATGGTGAGGGTTCCTCCATCCCCGTTTCCAGTCCCTGCCCCTGGCCCAGCCCCGCCAGTAGCTAGAACACGCTTCAGTCCCTGCCCTGCCCCTACCCAGCCCGCAAGAGTTGCTAGAACCCAAGCTTCAGTCCTGCCCTGCCCCAGCCCACCAGTAGGTAGAACCCAAACTTCAGTCACTGTGTCTGCCCCAGCCCACTATAGTAGAGCTCAAGTTCCGTACAAGTCCAGAAATCTGCTTCTAAGGCTTCCAGTAAGAAGCCTGGCAAGCATCTCCCATTCCTCTTTCCCCGTGAGGATTGCCCATGCCCCTGTGTTGGAGGACCCAGAGGGGTGGGAAGTTGTTAAAAAAAGGGGAAGGACTAATGTGGGTGTCCTAGGGACTTCTCAAGTCCCTGGACCATCCAAGGCTAAGAATGTAATAGAGTCAGTAGTATCCTTGGCCAACTCGTTTATAGTCCTTGATGAGTGTTCGGAGCAGGCAGAAATTATTGCCGAGATAAGGCGTCTTGAGAGAGAACTCTCCCGGGAAGCTTCAGATCAAGTCTCCCATCTGTCTGATTCTGAAGACTCTGATTTAGTAGAAATAGGATTAGAAGAGGCTGAGACCCTTCCCTCTGGTCTTTCCGCCAAGAGGGAAGGGTCTGATGATGAGGAGAGGAGGGTTTAAGCGTGGTAAGTGAAAACTTCCCATATTTTCCATTACCCTGGAAATGGCTGTGCCCCCTCCAATTCGTTGTGCAACCATTAATGTTGCCAGCTGAAGTCTGTGAGAGCACGTAGAATGGCTTTATTTTTGCTCTTCACAATTGAAGCAGATGTTTTGTTTTTGCAAGAGACTGGCTTGACAAGCTGGCCAATATTCATCTGGCAAAAGGGAGTGGACTTGTGGCCCTTCCTTTTGGTCTCTTGCAGCCGAGCCTCGGGTGGAGTGGCTGTCCTTTTAAGACAGATCAGGTAATGGTCAAACGGGTAATTGAGCTTCAGATGGGACGTTGTATGGTCTTAGACGTCTTGCTGAAGGGCTCCCCTCTCCGTTTAATATTATCTATGGAAGGAGTTGTTTAGCAAGATTAAGCCCTTTCTTTTTACTTCCCAGCAGTGGTGTTCGGTGGGGATTTTAACACCGTCACCAGGTCAATGGACAGGAGAGGGTGGCTAGGCAATTAGATCCAGATAGTTTTTTTAATAGCATAGTTAGAGAGGCGGGTCTGGTGGATGTGCACGTTCGCTACTCCCCAGACCTCACTGGGTTCACTTTTTTATCAAGGTATGCCGTAGATCTAGGTAGATAGGTTTTTTGTTAAAGAGAGTTCTATTTCCTCTCCTTTTGAGGTGAGGCAGTAGAATTCTCTGATCACTGTATGGTTATTATGTCTTGCAGGCCCCCCCAAAGGTAGGTTCTGGCGCCTTAATGGGCTCTTCTGAGGAGGAAGATTAAAAACAATCTTTTTGGCTTTCTTTCAGGACCAAGAATCCTCAAGGATGTCTGTCACAGTGAGGTGGAGTGGTGGGAGATGATCAAGAAGAGGACCGCACGGCTCTTTCGAGGCCTAGCCTGCAGAAGATCGGTTGATAAGTACTTGCCTATCAAGGCCTTAAGAGAAAACTTGCAGATTGGTGTCCGATTGTGGTGATCATGGGGAAGATTGCTAGAGTCAAGTCTCTCATGAGAGATTTTCAGTATGATCGGCTGGCTTCCTTGTCTTTTGAGAGGGATTACGGGCCCCACCGCTCACCCGATCCCTACCAAATTGCAAGGAATCAGTTGCCTGTAAGCTAATTAGTGGCTTGCGGAACAAGGACGGTGCCCTGGAGACTAGTCCTCAGGGTATCCGTCAGTTGTTAATGACTTTTATACTGATTCTCTTAGGAGAGAAGGAGCTCAGCCGGGCCAGGATGTCAAGTTTTTTGGAGCAGACTCCTGTCCAGGATGATCAGAAATTCTTAGGATGATTTGATTGGAGAGATCACTGTGGAGGAGGAGTGAGGGCAGCAATAGAAGGTTGCTTATAAGAAATCCCCTGGGCCAGATGGGCTCACGGCGGAGTTTCTACAAGGCTTTTTGTGATGTCCTGGCCCCCAGCCTTGTGGAGGTGTTTTCAGACTCCCTTCGGAAGGGTCTCCTTCTTACTCCATGAGGTGTTCTGTTTGATTCTGTTGTCAAAGGGAATAGATCCATCCAGGATTGAGAACTGGCGCCCCATCGCCCTACTCAATACCAATAGAAAGATTCTGGCAAAGGTTTTGTTTAACCGCCTGTTTGGGTGGCACACTTGGTGCTTTCCTCCTCAAACACTGTACGGTGAAGGGTAAACCACCTTCTCTGCGTATTGGAGTCGGGGAGGCTCTGATGCGTTGCAGGACTTGCGAATGGGGAAAGTACCTGCTGTCATTGGATCAATCAAAGGCTTTTAATAGAGTGGATCTAAGTACTTATGGGGTTGGCTTGGCAGATACGGTGTTCCGGGGCAATTCATAATTGGCTCAAGGTTTGTATGCAGGGGCAGTTAGTCTTCCACTTGTGAATGGCTGGTTGGGAGACCTTTTGGTGGGTGACTTCAGGAGTCAGGCAGGGGTGTCCCTGAGTCCTCTGCTGTATGTTTTGCATAGATCTCTTATTAGGAGGCTTGATGGTAGGATGTTGGCGGGGGTTCCCTTGGCTCCTGGAAAGCCCTGAGGGTCACGGCATACGCGGATGATGTCACTTGTGGTTTCTAGCCAGGCTGAGGCCCTTGCGGTGGCTGACATGTTGCAAAGTTATTCTGAAGGTTCTGGATCCCTGATCAACAGGAGCAAGTGTGAGGCTTTCTGGATGGGGAAGGAAGGAACTTTAGCCTTTGTCCTCCGGAAATCTTCCCGATACCTCACCTAAAATCAAGGTTCTAGGGATCAAATTTGTCCAGGGCGATTTCAACGAGCTAAATTGGGGGGATAAGTTGGATATCGCCTCTGCCAAGTTGGGAAAGTGGAAGGGGAGATCCTTCACTCTAAAGGAAAGGGTTTCACTGATCAAAACCTTTTTGATCCCTATTTTCTTGTATGTCAGCACAGTGTGCCTGTTGCCGGGAAAATTCTATACAAGGATCAATGGTCTATTTTTCCAGATGCTCTGGGGAAATAGATTTAATCTCATCAAAAGGAATGTCACCTATTACGAGAAGGAGGAGGGTGGGGTTGGATATGGCAACCAGTTGTATTCTTTACGAATACTTTTATTAAGTATAACTCTCTAACCTCCTTCTGGAGAAGCTCCTTCGTGGGTAGAAATCTTCAGGACATGAGTTGCACCTTTTCTTGGGACTGGATAAATGGCGGTTAGTAAGAGCATGCGAGTTTCTCATGGGCTCTCCCGCCTTACGTGATAGGGGCCCTGAAAGTGATGGAGGAAAAAGGGGAGCCTGGAGCATGGGGGTGGAGGAAATTAGGTCCTCACCTAGGAGGGCCATTGATAGGAGGATCTTGTCCTCTTACTTCCATGAGTCACTTGCTTTAAGAGATTGCCCAGACAACATTTTAAGAATAGGGCTTTCCTTAGTTAATTCCTGTAGGGTCCCCCCAAAGTAACCCTTGAATGTAGCGGTCGGTTTCGGTAACCCTTGAATGTAGCGGTCGGTTTCGGTAACCCTTGAATGTATTGGTCGATTTCGGTAACCCTCGAATGTATCGTTCCTTGACCCTAGAATGTATTGGTCAATTTCGGTAACTCTCAAATGTATCGTTCCTTGACCCTTGAATGTAGTGGTCGATTTCAGATACCCTTGAATGTAGTGGTTGATTACGGTAACCCTTGAATGTATTGGTTGATTTCGGTAATCCTCGAATGTATCGTTCCTTGACCCTAGAATGTATTGGTCGATTTCGGTAACTCTCAAATGTATCGTTCCTTGACCCTTGAATGTAGTGGTCGATTTCAGATACCCTTGAATGTAGTGGTTGATTACGGTAACCCTTAGTAAACATAGTAACATAGTATTGGAGGTTGTATAAAGACATACGTCCATCTAATCCAACCTATATTCCCTACCCATGATGTCTGTATAACAGTTACATAGTAACATAGTATTGGAGGTTGTATAAAGACATACGTCCATCTTATCCAAACTACCCTAAATTCCCTACCCATGATTTCTGTATAACAGACATGTGAAGAAGGTACACCAATCCTCAAACTTGATAATCATAAGAAGTAGCGTCACACAGGAAACACATTTTTAGAGCTTCAGTGATTATTTATTGGGTATGTGGCACAACATGTTTCTGACCTTACTGGTCTTTCATCAGGTTTCTTCTTACTCTATATGACTGCTGCTTGCCCGGGGTGATATTACAGACACTCAATGGGTGGTGTTATAATTTTGACGGTTACATAATTGACCGTGAGACACACTGCATCTTGGGATCCCATTCAGGTAAAACTCAAGGTTTGCGCCTCCATTCATTCAGGAAAATTCAATAAAAGTTCTTATCGTTAAAAACGGTGCTAATTTTGTCCCAACCAATCAGATGTTATTTAAGTTTCCCTCTACAATGTTGCGCAAGCTTAACTTAGCCTACATGCTAAGTGGAAATGGCACATCAACCACAAAATGAGTGCAATTCCTGCACAAACCTGATAACACATCGGTTAGGGTGGGTTTTACTAATTAGGATGTTTTCGATTGGCAGATTCCAATCAGTTTTTTGATCAGACATGTAGGTCTACAAGATAGGGTCACAACTTACCTGTGTGTACCGAGCCTTACACAAAGACAGTATCCCAATTGTCCTTTGCCTACGGCAATGCTCACAAAGATGGACACACACTGGGAGACCTAATTGCCTTTTGTGGTTCTAACTTAAACCTAATGTCTCACAGCTTCTTATAGAAACACAATTCATACAAATGTAAATCCATATAAAATGAAATGAAAGCGTTAAATGAAGAATTAAATCCCATTGGATATGTTGTGCTTCCTCAAGCTGAAAAATTAATTGCAGTTATAGTTAAAATTTTCATTTTGTAAATGACACACAAAGCCATTAGGGACCTCCCAAGCTTGAACCATCTATATATAAATATCACAAGGAGCAAACTCACAGGAACCATACTCATTTAGGAAGATTTATAATTCTTCGTTTTGTAAGTATTTTTTCATGTACAATTAGAATTAAGTCTACAGCAGAGCTTTATCAGGATTTATACACAAAAAGGGAACAGTGGGAGCACTTCTTAGGCGGAATGACATGTGTATGTAGAAAGGACGTTATACTGATTGGCCACTGTGTAATAAAGGACACATTGGTTTCTTCCAAAATCTATTGATGCTTAAATGGTTTAATGTTAATTAACTGTTTAGGTACCAAAGGCTTTTGCCGGACCATGTTCTTTATGTTCTTAAGTGCCAGTGAGTCCATGGTGGAATGGTCCATGGTGGAATGTACAAGGTTGAACGTCCATGGTGGAATGTCCTTGGTGGAATGTCCATGGTGGAATATCAATAGTTTAATGTCCATGGTGGAACGTCCATGGTGGAATGTCCATGGTGGAATGTACAAGGTTGAACGTCCATGGTGAATATCAATAGTTTAATGTCCATGGTAGAACGTCCATGGTGGAATGGTCCATGGTGGAATGTACAAGGTTGAACGTCCATGGAGGAATATCAATAGTTTGAAGTCAATGGGGAAATGGTCCATGGTGGAATGTACAAGGTTGAACGTCCATGGAGGAATATCAATAGTTGAACGTCCATGGTGGAATGGTCCATGGTGGAATGTACAAGGTTGAACGTCCATGGTGGAATATCAATAGTTTAATGTCCATGGTAGAACGTCCATGGTGGAATATCAATAGTTTAATGTCCATGGTAGAACCCATGGGTGGAATATCAATAGTTTAATGTCAGGGTAGAATGTCCATGGTGGAATATCAATAGTTTAATGTCCATGGTAGAACGTCCATGGTGGAACGTCCATGGTAGAACGTCCATGGTGGAACGTCCATGGTAGAATGTACATGGTGGATTTTTTTTTCTCAGATGGAACTGATCTGTCCAAAAATTACAAAGACATTTTTTTATGATACTCATGAGAAAACCGCACCAAATTGCAGCTGTAAAACAGGTTTTTAAAGGAAAACTACTATATAATGCATTTCAACTTTTTTCAAAAACAGTTAAAATTAAAAAAAGTACCCAGGGCAGGGAGGTAGGATTTGTACTTTCTACCTCCCAATATCATTTCTTTGGCAGTAGTGGCAGCACAAACAAAACTACTTCTGCCGGGTTTCTCAACTGCTTCAGCACTATCTTCAAAACAGGAAGATCCAGGGCACTAACCTGGCAGTTGAAAACTATATGTTCTGTAGCTCCTCAATGAAACAATATTGGGAAGTAGGAATAATCAATCATACCTCCCTGCCCCAGGTACTTTTAATTTCTAAAAATATTATTTTTACAGTATAGTTGTCCTATAAATGACATATCCACCCAAATATAAACTTTTAATATATTGTAGCTCCCCCCTGTGCACCCCCAACAGCCGAGTTATATCTTTAAAAAAAGAATAAGAACTGTACTTACAGCTCCTTGCTCCCGCGGTGCACTGATCTGGCTCCCTGCTTGCCGGAACTTGCAAGCAGGGGCCAGACCGGCAGCCGCATTTGTGAGTGTCTGAGAGGCAGCCTATCACAGACGCAGCCACCAGCTATGAAGACAGCTGTGGGAGCAAAGGGCTGTAAGTATGATTCTGCTGTTTTTTTAATGATATATGTAAAAAAGAATATACGTTAGATGGAAGGGCAAGCATTGTGGGATCGTGAGGGTGGGAGAGAGGGGGAAAGGGCTCCCTTGCGTATGCCACTGTCCTCTCAGAGGACAAGGAGGTGGCAGAAACCGTTCCAACAGGAAAACACCTCCTACTCTTCAGTTTCCTGGACTTTGAACAGTCACTGCAGGAGAACCATAAGGAGCAGAGATGTAAGGTAAGGATTTATTAACACTACACAGTGGGGCCAGTAGTGGGTTACATTTTAGTTTTGGGGTGGACATGCCTTTTAATAGAATGCTGTTTGCACTTTACATAAGCATCTATGCACTTTATACATGCCAATTTAGATATGAGTATTTATATTGTTTGTACTTTTTATGCACCTTTGTTGTTTTAATTCCTACTAATAAAGCACTTTAAAACTCATTTTGCACAGATCTGGTGGTTAGAGATGGACCAGAACCCGAATTCGATCTGAACTTTCCTATTTCCAAAGTAGTTCGGCTTTCCGAACTCAGACGACCTATATCGTTCGAATTCGGTAACATTTGAATGTATCGTTCGAATTCGGTAACAATTGAATGTATCGTTCGTATTTGGTAACCCTCGTATGTATTGTTCGAATTCAGTAACATTTAAAAGTATCGTTCGATCGGTAACCTTGATGTATCGTTCGAATGTCGGTAACCCTTGAATGTATCGTTCGAATTCGGTAACCCTTGAATGTATCGTTCGAATTCGGTAACCCTTGAATGTATCGAGTCGAATTCGGTAACTTTGAATGTATCGTTCGAATTCGGTAACCCTTGAATGTATTGTTCGAATTCGGTAATCTTGTATGTATTGTTCGAATCTAGTAACATTTAAAAGATCGTTCGAATTCGGTAACCCTTGAATGTATCGTTCGAATTCGGTAACCCTCATATGTATTGTTCGAATTCAGTAACATTTAAAAGTATTGTTTGAATTCGGTAACCCTTGAATGTATCGTTCGAATTCGGTAACCCTCGTATGTATTGTTCGAATTCAGTAACATTTAAAAGTATTGTTCGAATTCGGTAACCCTTGAATGTATTCTTCAAATTCGTTAACCCTCGAATGTATCGTTCGTTAAACCTCGAATTGGCCTTAACCCTCAAATGTAACATGCAGAAACCAGACAATTGCTCGATCTTGAATAAAGAAGTGTTTAAAAAGTTTTGGTGATTTGTACGTGTTCCCCAGGCCATTTTCCTAGTTACCATTGCTATTTTTACTGTACTTTATCCAAACTTTTTGAACTTTAATGGGTTCATTTTCCGAACTTTCAAACTTTTACTGAAAGTTTTCAGAAACACATCGAACTTCAGTAAGTTCTCTAGTGGTGGTGAATAACTGATTGGATCAGCACAACAGAGAGTACACATTTGTTTTTATCCATTTAATATATGTATTTATAAGCATTTTAAACTGATATTAACCTATTATTTTTATTTGATCTTACATCTCACAATACACCTGTGGAACCTGTGACATTGCTGCAATTAAATACACCTGTGTTCTCTCTTTATATATACACAAACTAAGAAAAATATGATTACTGCACATTCTAGGGCTCAGCATAGTATAATAGTATATATGTTAACTCATAATAAATACACAGGGGTTTAGTAACATGTATATGGCTTTTTACATAAAAAGGTCATGAGTGTTGCAAGTGTCCAGTGGTCAAGGTCAGGGGGACATAAGAAAATGAATCCAGGCATGGAGGTTGCAGCTCAGAGAATTGACTCAAAGCAATCTGTTAGACCCTTTCATAGATGGGTTACCTTGACGTGGTTGGAAGGCTTCTACTTTATATTAAAATCATGTAACTAAAACCTCCATGTTTTTACCTCAATACTGTATTGGCCCTGGAATGTTCACTGCTATTTTTAGTCCTTATTTGTATCAGAATTTATATGGAATCAATCGGGTCAACACAATGAATCTCGATTAACACAAAGTTGATGTATCAAAACGTAAATCTGGTGTAACTAGAACATATCCTACAAAAAATATTGTACCTTCATGGAGATTGAATAAACTTTTGTTCCCTTATTTTCGCTTACTTTTCTTGGTAAAAATAATAACAGGGTTATTCAATAAAAGTTCTTATCGTTTAAAATGGTGCTAATTTTGCCCCAACCAATCAGATCTTATTTAACATTTGTAAGCTTACATCTGATTGGTTAAATAAAATAATTAAAATAAAATTAGCACCATTTTAAACAATAAGAACTTTTATTGAATAACCCTGTAATTGTTTTGCCTATTAATCCATTATATGTAGTACAGTACTGTGATACTTTTAATGGACTAATAGTTTATTTTAGTAGACAAGCTTTCGAGGGATCTACCTTCTTCCTAAGGTCAGAACTGCTCTTACCTGAGGAAGAGGGTAGATCCCTCGAAAGCTTGTCTACTAAAATAAACTATTAGTCCATTAAAAGTATCACAGTACTGTACTTTTTACTTACTTTTCTTGTCATTTTCTTTTGCAGAATTGTTCTACAAAATGCCAGTTCAGAATTCCATGTGGTAGTAACACCCAAACTTTGATCTTTATTGGAGGTCTTATACCTTTTATATGACAAAATGTATGGACTTTATAATGTATAAAAAAAAAGTCCACAAGCAGAGGAGACAGAAAAAAGCCTTTCACACTCTTCTAAGGAAAGGCAACCAAGCAGAGGAGTGCCACCCCAGAAGAATGATCTAAGGTCGGATCCCCCAATGGTTTAGTTGAAGGTATGTTTGAAGTTTTAGATATCACAAATTTTCAAAAGGACCTTAAGATACAAATTCCTCTAAAGAAAATGACCGATATTTGTACATTATATAGATAATTTAACCCCCTATTTTAAATCCTCACATTAGTAATCAACGTAGAAGTCCTTGATCATCTTAATGGCTAATCAGTCTACTGTCTCAGAGTTTATCTTCATTGGATTTCCAGGTCTTCCCCAGAACTTCCATATTCCTGTATCCGTGGTAATTTTTCTTCTGTACAGTATATCACTGGTGGCCAATAGTACAGTCATGATTTTAATCTTGGTAAAGAGACCTTTGCACCAGCCAATGTATATAATCATTGGAAACCTCGCCCTCTCTGATCTCCTCTTTGACACATTAACATTACCAAAAATTATTGCCAAGTATTGGTTTGGGGCAGGATCCATCTCCTTCTATGGATGTTTCTTCCAGATGTTTTGGGTCCATTGCCTGGGCAGCGTTGATTCCTTAATCATTATGCTGATGGCCATTGATCGTTACGTTGCTATCTGCAAACCTCTCCGATATCACTCCATCATCACCAACAGACTGGTGTTTTTTATCTGCTATCTTTGCTGGGTTTTGGCTGCTCTTATTTCAGCAGGTACCACTGTTCTTACTATTCAGCTTCCTTACTGTGGACCGAATAACATTAAGAACTGTTTTTGTACATTTACTCACGTCACACAGTTAGCATGTACAAATACTTCAACAAACATTTATTTTTATTTATTTTTCATCTTAGCAATGACTGTGCTCCTTGTACCATTGGCTATTATTCTGCTCTCCTACGTTCTAATAATCATGGCCATTACATTGTCATCCCAGAAAGAGAATTGGAAGAAGGCATTTTACACCTGTACCACCCACTTGTTTGTCATTGGTTTATACTATATTCCTAGGGTGTTCACGTATGTTTCAACTCAGGCCCGTTGGATCCTGGATGCAGATTTAAGTGTCTTACTTCTTTGTCTCTACACGTTTATTCCCCATGCAGCCAATCCCATTATATATTGTCTTAGAACCAAGGAAATGAAAGATATTCTCGGAAATGTTTTTAGGATCCTTTTTAAAAAAACAAAATCTCTGAAATGAAAAATCAACTCTGAATGTATCATTGATAGTAATTTATAGCTGAAAAAAATAAAATGCAATTGGGTGTGCTTAGAAAGTTCTGGCACTATGTGAAAGCTTTATGTTATGCATTCTGGATACACACCAATAAAAATATTAAAAATGAAATCATGTGATAATTATTTAAGCCTGACATAGTGATTGGAACACTATCCAGGTACCTTATACTGTATATACTAATTACATGGATAGGGTGAAACACAGGGACACTATCCAGGTACCTAATATATACTATCAATAGGGATAGGGTGAAACACAGGGACACTATCCAGGTACCTAATATACATTATCAATAGGGATAGGGTGAAACACGGGGACACAATCCAGGTACCTAACATATACTATCAATAGGGATAGGGTGAAACACGGGGACACTATCCAGGTACCTAATATACACCATCAATACGGATAGGGTGATACACGGGGACACTATCCAGGTACCTAATATATACTATCAATAGGGATAGGGTGAAACACGGGGACATTATCCGGGTACCTAATATACACTATCAATAGGGATAGGGTGAAACACAGGGACACAATCCAGGTTAACTAATATACCTATCAATAGGGATAGGGTGAAACACGGGGACACTATCCAGGTACCTAATATACGCTATCAATAGGGATAGGGTGAAACACGGGGACACTATCCAGGTACCTAATATACACTATCAATAGGGATAGGGTGAAACACAGAGACACTGTCCAGGTACCTAATATACACTATCAATAGGGGAGTGAAACACGGGGACACATCCAGGTACCTATTAAAACACTATCAATAGGGATAGGGTGAAACACAGAGACTGTCCAGGTACCTAATATATACTATCAATAGGGATAGGGTGAAACACGGGGACGCTGTCCAGGTCCCTAAATTACACACATCAATAGGGAATGGTGAAACACGGGGACGCTATCCAGGTACCAATATATACTATCAATAGGGATAGGGTGAAACACGGGGACACTATCCAGGTACCTAATATACATATCAATAGGGATAGGGTGAACACGGGGACACTATCCAGGTACCTAATATACACTATAATAGGATAGGGTGAAACACGGGACACTATCCAGGTACCTATATATACTATCAATAGGGATGGGTGAAACCTGGGGACACTATCCAGGTACCTATATACGCTATCAATAGGGATAGGGTGAAACACGGGGACACTATCCAGGTACCTAATATACGCTTCAATAGGATAGGGTGAAACACGGGGACACTATCCAGGTACCTAATAACGCTATCAATAGGGATAGGTGAAACACGGAGACACTATCCAGGTACCTAATATACACTATCAATAGGGATAGGGTGACACAGGAACACTGTCCAGGTACCTAATATACACTATCAATAGGGATAGGGTGAAAACACGGACACTATCCAGGTACCTATATACACTATCAATAGGGATAGGGTGAAACACGGGGACACTATCCAGGTACCATATACACTATCAATAGGGATAGGGTGAAACAAGGGACACTATCCGGTACTAATACTAACACTATCAATAGGGATAGGGTGAAACACGGAGACAATATCCAGGTATCTATATAACTATCAATAGGGATAGGTGAAACATGGGGACACTATCCAGGTACCTAATATACACTATCAATAGGGATAGGGTGAAACACGGGGACACTATCCAGGTACCTATATATACTATCAATAGGGATAGGGTGTAACACGGGACACTCATCCAGGTACACCTAATATACACTATCGTAAGGGAGGGTGAAACACGGGGACACTATCCAGGTACCTAATATTACTATCAATAGGGATGGGTGTAACACGGGGACACTATCCAGGTACCATATACACATCAATAGGGAAGGGTGAAACACGGACACTATCCAGGTACCTAATATATACTATCAATAGGGATAGGGTGTAACACGGGGACACTTCCAGGTACCTAATATACACTATCAATAGGGATAGGGTGAAACACGGGGACACTCCAGGTACCTATTATACACTATCAATAGGGATAGGGGTGAAACACGGGTACTATACAGGTACCTAATATACACTATCATAGGGATAGGGTGAAACACGGGGACACTGTCCAGGTACCTAATATACACTATCAATAGGGATAGGGTGAAACACGGGGACACTATCCAGGTACCTAATATATACTATCAATAGGGATAGGGTGAAACACGGGACACTGTCCAGGTCCCTAATATACACTATCAATAGGGATAGGGTGAAACACAGACACTGTCCAGGTCCTAATACACTATCATAGGGATGGGTGAAACAGGGGACACTGTCCAGGTACCTAATATATAGGGATAGGGTGAAACACAGGGACACTGTCCAGGTCCCTAATATACACTATCATAGGGTTAGGGTGAAACACAGGGACACTGTCCAGGTCCCTAATATACACTATCAATAGGGATAGGGTGAAACACGGGGACACTGTCCAGGTACCTAATATACACTATCAATAGGGATAGGGTGAAACACAGGGACACTGTCCAGGTCCCTAATATACACTATCAATAGGGATAGGGTGAAACACAGGGACACTATCCAGGTACCTAATATACACTATCAATAGGGATAGGGTGAAACACGGGGACACTATCCAGGTACCTAATATCACATCAATAGGGTATGGTGAAACCGGGGACACTATCCAGGTACCTAATATACACTATCAATAGGATAGGTGAAACACGGGACACTCCAGGTACCTATATACAATCAAAGGGATAGGGTGAAACACGGGGACACTATCCAGGTACCTAATATACACTATCATAGGGATAGGGTGAAACAAGGGGACACTATCCAGGACTAATATACACTATCAATAGGATAGGGTGAAACAGGGGACACTATCCAGGTACCTAATATACACTATCAATAGGGATAGGGTGTGAAACACGGGGATACTATCCAGGTACCTATATACACTATCAATAGGGATAGGGTGAAACACAGGACACTATCCAGGTACCTAATATACACTATCAATAGGGATAGGGTGAAACACACGGGATACTATCCAGGTACCTAATATACACTCATATAGGGTAGGGTGAAACACGGGGACACTATCCAGGTACCTAATATACACATCAATAGGGATAGGGTGAACACGGGACACTGTCCAGGTACCTAATAGACATTGAAGGGTGTGTTGTGTTTCGAGTTGCTCTGCACACACATGTAACTCTTTCAGCTATCCCAGTTTCCCTGCAGGGAACTGGGCTGCAATTTTCAGCAAACATGCCTGGAGATCCAGGGCAGCTGTCCCAGGATGAGAGGCAGTCTGGCCCCTCCCTTCTGAGGCCTTAGTTGTGGGCCTGCGGCGTTTTAAGGCCATCCAGGCAGAGGAGCCACTGCTGAGGATGAAAATCTAATCTAAGAGAAATGAATGGAAATTGGCTCCCAATAAGACCAGGTATCGAGCTCTGATTGCCAGGTTGGAAGATGGAGGAGAAGGAGGAACTGCAGGTGTGAATTGGGCCCATGCGGGAGGCCTTTGCCAACCAGGAGCGGTTTGAGAGGCAGCGGGCTGAGAGAGGGAAGGTGGTTGATGGCACATGCACATCCATGGCAGAAATGGAACGTTTGGATACTTACCCAGACACGGCTTCAGCAGCATTGGTAACACCAGGCCAGGCAGAGGTAGGAGACGTGGGGGAAGTGTGGTCTGGGGATGAGTCGGGCCCTGCTGGTCTCTTGAAAGAGATTAGGGTGCTGGAGTCACCCCGGATCCAAGAGTAAAATCTTACAGCGCCCTGAAAGGCGCGCCACCTGCCGTCACTTCCGGTATTCAAAACACAGCTTCAAGGGAGGACCTGGTTATGGGAAATGCAGTTTCTGGGGTGCCACCTGTGAAAGGAGATCCAGTGCCAGTCTGTAAAGCTAATACTACATGTGAAGATGCCATGGAGATGGAGGGTCTACCAATCGGTAGTGAGAAAATCTGCCTATCCCCCGATGTGTCTGCTGATTTGTCCAAAGATGGAAATATAAAATCTCCTTCTGTTATTTCCCCAGTGTGTGTGTCTGCCCCTGCCCTGTCTGTCTTGTCTGTGCCAGACCCTGCTATGTCTTCTCTTGTATCCAGATGTGTTGTTGTCCCCTATGAAGTATTTATACTACAGCTAAATAAAACTATGCCTGCTGTTCCTGCTCTGTCTGTCTCATTGTCTGCTCCAGTGTCAGTTTCAGTCCCTGTGTCTGACCCAGCAACTAACGAAAACGGAACAAAACTCAACAGTTTAGAACACCTCTAGTCAATTCCCGTACCAGTCTGGAGATCTGTTTCTAAGACTTCTAGAAATAAGCCTGGCAAGTCACCTTCCCTTTCCTCTTCCCCTGTAAAGATTTCCCATGCCCCTGTGTTGGAGGCCCCCGAGGGGTGGGAAGTTGTTTGGTAAGGGATAAGGGCTAATGTGGGTGTCCTAGGGACTTCTCAAGTCCCTGGGCCATCAAAGGCCAAGAATTTAATTAGGGTCAGTAGTATCTCTTTGACCAACTCGTTTGTAGTCCTTGATGAGTGTTCGGAGCAGGCAGAAATTATTAGGGATCACTTTCAGCAAAGCTGATTTCTCTGAGACAAATTAGACGTCTAGGTTGGAACTTGCATCTTCCAGGGTGGATCAGTGGAAGGGAAGTCCATACACTTTGAGTGAAAGGGTTTAATTGATCAAGGTAAAATTTTGGATATAGCAAATATGGCTACCGGCTAGACACAGCGTGGGTCCCACACACAGCCAAAAAAAGGAAAGGACAAACCTTCCAATGAAATACACTAATAAACTAGAATAACAGGATAATAGCCACCAAAGATCACCATTTATTAATAAAATTGGATAGTATAGGAATGTTCACACATAAAAGTAATAAATATATAAACACTGTATAGACAAATGATTAAGTTTTTTGGCATAAATAGCAGCATATAATGTGGATATATACTATATAAAAAAGTCTTTTGGTAATTATCCCACAAAAAGTTGGTAAGGTTATACCTTTGTATGTAGTTCGTGGAAACCAGCATCACCAAGGACACAGACCTATGCACCCCAGATAGGGAAGGAGAAAACACACTATCTGATGATATCCTTCTCTGGTTACCTACCCGACTCCTTTGTTCCACCAGAGAAGGATACCATCGGATAGTGTGTTTTCTCCTTACCGGTCTGGGGTGCATGGGTCTGTGTCCTTGGTGGTGCTGGTTTCCACAAGCTACACAGTGCTGTGTGCCTTTTGCCAGAGATGTACAATGCAAGAATCAATAGTTTGTTTTTCCTGCTTTTATGGGAAAACAAAACTTAATCAAGAAGAGTGTCGCCTACCGCAAAGAAAGGAGAGAGGGTTAGGCATGCTCAACCCTGTTGCGTTCTTTGTGAACGTGTTTGTTAAGTACAACATTGCAAACCTTCTTGAAGAGAAGCCTCCTTTGTGGGTAGGGATTTTTAAGAGCTGTGTCACTTCATTTCTTGGATGAAGGGCGGCTTGGTAAAGAGTCTGCGGAATTATCGAGGTCCTCTCCCCTCCTATGTGGCAGGAGACCTGAAAGCCACGAGAAAGTGACAAGTGGAAATGGAAGAAATTAGATCCTCATCTAGGAGGGCCATCAACCAGAGGGTGTTGTCTTCTTATTTCCATGGGCCGCTGGTCTTAAAACAGTGCCCAAGCAATATATTGAGTATAGGGCTCTCTTTATTGGTGTCCCTTAGGGTTCCTCCAAAGTTTAGGGATATTGCTTGGTGTTTAATCCATGGAAAACTCAATGTAAGAGGCATTGTGATACGTAGGCGCCAAAATGACTGTATGTGTCCCCGGGAGAGCTGCAGTGGTCTTGAGGAAATGATGGACCACTTCTTGCTCCTTTGTCCTTTAAATCTAGAAGTTTACAAAAGTGTGTCCAGTAAGTTAATTATCCCATGCCTCTCATGTATGTCATACCAGGGGTGGGCTTATTGGGTGCCTTAAAGGCATGTGAGTATTGAGTTGAGCAACTTATTTCTAGTTAACACAATAGTAAAATTCTACATGTGGAGTGTGTAGAAGACATTAAGTCCTTTACTGTGAGGTGGTGGTTTCCGACATTCATAAGGGAACTATTTAAGGTGAAGGATCTAGAGAAACAGAGGATGTGTGAAGGGAGATGGTCTACTCAATGGAGAGACCTGTACCTGGAGCCTGCTACATATTGCTACTTAATATGCTGTTTAATGTTAGGCTTACTGTGTTATAATGTTTTGATTTAATATGTTATAATGTTAGGTTTAATAACCTGTTGCATGGATGTAGGAATGGATGTGGGTTTATATACTTAAAAAAGTCAGTTATGTGTTCCTTCTGCAGTAAGATATTTTAAGTTGTTTTGCGTGATAGTGCAAATGGTTGTCTATCTCCTCATCGTCTATCTGTGTAGGTAGGCGATAGGGTTGTAGCTAGGCGGGCTCAGTATTAATTATGTTTTCTTTTTTCCTCTGATTTAAGAGTTGAATCTACTTTATATCTCAGTGGAGATAACTTTTGGTTGCTTTTGAAAAAGAATTAAGATCCTTTTTATTTTTATTGTTTGCTGTTAAGCTGGGTACACACCTGAAAGACCTTGAAGGATGATCATTTGTCTGTCTGTCATTTTTCAAACGATTGGGTTACACACAGTCATTTGGGGTTATTCACTGTTTCACTTTTCTCACTGTAAAGAAACCTTTCCTAACTTGAGATAAAACTTTGTTTCTTCTAATCTTAGGATGTCCACGAGTCCTCTGAAATGACCTATTGAGAACCTGTTCGGATTTTGTTTCCACATTCTTAAAATGTATTTACGTTCATGCTTAGTTGTGCATTGAGGCCTCTCAGTCCTCTAGGAGTTTCAGAAGGAAGGTCTTTTTGCTTTGGGTCATTTTGAGCCAATAGGCTGATCCACCATTGCATGTTTTTTTTTATTTTGTTTGAAATCAATTAACCTTTAAAATTTGAATTTGAATTAGAAAACACAACATTCCATTGGAACGATACTGATTGTTGTTTACAATGGACCTGTTATGATATACAGTCATTCAGAACATTAACAATGTGTTTCAGGTTAATTTAATGTTATTTTAAAAGCCAAACTATTTTTATGACATTCCCAGATGACAGTAATTATTTAATATTTTTCCAAACAACGTATCTATAAAATGCTAATTGTTCATTATTAACATTGATAAAAGATCCTTACTATGCAGCTGTGATAAGTCATGATAGCTGAATAATGACATGATATTGGGTTACATGGTTGTCAATGTAATAATTTTGGGGTCAGGTTCACTATTGTCTGACAGGTTAGCGCCAGAGGAAATACTCTGCAGAGTCCATATGACTTAATGGGTGATGTTATAACTTTGACGGTTACTTATTTGACCTTGATCACTTAATGCAGTAAACCCCTTTGCGAGACACACTGCATCTTGGGATCCCATTCAGGTAAAACTCACGCCTCCATTCATTCAGGGAGATTCAATAGTTCTTATTGTTAAAAATGGTGCTAATTTTGCCCCAGCCAATTAGATCTTATTTAACATTTGAAAGATAAGATCTGATTGGTTGGGGCAAAATTAGCACCATTTTTAACGATAAGAACTTTTATTGAATCTTCTGGATAGGTTTCAAGTTTCCCTCTACAATGTAGCGCAACCTTAACTTAGCCTACAGTATAATAAATAGGCTGTACAGGGCCAGTTCCAAAATGTTTTGGGAATGGCACTTCAATCACAAAATAAGTGCAATTCCTGCTCAAACCTGATAACACATTGGTTAGGGTGGGTTTTACCAATTAGGATTGTTTTTCCGATTGGCAGATTCCAATCAGTTTTTTGATCAGACATGTAGGTCTACAAGATAGGGTCTCAACTGACCGAGCCTTACACAAAGACAGTATCCCAATTGTCCTTTGCCTACGGCAATGCTCACAAAGATGGACACACACTTGGAGACCTAATTGCCCTTGTGGTTCTAGCTTAAACCTAATGTCTCACTGCTTCTTATAGAAACACAATTCATACAAATGTAAATCCATATAAAATGAAATGAAAGCGTTAAATGAAGAAGTAAATCCCATTGGATATGTTGTGCTTCCTCAAGCTGAAAAATTAATTGCAGTTATAGTTAAAATTTTCATTTTGTAAATGACGTGTAAAGCCATTAGGGAACTCCCAAGCTTGAACCATCTGTATATAAATATCACAAGGAGCAAACTTAGAGGAACAATGATGATGTATGAAGATTTATAATTCTTCGTCTTGTAAGTATTTTTTGATGTACAATTAGAATTAAGTCTACAGCAGAGCTTTATCAGGATTTATACACAAAAAGGGGACAGTGGGAGCACTTCTTAGGCAAAATGACATGTGTATGTTGAAAGGAAGTGATACTGATTGGCCAGTGTGTAATAAAGGACACATTGTGTCCTTCAAAATCCTTTGATGCCTAAATGTTTTGGGTACTGTTTGGGTACCATGTTCTTTATCACATAGTGACCTCTGGTTTGGGAAGTGGCCAGTGCATCCATGGTAGACTGTCCATGGTGGCCAAAACATTACTACAAACAAAATATGATTATTACACTTTTCAGGCTCAGTATAGTATAATAGTATACACAGGGTGTTACAGGGTGTTTATGTGTTTCCCTTAAAAGCTGTTGCACATATCTAAAGGTCAAGACTCAAGATATAGTAAATGGCCAAGTTCAGGGAGACGTTAAAAAAATAAATCTAGGCATGAAGATATCAGCCTAGAGAATGGACCCAAAAGTAGTCTGTTATAACCGCCTATATATGGGTCACCCTGACGTAGTTGGACGGCTTCTAATTATTATCATGAGAATGTTTTTATGTGCACTACCAAAGAGACTGTATGGGGCCCTGGCATGTGCACTGGTATTTTTTCTCTTTATTAGTATTAGAATTTATATGGAATCAATCTGGTCGTTTAAAAAGAATACAACTATCGTGGTCAACACAAAGCTGATGTATCAAAATATAAAGCTGGTGTACCAAGACCATATTATGAAAAAAAGATGCCTCTTGTAAGGTGGAAATACGATTTAAAAAAAATGCTTTTCTACCTAACCAGTAGTATTGTTATTCAGAAAGTCAGATGAGAATTCCATGCGGTAGTAACAACCAAACTAATTGAAGGTCTTATACCTTTTATACTGTAGAATGTAGATGCCCTCTCCCTTCTTATAAAAAGTCAACAAGCAAAGGAGCAAAAAGCCTTTCACACTCTCATAAGAAAAGCAACCAAGCAGAGAAGAATGATCTAAGGTAGGATCTGCCAATGGTGTGGATGAAGAAGCATTTGAAGTTTTTCACTCCACAAATTCTCAATAGGACTTTAAGAATTGTTTCTAAAAAACAAGACCAATATTTGTACATAATATAGATAATATTTGCTTTATTTCTTTAACCCCCATTTAACTTTTCTACCCTCACATCAGTATGCAAGGTAGAAAGCCTTGATCATCTTAATGGCTAATCAGTCTACGGTTTTAGAGTTTGTCTTCATTGGATTTCCGGGTCTTCCTCAGAACTTCCATATTCCTGTATCCATAGTAATGTTTTCTGTGTACAGTATATCAATGGTGGCCAATAGTACAGTCATGATTTTAATCTTGGTGAAGAGACATTTGCACCAGCCAATGTATATAATCATTGGAAACCTCGCTCTCTCCGACCTCCTCTTTGACACATTAACATTACCAAAAATTATTGCCAAGTATTGGTTTGGGGCAGGATCCATCTCCTTCTATGGATGTTTCTTCCAGTTATTTTGGGTCCATACCCTGGGCAGCGTTGATTCCTTAATCATTATGCTAATGGCCATTGATCGTTACATTGCTATCTGCAAACCTCTCCGATATCACTCCATCATCACCAACAGACTGGTGTTTTTTATCTGCTATCTTTGCTGGGTTTTGGCTGCTCTAATTACAGTAGGTACCACTGTTCTTTCTGTTCAGCTTCCTTACTGTGGACCGAATAACATTAAGAACTGTTTTTGTACATTTCCTCATGTCACCCAGTTAGCATGTACAAATACTACATATGCAACTAATAAGGTTTTCATCTTAGCAATGACAGTGCTCCTTGTACCATTGGCTATTATTCTACTCTCCTACGTTCTAATAATCATGGCTATTACATTGTCATCTCAGAAAGAGAATTGGAAGAAGGCATTTTACACCTGTACCACCCACTTGTTTGTCATTGGTTTGTACTACGTTCCCAGATTGTTCACGTATGTTTCAACTCTTGTCCGATGGATTATAAATGCTGATTTAAGTGTCTTACTTCTTTGTCTCTACACGTTTATTCCCCATGCAGCCAATCCCATTATATATTGTCTTAGAACCAAGGAAATTGGAGAGATTCTTGGAAATGTTTTAAGATCCTTTGTAAAAAAATGACTTCAACTAAGAATTTATGGTTAATATTAAAGGGCATGTCCACCCCCAAAACTATAATCCCCCCAACTACTGGCCCCACCATGTAGTGTAGTCTAATCCTTACCTCACATCCCAGCTCCATAGGGTTCTCCTGTAGTCCCCCCCCCCAAAGTCCCAAAAACTGCCCACCAGGAGGCTAGCAGAGTCCATATAGGACTCTGCCTTCTACCTGGCCTCCGGGAGAAGTTTGGCATGCGCACTGCAGCCCTTCTCCCCCTCCCTCCCCCTCCCTCTCCCTCCCTCTCCCGATTCCCTCCCCCTAGCGTAAAATCTTTAATATATAAGATTCCCCCAACCGCTATATTTGTATCTTTAAAAACCTCCCCAAACTTTACTTACCTCTCCTCTTTCCTCCGGCGAAGTGAGCTGCCGGCAGCCGCGTCCGTAATTGGCTGCCGCTCAGCCAATCACAGACGCGGCTGCCGGTCCCGCCCCTCTGCTTGCATCTTCTCACAAGCAGAGGGCCGGGAGCACAGCGGAGGACAGAGGGGAGGTAAGTAGAGTTTGGGGAGCTTTCTAAAGATACAAATATAGCGGTTGGGGCTGGGAGCCCAGGGGGAATCTTATATAAAAAAATCTTTTTTTGGGTGGACATACCCTTTAAAGCAAACTTTTTAAGAATTGTAGTTTATAGCTAAAAAAAATATAATAGAATTATGTGTGTTCATGTGCCTCGTATGACAAAATAAAAGCCATATGTGCTTGCACTGTGTGAAGGCATTATAATACTGTGTGAAGGCATGTATTCTGGATTCACTCCAATTAACTGAAAATACTAAACATGAAAATTATGTGACACAATAGACCAGTAACTAATATACATTATCAATAAGGAAAGATTAAAACACAGGGACACTATCCAGGTATCTAATATATACTATCAATAGGGATAGGGTGAAACACGGGGACACTATCCAGGTACCTAATATATACTATCAATAGGGATAGGGTGAAACACGGGGACACTATCCAGGTACCTAATATATAGGCATAGGGTGAAACACGGGGACACTATCCAGGTACCTAATATATACTATCAATAGGGATAGGGTGAAACACGGGGACACTATCCAGGTTTCTAATATATACTATCAATAGGGATAGGGTGAAACACGGGGACACTGTCCAGGTACCTAATATACACTATCAATAGAGATATAATGAAACACGTAGATAAAGTTAGGGTGGATACAAGGTAAAGTATTGGGAATGTAACTGTGTCTGATCTGCTTTCATTTCACCTACAGAAATACAATCTAAGGAATGCTGTTTTGGCTAAAATATACTTTTATTTTTTTCTCTTTTTGTCATAAAAATAATAAAGATTTATCTTTGTTCACAAAACGGTCCTATTGTTTAATTACAACAACAGAGAATATATTGGGATCCTTATACCTTTTGCATGAGTTTGGTTTGATTTTGTGTCATTTAAGACTCTTTCTAGACTCTTGTTAACCTAAATAATATAAAATCCTAAGTGAATAAAACCACCTTTTGTAAATCATAAGATGCCTAAGCCGTCAATCAAGAACCATATTAAAATAATCACTTATGCTGCGTGTAAGTACTGGATTTTGCTATAACTGGAAAGGTGTAACTGTAACTGGATGAGTTAAAGTTGGGGAATTACCTCTCTCTGTACTGGATTAAAGTGATTACCGAGCATGCTCAGTTAAAAAAAAAATCAGGTCAGAAGAAAGAAGGAGTCGGTTAAAAGAGGGAGGCGGATACTGAGTCTGAGCAAAACAGTAACTGGATTGAAGGCAACACACACCTCAGAGTAATTGCTACGTTATAGTATTTACAGTAATTACCGATTAAAATGAGCATACATACCCGTTAAGATTTGGCAGTTTTGAAAATCCAGAGATCCGGTTGTAAATAAAGAATTCCATTTCGGATGAGATCGAAATTTCAGAATTCAAGAGTTCTGTGGAACAGCTGGCAGAGCGAAACTCACCAGATTAGTTTATTTGTTTTAATGTTCTGGATTCGCTCTCAAATTTTGCTGCAAATTGAAAAAAAAAAAAAGCTTTATAATGACAGCAAGACAGATACTTATGGGGCGATTTACCCAGAGGCGCCGGGCAAATTTATGGAGTTAAAGTCGGGCTAACTGGTTCGCTACTGGTTAGCGTGACATTAGCGTGACAAGAACTTCTATTAGTTCTTTAAGACCCCACTCATTACCTTACAACTTACCTCTCTGATCTAGACCAATCAAAAGGTGAATAATAGGAGTAAGAAATCTACATTAAATTCTGACTGAGGGCTAGGCCACACTAGCGCGTTTTTCGCGCGTTTGCGCACGTGTTTCGCGCTCGCGTTTGCGCCCGTGATTTTCGGTAAAATGCAAATCGCGGGAACGCAAAAATTCCCGCGATTTCCGATGCGCATGCGCATTGCGCATCTGTTCGCATTTTGGTAACGCATGCGTTCACCATTTTTGGTGTGTTATCGCATGAGCGTCCATAACGCGAAAAGGCGAAAACGCATGCGCGAAACACACATAACGCTCTCGATTTTGTGCGCAATTCCTGTGCGTTGCAGTGTGGCCTCACTCTGACCCCCACCCCAGTAAAAATAGTTTTTACATTCTACTGAAATGGGATGATAATCTAAATGTCTCCATAATAACACGCTGCCATATCATTGGCTACGCACACACAGTCCCATATTTCCACACGACTAACCTAATGTAATATTTTGGTCTGAAATACCAACACAACAAATGTTATCCTGCTTATCCTACCTATTTTATTAAAGGGCATGTCCACCCTGTATACAAACATTAATTATATTCTCAAAGTCCCCCGAAAGTTACTTACCTTACCTCTCTCATTCGCCGCACAATCCTGTTCCTCTGCTTGCACGGAACTGCAAGCAGGGGGCGGGACCGGCAGCCGCGTCTTTGATATGCTGAGAGGCAGCCAATAACGGACGCGGCTGCCGGCTGCTCAGAACAGCAAAGGAGAGAGGGAAGGTAAGTAATGATCGGGGGACTTTCTGAGAATATAATTATAGCGGTTGGGGATGGGGGAACATGGACTATAATATACAGAAAGGGATTTACAATAGGGGGAGGGAGACCAAAGGGAATGGGAGAGGGAGGGAGAGGTAGGGGGGGTGAGGCTTGCAGTGAGCATGACAAACTTCTCCCGGAGGAGAGACAGGAGGCGGAGTCCTATATGGACTCTGCTATCCTCCTGGTGGGCAGTTTTTGGGACTTTGGAGGGACATTACAGGTGAACCATATGGAGCTGGGATGTGAGGTAAGGATTTTATTACACTACATAGTGGGGACAGTTGTGGGTTAAATTATAGTTTTGGAGGTGGACATACAGCTCACTCCCATCTTAGAAATTCCAGTGTTTTATTAACATGTGTAACGTTTCGGTACCTGTGTGGTACCTTCTTCAGACAACATTATAACAATAAAGTGCACAGTGCTATTTATATAGTATGAAGCAAGAGGAAAAATCAGTGACCTCTAGTGGTAAATGAGCAAATTATCTAATGTATGCCCAATAAAAATCTGATATATTATAAAATCCCATGTAAGGAATATATATGATCATGCATATAAAGTGCTAGTGCCTTAAAGTGATAAAAGTATGCAAAGCGTCAATACTTAAGTGATAAAAGTGATACAATTTAAAGGGTAAAAAATATAAAAAATATATAAAACACATCAGGACACTCCCTTTAAGGGCAATAATGAATATACAACACCAGTTGTAAATATATACTAAATAACATCAGAGTAGAAACAGTTAATGTAAAATTTTAGTAATCATATTAGATGATGGTGACAATCATTTTTCATTCAAGAAATATTTTAATCCTAAATTGACATTTAATCCTTGTGGCTCTAATGCTCCTAATGTATATCTCCAATAAGACTCTTTTCTAAGGAGTCTATTGTTTCTATTGCCTCCTTTTTTCCATCCCCTTTAACTCGTGTACTTGGTGTTTGGTTTCAAGGAAATGAGCTGCTACTGGAGGTATATCATAGTAATTCTGGGTCTCTTTATCTTTCGTTCCCATGCTAGTTTGATATCACCCCTATGTTTCTGAAATCTCTGTTTGAAAGGCCCAATTGTTTTGCCGATATACATTTTCGAACAACGGCATTTAAGTAGATATATACAGTAATCTGTATTACATGTATAGTATCCCTTTATAGGGTATGGCTTACCACTATATGGATGAAATATATGGATTTTTATCAGGAGTGGGCCCTCGCATATGTTGGAGGCAGGGTGTTGCTGAACTAACACTCTAGGTAGAATGCAATAAATGGGCCCCAGTGGTTCTTGAACTTAAACAGTATCTTATTTATTACCAGAACAATATTAATAAGGTATTGCAATTAGCACAATAGAGGTGACATAGCATGGCACAGATATCACATAAATACTCACAAACCAGAGGGATCAGAAACAGCATAAATAACAATCAGCTTGTTAGTGCCACCCCAGCTCTCAGGTCACTGTAGTGGAATCTTCTACCCCTATGTCTGGCACTATGGCCCTATTCTTGGATGGTATACCCAGGACTCTAGTAATTATTAATAAATCTGAATCTGAAAATTCCATTAGAACTTCCAAACCATAAGATCCGATTGAGAACTGGGTTGGAATGTGGCCTGAACGTTATCTCTAGTAATAATGGAATCGTGTGTTTACTGTGGACACTTGGGGACTGTGAAATCTAAACAAAGTGACTTGCTATGCCAACTGTGCCCGCTATGGCTAATGTACCTACTGTGCCCTCTGTACTTGCTATGCCAACTGTGCCCACTGTACCTACTTGTGAAGTGGTACGGTCAAGTATCTCTCCAATTCCTTCTGTTGTTCCTATTCTCTCCCCTCTTGCTTCTTCCAACGCTACTCTCTCTCCAGTTCTTAAGTCTCCTTCAGCTGTTTCTACTTCTGTCTCTACTGCCCCTACCTCTTCTATTCCTGTCCTCCCCCCTGCTCTCGCCTCTTCTATTCAAACTGCTCCTGTTTCTGCTATTCCTGCCTCTTCTGCCCCCTGTCTTTCAGTTCTTGCTCCCCCTGTTACTTCTGCTCCTGTCCCTCCTGCTGCAGCACAAAGAAAATCTTATGCAGCAATGGCAAGTGGAAGATCTGTACAGGGTCCAGTGCAGACACCTATGCCCATGGCCCAAGGTCGGAGGAATGTTGTTATTTTGAAATGGTCCAAGTCAAGTGCGCCTTGTGTCTGGCCTTTGGCCATACTGCTAAGGACTGTGCAAACAGCATGCAACCTGTGTGGGGACTCGGGTCATGCTTACAGTAGCTGTCCTGTATCCTGGCAGCGGATAAGCATCCTTCCCATTCCTCTTTCCCCGTGAGGATTGCCCATGCCCCCAGAGGGAGGACCCAGAGGGGTGGGAAGTTGTTAAAAAAAGGGGAAGGACTAATGTGGGTGTCCTAGGGACTTCTCAAGTCCCTGGACCATCCAAGGCTAAGAATGTAATTAGAGTCAGTAGTATCCCCTTGGCCAACTCGTTTATAGTCCTTGATGAGTGTTCGGAGCAGGCAGAAATTATTGCCGAGATACGGCGCCTTGAGAGAGAACTCTCACGGAAAGCTTCAGATCAAGCCTCCCATCTGTCTGATTCTGAAGACTCTGATTTAGTAGAAATAGGTTTAGAAGAGGCTGAGACCCTTCCCTCTGGTCTTTCCCGCCAAGAGGGTAGGGTCTGATGATGAGGAGAGGAGGGTTAAGTGTGGTAAGTGAAAACTTCCCATATTTTCCATTACCCTGGAAATGGCTCAAAAAGGGAGTGGACTTGTGGCCCTTCCTTTTGGTCTCTTGCAGCCTCGCGGTGGAGTAGCTGTCCTTTTTAAGACAGATCAGGTAACGGTCAAACGGATAATTGAGCTTGAGATGGGACGTTGTATGGTCTTAGACGTCTTGCTGAAGGGCTCCCATCTCCTTTTGATAAATATCTATGGTCCTCAAACTATGTGCGGGAGGAAGGAGTCCAGACCTCACTGGGTTCACTTTTTATCAAGGTAGCCGTAGATCTAGCATAGATAGGTTTTTTTGTTAAAGAGAGTTCTATTTCCTCTCCTTTAGAGGTGAGGCCAGTAGAATTCTCTGATCACTGTATGGTTATTATGTCTTGCAGGCCCCCCCAAAAGGTAGGGGCTTCTGGCGCCTTAATGCGGCTCTTCTTGAGGAGGATTTTTTGGCTTTCTTTCAGGACCAAGAATCCCTCAAGGATGTCTGTCGCAGTAAGGTGGAGTGGTGGGAGATGACCAAGAAGAGGACCGCACGGCAAGTTTTTTGGAGCAGACTCCTGTCCAGGATGATCAGAATATTCCTTGGGATGATTTGATTGGAGAGATCACTGTGGAGGAGGTGAGGGATTCTGTTGTCAAAGGGATTAGATCCTTCCAGGATTGAGAACTGGCACCCCATCGCCTTACTCAATACCGATAGAAAGATTCTGGCAAAGGTTTTACCGATAGAAAGATTCTGGCAAAGGTTTTGTTTAACCGCCTGTTTGAGGTGGCATACTTGGTGCTTTCCTCCTTGCAACACTGTACGGTGAAGGGTAGAACCACCTTCTCTGCTGTATTGGGCGAATGGGGAAAGTACCTGCTGTCATTGGATCAATCAAAGGCTTTTGATAGAGTGGATCATAAGTATATGCAGGAGCAGTTAGCCTTCCGCTTGTGAATGGCTGGTTGGGGAGGCCTTTCGGGGTGACTTCAGGAGTCAGGAGTCAGGCTGTATGTTTTTGCCATAGATCCTCTTATTAGGAGGCTTGATGGTACTCCTGGAAAAGCCCTGAGGGTCACGGCATACGCGGATGATGTCACTCTTGTGGTTTCAAGCCAGGCTGAGGCCCTTGCGGTGGCTAACGTGTTGCAAAGTTATTCTGAAGCCTCTGGATCCCTGATCAACAGGAGCAAGTGTGAGGCTTTCTGGATGGGGAAGGAAGGCACTTTAGCCTTTGTCCTATTACCAGTAATTCTCAATATTTTTTAGTTTTAGAAACTTATCCAGGCCTTTTTTAAAGTTATTCAATGAACTTGCCATTACCACCTCTGCTGGAAGACAGTTCCACAGTTTCACCGTTCTCACTGTAAAGAAACCTCTCCTAACCTGAAGATGAAACTTCTTTTCTTCCAACCTTAAAGGATGTCCACGAGTCCTCTGATATGACCTATTAGTGAACAATGCACCAGAGAGTTCACTGTATGGGCCATTAATATATTTGTATAAGGTTATCATGTCCCCACGCAACCGCCGCTTCTCCAATGTAAACAGCCCTAACTTGTCTAATCTGCCTGCATATTCAAGCCCCTCCATTCCCCTTATTAATTTAGTTGCCCTTCTCTGAACTGCCTCAATTTCCAAGATGTCCCTTTTGTATATGGGATTCCAAAACTGCACCGCATATTCCAAATGTGGCCTTACCAGTGCCTTGTAAAGAGGGAGAATAATATTTTTCTCTCTTGATTCCATTCCCCTCTTTATACAAGACAATATCTTGCTAGCTCTAGCTGTTGCTACCTGGCATTGTTTGCTACAGCTAAGTCTGTTATCTACCAGAACCCCCAAATCTTTTTCCATTTCACATGCACTTAACACAGAGTTATTTATGGTGTAGGTGGCACAGGGATTATTAAATCCCAAATGCATCACCTTACATTTATCAACATTGAATCTCATCTGCCATTCTGCTGCCCATTTTGATAATCTATCTAGGTCTGCTTGCAGCACTTGCACATCATTGGAAGTTTCCAAAGCTCTGCATAATTTAGTGTCATCAGCAAACACAGAGACCTTGCTCTCGATGCCCCCTTCTAAGTCATTTATAAACAGATTAAACAGAAGCGGCCCCAGTACAGAACCCTGAGGAACTCCGCTTAGAACTTTAGCCCACATAGATGTAGCTCCATTAACCACCACTCTCTGTTTGCGGTCCAATAACCAGTTCTCTATCCATGAACAAATGTTTTCTTCAAGGCCAACAGTCCTCAGTTTATACATTAGTCGCCTATGTGGCACAGTATCAAAGGCTTTTGCAAAATCCAAATATACCACATCCACAGCTGTGCCTGAATCTAACTTCTAACTCACTTCTTCATAAAAACCAATTAAATTTGTCTGGCATGATCTATTTCTCATAAATCCATGCTGACTACTACTAATAAGATGATCTCTGGAGACAAAGTCAAGGATATGATCCCATAACAAAGTTTCCATCACCTTCCCTACCACTGATGTTAGTGAGTAGCTTACCGCTTAGCCCTAGTGTCTGTGTTTTCTATTTATTGGTAAATATATTCAACGTCAGAATTATATTGTTGAATATGGAATTATGTTATTTTCAATGAAATATCTTATTTGTTGTATTTCTGTAGTCCTGTCTGTGTGTGGGAATTTACGAGTGTAGTAAAAGTTTTAATGCTTGTGAAGGTTCTCATTCATCCAGGTCATGGTATATCTGTTGTATTCAATTAGATCAACTGGACTTGAAATGTAGTTCTTGAAGACGTTTCGCTAGTCATCCGACTGGCTTTCTCAATTCAGAATGACTTGTATAAGAATCTGTGGCAATTATGTACCCTGGAAAATCCCAATTAGCATATCACAGCCAGGTGTTAAGGGCGTAATTGGATAGTGGCTAAGAGGTGTTATAGGAACGCCCAGAGTAAGGTGTTAAAACAGCATTGTACATGGCAGACAGTTGGTGTCGAACCCCCCCACCTCTATTTAGGCTTGGTTTCTTTATTTTTACATAAATGGCCTCCTTAACACCCGAAGTAGAAGGAAAGAAAAGAACACAAATACCAACAGTGAAGGGGAAAAGCAAGACAGGAGGAAGAACATGGTCATCCATATTTATCGAGGGTCTCCGAGAAATTAAGAAGCCATATTTCGCAAAACACTCGATCCACCTCGTCATGCCTTTCACCCAACCGAAACAACACACTGAATGCCCCTCGGCACGGCAACATCTTCCAGTAGCTCACTGAGCCAAAGACCCAATACCAAAACACAAGAAAGCGACAGCAATTATGCGGTGCTGCAGATGCAGTGAAGAATGTCTGATTTGTATGTGGGGGATGACCAAAACAGCAACTGCATCAACGTATGGCCCGACAGAAGCGCCAACCTACGGGTCAGACTCAGCCGTTGTATAGCACTTAAGGATAAAGACATACCTTTGAGATTGTAATGTTAACATATTGGCGAAGGAACGTGACTGGTTCAAGAGTTTTTTTTTTATTATTCTTTTTGACTTGTGGAAAGAACAAGGGACAACTTTTAATAAGTGAAGCAACTTTCCCTTTACTTGTGATGAACTGGTGTTTGCTTGTTCCCCCCTCCAATTTTTTTTAATGACCGGTTTTTAAAGTGATGTAACTGTGTTTTTACGTTTACTATTGTTTGATCTAAATTATTTATTGGTATGTATGAAATGTTGGAATTGGTAATCTTTATGTCAGTTTGTTACTAAATTAAAAATCCCTAATAATATATATTCAATAGGGATAGGGGTGAACACGGGGACACTATCAGGTACCAAATATACAACATCAATAGGATATGGTGAAAACAAGGGGACACTATCCAGGTACCTAATATACACTATCAATAGGGATAGGGGGTGAAAACACTGGACACTATCCAGGTACCTAATATACACTATCAATAGGGATAGGGTGAAAGATGGGGGACACTATCCAGGTACCTAATATATACTATCAATAGGGATAGGGTGATGAAACACGGGGGACACTATCCAGGTACCTAATATACACTATCAATAGGGATAGGGTGATGAAACACGGGGATACTATCAGGTACCTAATATATACTA
Organism: Hymenochirus boettgeri; assembly: GCA_019447015.1. NCBI lineage: Eukaryota > Metazoa > Chordata > Amphibia > Anura > Pipidae > Hymenochirus > Hymenochirus boettgeri. Next base: position 55,549 of record JAACNH010000055.1, on the reverse strand, counting down.
TCATAGGGTAGGTGAAACACGGGGACACTGTCCAGGTACCTAAGTATACACTATCCATAGGGATAGGGTGAAAACACAGGACAATATCCAGGTATACTAATATACACTATCAATAGGGATAGGGTGAAACACAGGGACACTATCCGGTACCTAATATAAACTATGAATAGGGATAGGGGAAACACAGTGATGAAACGGGACACTATCCAGGTTACCTAATATACACTATCAATAGGGATAGGGTGAAACAAGGGACCATATCCAGGTACCTAATATCCCACTATCAATAGGGATAGGGTGAAACACGGGACACTATCAGGTACCTAATATACACTATCAATAGGGTGATATGGTGAAACACGGGAACACTGTCCAGGTACCTAATATACACTATCAATAGGGATAGGGTGAAAAACGGGGACACATCCAGGTACTAATAACCCATATCAATAGGGATAGGGTGTGGAAACACAGGGGACACTATCCAGGTACCTAATAGACACTATCAATAGGGATAGGGTGTGAACACAGCGACCATATCCAGGTACCTAATATATCTCTATCAATAGGGATCGGGTGAAACAAGGGGACACTATCCAGGTACCTAATATACACTATCAATAGGGAATAGGGTGTGAAACATGGGGACACTGTCCAGGTACCTAATATAACTATCAATAGGGATAGGGTGTGAAACACAGGACACTGTCCAGGTACCTAAAATACACTACAATAGGGATAGGTGAAACACGGGGACACTGTCAGGTACCTAATATACACTATCAATAGGATAGGGTGAAACACGGGGGACATGTCCAAGTACACTAATATACACTATCAATAGGGATAGGGTGTGAAACACGGGGACACTGCCAGGTACCTATATACACTATCAATAGGGATAGGGTGGAAACAAGGGACACTGTCCAGGTACCTAATATACACTATCAATAGGGATAGGGGTTGAACACCAGGGGACACTGTCCAGTGTACCTAATATTACCATACCAATGGATAGGGTGAAACCGGGGGACACTATCCAGGTACATAAATATAATTCAATGGGATAGGGTGAAACACAGGGGACACTGTCCAGGTACCTAATTTACACTATCAATAGGGATAGGGGATGATGAAACACGGGGACACTGTCCAGGTACCTAATATACCACTATCAACTAGGGATAGGGTGAAACACGGGGACAGTATCCAGGTACATAATATATCACTATCTACATAGGGATAGGGGTGTGAAACACGGGACAGTATCCAGTATAATATACACTATCAATAGGGATAGGGTGAAAAACGGGGACACTGTCCAGGTACCAATATACAACTATCAATAGGGATAGGGTGAAAACACGGGGACACTATCCAGGACCTACTATGACATATCAATAGGGATAGGGTTTGAAACACGGGACACTGTCCAGGTACCTAATATCACCTCATAGGGATAGGGTGAAACAGGGGACATATCCAGGCTAATTAACTATCAATAGGGATAGGGTGAAACACGGGGGACACTATCCAGGTACCTAATATATACTATCAATAGGGATAGGGTGAAACGAGGGAACTATCCAGGTGACCTAATATATACTATCATAGGGATAGGGTGTGAACACGGGGACACTCCAGGTTACCTAATATATACTATCAATAGGATAGGGTGAAACACGGGGGACATACCAGGTACCTAATATACACTATCAATAGGGATAGGGTGAAACACGGGGGACATACAGGTACCTAATATACACTATCAATAGGGATAGGTGTGAAACACGGGACACTATCCGGTACCTAATATACACTATCAATAGGGATAGGGTTAAACACGGGGACATATCCCAGGTACCTAATATACACTATCAATAGGGATAGGGTGTGAAACACGGGGACACTGTCCAAGGTAACCTAATATACACACATAGGGATAGGGTGAAACACGGGGACACTATCAAGGAACCTAATATATACTTCAATAGGGATAGGTGAAACAACAAGGGACACCATCCAGGTACCTAATATACATCAATAGGGATAGGGTGAAACACGGGGACACTAACCAGGTACTAATATATACTAGCATAGGGATAGGTGATGAAACACGGGGACACTATCCAGGTTTCATATATACTATAATAGAGGATAGGGTGATGAACAAAGGGACACTGCTCAGGTACCTAATATAACTAGCAATAGCGAATAATGAAACCGTAGATAAAGTTAGGGGTGGATACAAGGTAAAGTATTGGGAATGTAACGTGTCTGATCTGCCTTCATTTCACCTACAGAATACAATCTAAGGAATGCTGTTTTGGCTAAATATACTTTTATTTTTTTCTACTTTTGTCATAAAAAATAAAGATTTATCTTTGTTCACAAAACGGTCCTATTGTTAATATATAACAGAGACTATATTCTTGGTTCCTTTATGCTTTTTGCATGGTAAGAGAGACTTTTATTAGATTCAGGTAACGAAACAAACAGAATTTTTCAATTACAAAGTGACTGTCCCTGTAGTACGCTCAATTTACACTAACTGTAGTTAAGCTGCCCAAGAACATTCTTCTGGAGCTTACTGTATAGGTCTATTCATTGTGCTCAACACTCTCAAACTGCTGGGCGCAGAAGAAGTGATTCTAATAGTGTCCAAGATTTGGGGGTAAGAGCTGGCAGCATAGGGGTAACCAATTTAGTTCAGTTATCATGACTCTAACCCCTAATTTACAGCTGCGAAATTAAGATACTCACAAGCCAACGCAAGCCTATTTACTGGAGGCTGCAAGCTCCTTTTGCACAAGTATTTAAAGGAGAAATACTAATATTAACTTTTTTCAATAGCAGTTAATTAAATACCTGTTTGAGCAGGGTAGTTGGGTGATTGGTACCTTGTTCCTCCTCTTTCCCCCTCTCACCCCGACCCCCTCACTTGCTCACCCACTCCCCCCCTATAATGCTTTCTCATCCGACCGACACCTTTTTCCTTCCATTTTTTTCGTTTCATTTTCTCACCTCCCCTCTCCCCACCCTTCTTCCCTCCCCCTTTTCTTTTTTTTTTTACGTCCCTCTTATGCTTTAGCATCTTTCCCTCCCACGCCCCTTACAATTTTCTCATCACTGTTTTTCCCTACAGTTACTTGCCTTTGTTTCTTGTGGCTTTCTTGTTACTCCCTTCTGAGTTCTCTGTCCATTCTCCTTCGTCTTCCGTTGTATTTCCCTTCTCCCCTTTCTTTCCTCCCCAGTTTTGTTTTCTCGTTCTTTCATTTTCTTTCTTTCTTTCTCTATTTCCACGCACTAACCCTTGTCCCCCTGTGTTTCACATCGTGAGGTTATGCGATATTGCCTCTACCCATGTCTTTGGCTAGCTTACCTTGTAACCCTTTTGCGCGCCCATTTGCTATTCTTGATCAATTGATCACGACCTCACTTACGGGCCCCCCCCCCTTTTTGGTTATGTCCCCCCCCTCTTGCACTCCTTCTATGTTCAGACGTAACCCCTTTCTCTTTCCCAAACAACGTCTCCAGGTACCTAATATACACTATCAATAGGGATAGGGTGAAACACAGGACTATACAGGTACCTAATATATACTATCAATAGGGATAGGGTGAAACACGGGGATACTATCCAGGTACCTAATATATACTATCAATAGGGATAGGGTGAAACACAGGGACACTATCCAGGTACCTGATATACACTATCAATTGGGATAGGGTGAAACACAGGGACACTATCCAGGTACCTAATATACACTATCAATAGGGATAGGGGGAAACACAGGGACACTATCCAGGTACCTAATATATACTATCAATAGGGATAGGGTGAAACACGGGGACACTATCCAGGTACCTAATATACACTATCAATAGGGATAGGGTGACCATGGCGCCCATTTATGATTCTACCTAGAGTGGTAGTTCAGCACACACCCTGCCTCCAACAGATGCGAGGGCCCACCCCCTGATAAATAAGTCTTGTGACATAGAGTTTGGGTAAGGTTGACAGTTCTTGAGAGACTGGATTACACACTAACTAAAAGGGGACAATTCCGTCTGAATCTCCCCTTTATCATCAATGTGGTTGCGCAGAAGCAAAACATTCTCGAGGATGAAAAAACTTTACTGTCATCCGTCAGGAACGCTCGCACCTGACCCAAAATGTGAAGTAATGTCAGTCCCTATACATTATACTCATTATATGCTGGGGACTGTGTGTAGCCCGAGCTCTGTGGTATTCCAGCCATTCTACTGAAGCAAATCTATTAACTCTCGTTTCAGACCTTGCTAATCTGCACTTGAAGTAAAAGATCCGAAGTTGCGAGTGCTTTGATACTTGTGCTGCAGAATGTGACTAGGAGATCATGATTTTGTGACAAATTCCAATTCGTGAATTGAATATTCCATGTGGAACTTGGAAAATAGCATTGAACGTGTTTTTTGTATTTGTACGTGTTCCACAGACCATTTCCCAGGCTCCCTGAGCGATACTCGCTAACTTACTATTAACCTAAAATTCCATCTGATTTGTATCTCCATTGACTTCTATGGGTCCATCTCCAGATTTCAAAATCTCTATTTCCGTTTTAAAGGGGGAATTCAATTTAAATTATACCTGGGGTCTCTATACAAGGTTTCCTTTATTAAAAAGAGCACATTCTACCTTTAAAATAACTGCTTCCTGCTGCAATCTATGCAAACGTATAGCAAGTATAAAGGGTGATGTGTACAGCACGTGGCATCTCCAGCACCATGCTCTTACCCCGTTCCTTTTGCACGAGCATGCCCAGTTGTTATCCTATGCTGTACTGTCTTTAGATATCTCAGAAAGTTTTTTGTGGGGTGGGGCCAACATCATGGACATGTCAAACATTCTTCCTGGTCATCCTGACTGTCGAGTGGTAACTTTACAAGCCTATAACAAAGACCCAGATAAGCTGAGCCATCCCCAGTTTGCTTAAGGTTTGAAAGGTATTATTTTAAAAATTTAAAAAAGTACCTTATATGGAGACCCAGTTACCCTTTAAATATAAACTGCTGGTGTAAGGGGAAATGAGAAATGGTCTGGGAAACACACACACTTAACTAAAACATAACAAATCACAATATCAAAAATGTATATTTTTACACGAGAAGTGCATATTATATTGATCTGTCCATACACTTCTCTAGATATAAGTATCCTCTATGCAGGGGCTCCTTCTATTTTAGTGCTTCTCTTTTTTCCTATCTAATTTAAACTTGCCAAAGGCAAAGTCTACAAGATAAGGTTTTTCATATATTAAAATGGGAAGTTTTATGTGAGTTGCAATAAACAGATTTTACGTAGAATGGTGATTGAAGGCCCATTTGGTACCCAAAGTTTCCAGTATGAGTGTGACCCCAGTAAATCTGTTTGCCACATTTACAAGTATTTCTTGTAATTAAAATAACCGGTGAATAAGAAGTTGTATATTTTAGCTTGAAGAGGAAGATGTATATCAACTATAACTACCCGCCTGCAGGGGGGTGCCAGAACAGAACTATAGCTATTTGAGCACAGAGGGGACTACGCTCTCCGTTATCAAGTAGGGCAGCTAACCAGAAGATGACTGTGTCCTTTAGTATTTTCATATAAGGTATGTGTTCTATAAAACCTGGTAAACAATATTGTTTTAGCATCCATTGAATATAATAACCCAACTCAGCGTAGAGGCATTGGCATCTATGGCAGTTAATTATATCATTTAAAGTGGATTAAATCATTGCAAGTATAACAGGTGGTAAAAATGGAGGAGACACATGCCTTATAGACGGTAGTGAACATATAGATGGGATTCATAGTTTAAAACTCTAAAGAAATATCTATTTGGATATATGTGAATCTGTGTCGTATACACGCTCCTGCAACAGTACATAGATTATTTCCCTCATCTGTAATCACCACTGAATACAGCTGCAAGATGGCAACCATGTAAATGGTAGAAGCCATTTATTAAGTGATTAAGACGTGGAGTATACCAGTTTATTTTAGACTTGTTTGGAACGTTATTATATCTTAAGGAGAAACTAAACCCAATTTTTACACTCCAGAATCTGATCTAAACCCCCCAATCAAAACACCAATACTGTTAAACTAGTCAATACAGTAAATAGCATTTATAGTAAATGGTACTACTGAAGAATTGGATGAAATAACTGTGTGTTGTACATGACTGGCCACACCCTGATGTCTAGTCACATGGCCTCTTGCTATCTGTTGCTGTAAATTATGCCTAGAGGCTACTGTGGGGTGAACCAACTGTATTAGTTCGAAGTATCTAGTACCGTATGTGTAAAAGAACATAAATGTCATTGGACCAACAGTGTCGTGATACTTGGAACACTGGGAAATAAGACACATAAACCTCATGTTACACAAAAGTTAAATTTCTCAAACAACTGAAAATAGAGGTGTGAGACACTGATTACTCTTTTATATAGGAGATCTGCCTGTATTCAATGTTGTCTGGAGCTTTAGTTTGGTCCTTTAAGTTAAATAATGATCTGATTCCATGTATGCCGCATGTGATTACCTAGGGATCTTGTTAGGAGTAGGGCTCCCACCAAACTGAGCCCCCCCACTCTCGGCCCCGTAGTGTGTTCATGCCTTACCGCTCGACAAATTCAGGAACCACTCATGTGATTCTCAAAACTGTTATCCCGTAGTACCATATACAGTGAACTCTCAACTGCCAGTCATTTACAGGACCCAGGTAGCCATTCTGCAAACATATAAGAGCTGTGATGCCGATTACCAATTTTTGATTCACCCCCGGATTCCTTACACCGGATTGACATTAGAACACTGTGCTGTATAGTCAGATGTACCAGGATCTTTTGTTTTTGTTAAAGGGATGCCCCCGCCAAACTATAATCCCCCAACTATGGCCCCACCATGTAGTTAGTTTATCGTTACCTCAATCCCAACTCATCTGGTCTCCGAGTCCCCCCCCAAAAGTTCCAAAAACTGACCACAGGAGAGCTAGCAGGTCCATATGGACACGCCTGCTACTGGCCTCCGGGATTCCGCCATGCTGCTGCAGCCCTTCTCCCTCCTCCCCTCCCTCTCCCTCCCGTTTGCTATCCCTCCCGTTTCCTCCCCTAGCGTTAAACCCCTTCTGCTATCCTCCCCATGTCCCCCAGCCCCAAACGCATACTTTGTATTTTTAAAAAGCTCCCCCAATGTTTACTTACCTCTCCGCTTTCCAAAGCGGAAGTGAGCTGCCGGCAGCCGCGTCCGTGATTGGCTGCCCTCAGCCAATCACAGACGCGGCTGCCGGTCCCGCCCCTCTGCTTGCCATTTCCTCACAAGCAGAGGGCCGGGAGCGCGGAGCAGCGAAAGAAGGGAAGGTAAGTAGAGTTTGGGGGGCTTTCTAAAAAAAAATTTATGCGGTTGGGGCTGGGAGCAGGGGGGATCACAAATAAATTTTTTAATTTTAGGGTGGACATAGCCTTTAATAATAAAGATTACACTGTTTGTAAGTAAATACCAAGTTTTATTAGTGGATCTGCACTGGTATGTCTGTGAAATGATGATTATTATATATAATATGCTCATGAGAATTAAAGGGAAGGTAGAGTGAATGTGATATGTGTGAAATGTGAGAACACATTTGTATAGTATATATTGTGAATAATTGCTAAAGGGAAAGCAAAGACCAAATATTAAAATTGTATTTTGTAATAAAACAGTTAATCAAGGAGCAGCTAACCAAAAGAGACTCTGTGTAACCCCTATTATTTCATTATACAAGAATAATGTCAAGCACGCCCGCACCTGGTTTGTTACATGAGTACAAACTTTGCACCATGCTTTTTGCCCTTCCTCCCCCCATCTTGTGCCCCCCCCCCCCGCCAGTGGTTCTTGAACTTAAACAGTATCTTATTTATTACCAGAACAATATTAATGAGGTATTGTAATTAGCACAATGGAGGTGGCATAGCATGGCACAGATATCACATAAATACTCACAAACCAGAGGGATCAGAAACAGAATAAATAACAATCAGCTTGTTAGTGCCACCCCAGCTCTCAGGTCACTGTAGTGGAATCTTCTACCCCTATGTCTGGCCCTATTCTTATATATGTTATACCCAGGACTCTAGACCTTACTAAATCTCCTTGTTGGAACCCAGGCTGCTCACTAGCTACCCTACTCCTATCTATCACTCCTAGAGTGATCTATAACAGAATCTAATCTCACATTAACTGGGCCTAATTGTTATCTAATGTCCCAGGCTCATCCCCTCTCCTCCGGGGAAACTCCAGGAAGTCAGAAAGAGGCTGAGCACATGGTTGCTCTCCCTTTTATACAGTGACCTCTACTGGACACATCCTTTCAGAACAGAAAGACTAAAGGGTTAGGGTAACTAGTTTATCAGTTCCCTACAATGTTAAAAAAAAAAAGGCAGTAAAACAAGTTTTTTGTGTGAGGAGTCAAAACAGGGGGGGCCAGTGACTCTGCTGTATAAAGGGAGCCAGTAATCGTTGTATAAAGGGGGCCAGTAATCGTTGTATAAAGGGGGCCAGTAATCGCTGTATATAGGGGGCCAGTAATCGCTGTATATAGAGGGCAGGCAGGGTCGACGGGCAGGCAGGGTCGACGAGTCCGACGCAGCATGGGTGGATCTGCGCATGTGCGGGATGGCAAGCACGTCTGACTACCTGCTATTGGGAAGGCAGCAACATGAATATTCAATGTGCCAAGCGGATCTTACAGCACATACATCCGACAAACTAGGGCACACAGACAAAATCCATAAAAGGTATCATGCATATTTAAATGGGCTCTTATACTTTAGGCAATGTTAATTTTTCAGGTGGACATACCCTTTAATTAGATTCAGGTAACGAACAAACAGAATTTTTCAATTACAAAGTGACCTTGTCCCTGTAGTACGCTCAATAAACTACACCTGTATTGTTAAGCCTGACACCATAGAACATTCTTACTGGAGCTTACTGTATAGTCTATTCATTGTGCTCAATCACTCTCAAACTGCTGGGCCAGCAGAAGTGATTCTAATAGTGTCCAAGTATTTGGGGTAAGAGCTGGCAGCATAGGAAGGTAACCAATTTATGTTCAGTTATCATGACTCTAACCCCTAATTTACAGCTGCGAAATTAAGATACTCACATAGCCACCGCAAGCCTATTTACTGGAGGCTGCACAGCTCCTTTTGCACAAGTATTTAAAGGAGAACTATACTACATATTAACTTTTTTCAATAGCAGTTAAAATTACCTGTTGCAGTGAGGTAGGATTGGTACTTTTTATCTTCCAATATAATTTCTCTAAAAAGCAGCAGCACAATGTAAACTGCTTCTGCCAGGCATCCTGAGTGCTTCAGCACTATCTTTAATACAGGAAGGCCCAGGGCCATAACCTGGCAGATGAAAACTATATGGGCTGTAGCTCCTCAACTAAACAGTATTGGGAGGTGGGGCTACTCAATCTTACCTCCATGTCCCCATTACTCTTCATTTCTAAAAAGTTAATTTTTACAGTAGAGTTGTCCTTTAACACCAACTGAGACCTGGAGTTAAATACTTATGTGCCGGGGAAATTCACCCAGAGCCATATAGCCTCTGGTAAATATTCCTGTTTGTGTTTTATATCCTGGGGGCAACCAAGTCCAGTAAGATATCTTATATCGGCAATAGACAAAGCAAGGTGCAAAGTTTGTACTCATGTAACAGACACAGGGTGCGGGCGTGCTGACAGTTATTCTGTATAATGAAATAATAAGGGGCACAGAGTCATCTTTTATGGTTAGCTGCTCCTTGATAACTGTTTATTACAAAATACAATTTAATATTTGGTCTTTGCTTTCCCTTTAGCAATTATTCACAATATATACTATACAAAATGTGTTCTCACATTTCACAACATATCACATGTACACTACCTTCCCTTTAATTCTCATGAGCATATTATATATAATAAATCATCATTTCACCAGAATACCAGTGCAGGATCCACTATATAAAACTTGGTATTTACTTACAACAGTGTAATCTTTATTATTAAAGGCTATGTCCACCCTAAAATAAAAAATTTAGTATGTGATCCCCCCTGGGCTCCCAGCCCCAACCGCATAAATTTTTTTTTTAGAAAGCCCCCCAAACTCTACTTACCTTCCCTTCTTTCCTGCGCCGCGCTCCCGGCCCTCTGCTTGTGAGGAAATGCAAGCAGAGGGGCGGGACCGGCAGCCGCGTCTGTGATTGGCTGAGCGGCAGCCAATCACGGACGCGGCTGCGGGCAGCTCACTTCCGCGTTGGAAAGCGGAGAGGTAAGTAAAACATTGGGGAGCTTTTTAAAAATACAAAGTATGCGGTTGGGGCTGGGGGACATAGGGGAAGGGATAGCAGAAGGGGTTTAACGCTAGGGGGAGGGATAGCAGAACGGGAGGGATAGCAGAACGGGAGGGAGAGGGAGGGGGAGGGAGGGAGAAGGGCTGCAGCACGCATGGCAGGAATCTCCGGGAGGCCAGGTAGCAGGCAGTGTCCTATATGGACCTGCTAGCCTCCTGGTGGTCAGTTTTTGGAACTTTGGGGGGGGACTACAGGAGAACCAGATGGAGTTGGGATGTGAGGTAAGGATTAAACTAAACTACATGGTGGGGCCAGTAGTTGGGGGGATTATAGTTTGGGGGTGGACATGCCCTTTAACAATAATAACAAAAGATACCTGGTACATCTGACTATACAGCACAGTGTTCTCCCCAGAATTTTTTTCAAGCCGGGTGGCATGAAAAAGTAGCCGGGTGGGGTGGGATGAGACAAGGAAATTTGGTGGTGGGGAAAATTCTGCACTGCATCATGCTCATTATATAGTTTTACAACATCTGCAGGGAATTGTAGTTCTACAACATCTGAAGGTAACCCATGTAAAATGGACTGGGCAGTTTTGGCAGGAGTTTTTACTGATATATTGGCACACCTATTAAACCTAAATCTAACTTTTTTTAAATCACAAGTGTTCTCTTAAGAAATTTTTTCCAGCCGGGTGGCATGAAAAAGTAGCCGGGTGGGCCGCCCGGCTAAAAGACCCTAGGGAGAACACTGCAGCATACATGGAAGCAGATCATTATTTAACTTTAAAGGACAACTAAAGCCTCAGAACAACATTGAATTACAAGGCAGATCTCCTTATATAAAAGCAGTAATCAGTGTCTCACCTCTCATTTTCAGTTGTTGAGAAATTTAACTTTGTAACATGAGGTTTGTGTCTTATTTCCCAGTGTTCCAGTATCACGCAGTGTTGTCACTGACCATTATGTTCTTTACACATGCTCGGTACTAAGATACTTCAGGAACTTACAGTTGGTCACACCCACTAGTAGCCTCTAGCCAATAATTTTACAGCACAGAATAGGCAAGGGACCATGTGACTGACATCACGGGTGTGGCCAGTCACTGTACATACACACAGTTATTTCATCCAATTCTTCAAGTAGTAACATTTACTTTAATGCTATTTACTGTATTGCTATTTTACAGTTTATTGGTGTTTTTAGAGGGTTTATGATCAGATTCTGGAGTGTAAAAAATTGGGTTTAGTTCTCCTTTAAGATATAAAACGTTTAACAAGTCTAAAATAAACTGGTATAAGTCACACGGTCTTAATCACTAATAATGGCTTCTACCATTTACACTGGGCGCCATCTTGCAGCATGTATTACAGGGTGATACAGATGAATGAAATAATCTATGTTACTGTATGCAGGAGCTGTAATACTGACACAGATACACATATATCCAATATATCATTTCTTTAGAGTTTTAAACTATGAATCCACATCTATATGTTCACATCCGTTATTAGGCCATGTGGTTCCTCCATTTTACCACCATGTTATAACTTGCAATGATTTAATCCACTTTAAATGATATAATGTTCCAACTGCCTCTACGCTGAGTCTGGTTATTATATCAATGGATGCTATAAACATATGTGTTTATTAACAGGGTTTTATAGACCATACCTGTATAATGAAATAATAAGGGACACAGTCATCTTTCATGGTTAGCTGCTCCTTGATAACTGAGAGCTAGCCCCTCTGTGTCTCAAATAGCTATAGTTCTGTTCTGGCACTCCCCCTGCAGGCTGGAGTATGTATAGCTTGATATACATCTTTCTCTAAGCTAAATATACACTTCTATACCGGTATTTTAATTACAAATACTTGTAAATGTGGCAACAGATTTACTGGGGTCACACTCATACTGAACTTTGGGTACAAATGGGCCTTACAATCACCATTCTACGTAAATCTGTTTATTGCCAACTCACAGAAAACTTCCCATTTATATATGAAAAACCTTTACTTGTAGACTTTGCTTTGCAAGTTTAAATTAGATAGAGAAAAAAGAGAAGCACTAAAATAGAAGGAGCCCCCTGCATAGAGGATACTTATATCTAGAGAAGTGTATGGACAGATCAATATAATAATGCACGTCTCGTGTAAAATATACATTTTTGATATGTGATTTGTTATGTTTTAGTTAAGTGTGTGTGTTTCCCAGACCATTTCTCATTTCCCCTTACACCAGCAGTTTATATTTAAAGGGTAACTGGGGTCTCCATATAAGTGTACTTTATTTAAAATATATTTATAATACCTTTCAAACAAACCTAGGGTGATGGCTCTAGCTTATCTGGGTCTTATGTTATAGGCTTGTAAAGTTACACTCAGACAGTCAGGATGAACCAGGAAGAATGTGACAGTCACATGATGTGTGCCCCACCCCACAAAAAACTTTCTGAAGATATCTAAAGACAGTTACAGCAGTAGGATACAACTGGGCATGCTCGTGCAAAAGGAACGGGGTAAGAGCAATGGTGCTGGAGATGCCACAGTGCTGTACACATCACCCTTTATACTGCTATACGTTTGCATAGATTGCAGCAGGAAGCAGTTATTTTAAAGGTAGGAATGTGCTCTTTTTAATAAAGGAAACTTGTATAGAGACCCCAGGTATAATTTAAATTGAATTCCCCCTTTAAAACGGAAATAGAGATGTTTGAAATCTGGAGATGGACCCATAGAAGTCAATGGGAAATACAAATCAAGATGGAATTTTAGGTATAAATAGTAAGTTAGCGTATATCGCTCAGGGACCTGGGAAATGGTCTGGGAACACGTACAAATAACAAAAACACGTTCAAGCTATTTTCCAAGTTCCACATGGAATATTCAATTCACGAATTGGAATTTGTCACAAATCATGATCTCCTAGTCACATTCTGCAGCAGCAAAGATCAAAGCACTCGCAACTTCGGATCTTTTACTTCAAGTGCAGATTAGCAAGGTCTGAAACGAGAGTTAAGAGTAGAGAGTTAAGAGATTTGCTTCAGTAGAATGGCTGGATACACAGAGCTCGGGCTACACACAGTCCCCAGCATATAATGAGTATAATGTATAGGGACTGACATTACCTTCACATTTTGGGTCAGGTGCGAGCGTTCCTGAGGATGACAGTAAAAGTTTTTCATCCTCGAGAATGTTTGCTTCTGCGCTACTCACATTTATGATAAAGGGGAGATTCAGACGGAATTGTCCCTTTATAGTTAGTGTGTATCCAGTCTCTCAAGAGACTGTCAACCTTACCCAAACTCTATGCACAAGACTTATTTATCAGGGGGTGGGCCCTCGCATATGTTGGAGGCAGGGTGTTGCTGAACTACCACTCTAGGTAGAATGCAATAAATGGGCGCCAGTGGTTCTTGAACTTAAACAGTATCTTATTTATTACCAGAACAATATTAATGAGGTATTGTAATTAGCACAATGGAGGTGGCATAGCATGGCACAGATATCACATAAATACTCACAAACCAGAGGGATCAGAAACAGAATAAATAACAATCAGCTTGTTAGTGCCACCCCAGCTCTCAGGTCACTGTAGTGGAATCTTCTACCCCTATGTCTGGCCCTATTCTTATATATGTTATACCCAGGACTCTAGACCTTACTAAATCTCCTTGTTGGAACCCAGGCTGCTCACTAGCTACCCTACTCCTATCTATCACTCCTAGAGTGATCTATAACAGAATCTAATCTCACATTAACTGGGCCTAATTGTTATCTAATGTCCCAGGCTCATCCCCTCTCCTCCGGGGAAACTCCAGGAAGTCAGAAAGAGGCTGAGCACATGGTTGCTCTCCCTTTTATACAGTGACCTCTACTGGACACATCCTTTCAGAACAGAAAGACTAAAGGGTTAGGGTAACTAGTTTATCAGTTCCCTACAATGTTAAAAAAAAAAAGGCAGTAAAACAAGTTTTTTGTGTGAGGAGTCAAAACAGGGGGGGCCAGTGACTCTGCTGTATAAAGGGAGCCAGTAATCGTTGTATAAAGGGGGCCAGTAATCGTTGTATAAAGGGGGCCAGTAATCGCTGTATATAGGGGGCCAGTAATCGCTGTATATAGAGGGCAGGCAGGGTCGACGGGCAGGCAGGGTCGACGAGTCCGACGCAGCATGGGTGGATCTGCGCATGTGCGGGATGGCAAGCACGTCTGACTACCTGCTATTGGGAAGGCAGCAACATGAATATTCAATGTGCCAAGCGGATCTTACAGCACATACATCCGACAAACTAGGGCACACAGACAAAATCCATAAAAGGTATCATGCATATTTAAATGGGCTCTTATACTTTAGGCAATGTTAATTTTTCAGGTGGACATACCCTTTAATTAGATTCAGGTAACGAACAAACAGAATTTTTCAATTACAAAGTGACCTTGTCCCTGTAGTACGCTCAATAAACTACACCTGTATTGTTAAGCCTGACACCATAGAACATTCTTACTGGAGCTTACTGTATAGTCTATTCATTGTGCTCAATCACTCTCAAACTGCTGGGCCAGCAGAAGTGATTCTAATAGTGTCCAAGTATTTGGGGTAAGAGCTGGCAGCATAGGAAGGTAACCAATTTATGTTCAGTTATCATGACTCTAACCCCTAATTTACAGCTGCGAAATTAAGATACTCACATAGCCACCGCAAGCCTATTTACTGGAGGCTGCACAGCTCCTTTTGCACAAGTATTTAAAGGAGAACTATACTACATATTAACTTTTTTCAATAGCAGTTAAAATTACCTGTTGCAGTGAGGTAGGATTGGTACTTTTTATCTTCCAATATAATTTCTCTAAAAAGCAGCAGCACAATGTAAACTGCTTCTGCCAGGCATCCTGAGTGCTTCAGCACTATCTTTAATACAGGAAGGCCCAGGGCCATAACCTGGCAGATGAAAACTATATGGGCTGTAGCTCCTCAACTAAACAGTATTGGGAGGTGGGGCTACTCAATCTTACCTCCATGTCCCCATTACTCTTCATTTCTAAAAAGTTAATTTTTACAGTAGAGTTGTCCTTTAACACCAACTGAGACCTGGAGTTAAATACTTATGTGCCGGGGAAATTCACCCAGAGCCATATAGCCTCTGGTAAATATTCCTGTTTGTGTTTTATATCCTGGGGGCAACCAAGTCCAGTAAGATATCTTATATCGGCAATAGACAAAGCAAGGTGCAAAGTTTGTACTCATGTAACAGACACAGGGTGCGGGCGTGCTGACAGTTATTCTGTATAATGAAATAATAAGGGGCACAGAGTCATCTTTTATGGTTAGCTGCTCCTTGATAACTGTTTATTACAAAATACAATTTAATATTTGGTCTTTGCTTTCCCTTTAGCAATTATTCACAATATATACTATACAAAATGTGTTCTCACATTTCACAACATATCACATGTACACTACCTTCCCTTTAATTCTCATGAGCATATTATATATAATAAATCATCATTTCACCAGAATACCAGTGCAGGATCCACTATATAAAACTTGGTATTTACTTACAACAGTGTAATCTTTATTATTAAAGGCTATGTCCACCCTAAAATAAAAAATTTAGTATGTGATCCCCCCTGGGCTCCCAGCCCCAACCGCATAAATTTTTTTTTTAGAAAGCCCCCCAAACTCTACTTACCTTCCCTTCTTTCCTGCGCCGCGCTCCCGGCCCTCTGCTTGTGAGGAAATGCAAGCAGAGGGGCGGGACCGGCAGCCGCGTCTGTGATTGGCTGAGCGGCAGCCAATCACGGACGCGGCTGCTCACTCCATATACACTATAGAGAATCCTAGTCCTTATAGCGGGGACTGTAATAATATGAAGGGTATAAATGAGGAATATTCACTCCATATACACTATAGAGAATCCTAGTCCTTATAGCAGGGACTGTAATAATATGCAGATGAGGGATATTCACTCTGTATATGCTATAGAGAATCCTAGTCCTTATAGCAGGGACTGTAATAATATGAAGGGTATAAATGTGGAATATTCACTCTGTATACACTATAGAGAATCCTAGTCCTTATAGCGGGGACTGTAATAATATGAAGGGCATAAATGAGGAATATTCACTCTGTATTCACTATAGAGAATCCTAGTCCTTATAGCAGGGACTGTAATAATATGAAGGGTATAAATGGAGAATATTCACTCTGTATACACTATAGAGAATCCCAGTCCTTATAGCAGGGACTGTAATAATATGAAGGGTATAAATGAGGAATATTCACTCTGTATACACTATAGAGAATCCCAGTCCTTATAGCAGGGACTGTAATAATGTGAAGGGTATAAATGAGGAATATTCACTCTGTATACACTATAGAGAATCCTAGTCCTTATAGCAGGGACTGTAATAATATGAAGGGTATAAATGAGGAATATTAACTCCGTATACACTATAGAGAATCCTAGTCCTTATAGCGGGGACTGTAATAATATGAAGGGTATAAATGAGGAATATTCACTCCGTATACATTAGTAGTCAGCATGGATTTATGAGAAATATTATGCCAGACAAATATACTTGTTTTTATGAAGAAGTGAATAAGAATTTAGATTTATGATGCATTTGGGATTTAATAATCCCTGTGCCACCTACACCATAAATAAGTTTGTGTTAAGTGAATCTCGACTGGAAAAAGATTTGGGGGTTCTGGTAGATAACAGACTTAGCTGTAGCAAACAATGCCAAACAGCCACTGCTAGAGCTAGCAAAATATTGACTTGTATAAAGAGGGGAATAGATTCAAGGGAGAAAAATGTTATTAATTTAATTATTTATCTATATTACACATACCTAGATATTTTAAATATTGTCTTAATTTTTTAAAAAGCCATTAAAATTTCATACCCTTGCTGTGGTCAGATGAGCTGTCATTTTGGGTTTTGTAATGGTCCTTCTTCCCAGGATGCACCACTTTATACTTTTGGCTGGTTTAAAACATGATCAGATTTCTTCTGAGCAACTGAATAAACTCAGTGACTAATGAGGTCCATACATATAAAAGAAAAAATGATCTTATAATCGAGCAATCGTAATATCACTTGACCGTATTATAATACATTTCATATCTCTATTATCCCCATTTACATATCTATCTTACCCCTACCGACTCCTATTGTTTATTATAATACATTTCATATCTCTATTATCCCCATTTACATATTTATCTTACCCCTACCGACTCATATTGTTTATTATAATACATTTCATATCTCTATTATACCCATTTACATATCTATCTTACCCCTACCGACTCCTATTGTTTATTATAATACATTTCATATCTCTATTATCCCCATTTACATATCTATCTTACCCCTTCCGACTCATATTGTTTATTATAATACATTTCATATCTCTATTATCCCCATTTACATATCTATCTTACCCCTACCGACTCCTATTGTTTATTATAATACATTTCATATCTCTATTATCCCCATTTACATATCTATCTTACCCCTACCGTCTCATATTGTTTATTATAATACATTTCATATCTCTATTATCCCCATTTTACAGAGCTATCGTGACCCCCACCGACTCCTATGTTTTATTAGATACAGTTCTATAGCCGCGAGGATCCCTCAGTTACATATTCGATCATCCCCTACGCGACTGCCGATTGTTGATTATAAACATGGTCATCTCTGTTTGTTTTTTTAAATTATGCTCCAATTACAGATCATCTGACCCCTACCGACTCCTAGGGTATTTATAAAAGAAATGTCATATCTCTATTATCTCCCATTTACATATCTATCTTACCCCTACCAACTCCTATTGTTTATTATAATACATTTCATATCTCTATTATCCCTCATTTACATATCTATCTTACCCCTACCGACTCCTATTGTTTATTATAATACATTTCTTACTGTCCCTCTGGCTCTGTATTTACATTGGTGTAGCTTTGTTTTCCCTGTAACCCTGTGGGCCAGTCTGACACAGAGTGTGACCTCACCCTCAGTTCTTGAATGAACAGGACAACCCGGCCAAACTTCCCTACCGGTAGTTAGTAGAAGGTAATCAATGCTGAATTTTTGTCCCTATTGACCAAAAATATTGCACTGCCCTTAAGGTGACCATACACTACAGAAAGTTATTGCAATCATAATACCGATGTTACCAATAATGTTAAAGGGCATGTCCACCCTTCTTAAAAAATTTCCCCCTGCTCCCCCAGCCCCAACCGCTATAGTTTTAAGTTCAGAAAGTGTCCTTAAAAGTGCCGCACTGCCAGGCCCCCTGCTTGCACGAAAATGCAAGCAGAGGGGCGGGACCGGTAGTCGCGTCTGTGATTGGCTGAGCGGCTGCTGGAAGTTCAGTGCGGCGGAGGAAAAAGTAATGTTTGGGGCACTTTTTGATAATAAAACTATAGCGGTTGGGACTGGGGGGACAGGGAGAATATTATATAAAAAGGTTTTTACGCTAGGGGGAGGGAAATCGGGAGGGAGGGGAAGGGAGGGGGAGAAGGCCTGCAGTACGCATGCCAAACTTCTCCCGGAGGCCAGGTAGGAGGCGGAGTCCTATATGGACTCTGCTATGCTTCTGGTGGGCAGTTTTTGGAACTTTGGGGGGGGACTACAGGAGAACCAGATGGAGTTAGGATGTGAGGTAAGGATTAAACTACACTACATGATGGGGCCAGTAGTGGGGGGGATTATAGTTTTGGGGGTGGACATGCCCTTTAATTGTACGTCTACCATACATATTGTCTAATGTCTATTGTTGGGTTACATTACATGTATTCGGAACTTCAGAAAACGAATCATTTTACCAATCGACCCAAAAAAACACGACTTTCCTGATCATAATTAGGATTGTTATAAGATCTAATGTTGCATAACAAGATCGGGAAAATGTACAATTTTGGTGCCAATCAATGGAAATATCTACTCACATGTCTGATTGATCATAATATCAGCCCAGTGTATGGTCACTTTAAAGGAATAGTTCACTCGAAAAGTGAACTATTCCTTTAAAGGGCATGCCCACCCCCAAAACTATAATCCCTCCCACTACTGGCCCCATTGTGTAGTGTAGTTTAATCCTTACCTCACATCCCAGCTCCATATGGTTCTCCTGTAGTCCCCCCCCAAAGTCCCACAAACTGCCCACCAGGAGGATAGCAGAGTCCATATAGGGCTGCCTCCCCTCCGGGAGAAGTGTGGCATGCGCACTGCAGCCATCTCCCCCTCCCTCCCCCTCCCGTTTGCGATCCCTCCCCCTACCATTTTGCCTTCCTCTGGATCAACTGTTAGGTAGGGTTAAAAAAAAAAAAAAAAAAGTGAATAGGTTGGACTTGATGGACGAATGTCTTTATTCAACCTTAATTACTATGTTACTATGTTACTATAAAACCCCTTGCCCATATCATAGTATATCTTCCCCCAGCCCCAACCGCTAAAAAATAATTTTAAGAAAGTCCCCGAACTCTACTTACCTTCCCTCTCTCCCCCGGCATTCAGAGAAGCCGGCAGCCGTGTCCGTGATTGGCTGCCCCTCAGCCAATCACGGACGTGGCTGCCGGTCCCGCCCCCTGCTTGCAGTGTCTTGCAAGCAGAAGGCCAGGCTGGGTGTCGGAGGAGAGAGGGAAGGTAAGTAAACATCGGGGCACTTTCTTAAATTTATTCTATAGCGGTTGGGGCTGGGGGAAGATATACTATGATATGGCAAAAGTTTATAATAAGGGTGGACATGCCCTTTAAATGTATTGATTGAAGACTAGGAGGTAACGGTCAGGACCTGTCACTGCTGCTGCGCTGGATCATTTGTTAGGTAAATATCTTCTATCTTTGTCCGTTGCTCCTGGTGAATTGATTCAGAAATGGGAGGTAAGACTGGGGTCTCCAAACAAGTTAAGTTTAAATGAAAAGCCAGTTTCCTACCACAACAAGCCACCAACCACCTCTCTGTGTGCTCCACAGCCCAAGATATAAAGAAAGTTAATGGGTGGGAGGCTGACATGTGACATTCCTCCTTCTGCTCCTCCACCTCGCCGCCGGCACAGCACAGCCTCATACTCCCCTCCCTGCTGTGTTAAGATCAAGCTCCCCACCTCACTCTGTTCCTCACTCTGTTCCTCACTCTGTTCCTCACTCTGTTCCTCACTCTGTTCCTCACTCTGTTCCTCACTCTGTTCCTCACTCTGTTCCTCACTCTGCCTGAAAAGGCTGTTTTCACACAGTTTTCTGTAGGGGGGGGGGTTGGAGTGTCCCACAGCACCCGCAAATGGGTGGGGCCACAGGACCCACGAGTGGGCGGGACCATGGGACCCACAAGTGGGTGGAGTCGCAGCACCCACAAGTGGGCGGGGCCACATGGGGCCAAAGGGGGCCTGCAAATGGAGGGGCCATGGGGTCCATGATTGGGAGAGACAAGGGGGGCTTGCAAGAGGAGGGGGGCTGCAAGGGGAGGAGGAGACACAGGGCAGATTGACCTGGTGATGCTGCTGCCATATTACACACAAAAATGAAAATATCTTCAAAACTATGCAAAATAAACAATGACTATAAATAAAAAATGACAGGAGAGCCATTCCTATCAATTTACCTAAAGTCATTTTTGGACCACAGCTCCCCTTAAAAGGAATAGTTCACTTTTCGAGTGAACTATTCCTTTGAGATGAAGGAGTTGTTCTTTATAGTCACTGATTAGAACTTTTGGCAGGTTTCCACCAGACAGAATTATCAAGGGTGGGTTTGGTTAAAGGGTCCCTATAAATGTAAACAACTTTACATTTTCTGAAACAAGTAAAATGGTGGTACTAACATATTTATCTGTTTGCTATGTCATTAAATTATTAATGTTTAGTTAGTGCTCCTAATTCCCCCACCCTCCCTTACTCACTGCCTTCTTGTAGTGTCTGTGACACTTATAAGTTCTGCACAGACTCACCATGGACACTGCTCTGATTACACTTCTCCCTACCCCTCCCCTCTGCTGTCTTTCCTCTGTCTTTTGAAAATTAAATTTTTTAGAGTAAAGATACCTTTTAAAGCTGCAGGGTGAATGAACTTAGTGTGTCGAATTGCTTAAATGGCTTAATGAAAGACCCCCTTGTCTAGTAAGGAAGAGACACAGTGTTTCTCTTTAAAGGGTGATTTTTATTGCTTGTGAAGGTTCTCGTTCATCCAGGTCATGGTATATCTGTAATATTCATCCATCCAGGTCACAGTATATCTGTAATATTCATCCATCCAGGTCACAGTATATCTGTAATATTCATTCATACAGCTCACGGTATATCTGTAATATTCATCCATCCAGGTCATGGTATATCTGTAATATTCATCCATCCAGGTCATGGTATATCTGTAATATTCATCCATCCAGGTCATGGTACATCTGTAATATTCATCCATCCAGGTCACGGTATATCTGTAATATTCATCCATCCAGGTCACGGTATATCTGTAATATCATCCATCCAAGGTCATGGTATATCTGTTGTATTCAATTAGATCAACTGGACTTGAAGTTAGTTCTTGAAGACATTTCGCTAGTCATCAGACACTTTTTGTGTTTAAGAGCTCGATCTTGAACGAAGTGAAACTTTTTTGTAAGCATTTTCAACAACATTATGTGAGTACCCTCTAGCCTTAATCTGTTTTTAATTCAGAGGTTTTTAGATGGTATTCCTCTAGAGGTTTTATGGTATATTTATTTGTTATGGCCTCCTCATTTCCTTTTCTAATAACATATAACGAATAGGGATACTATATTAATTACATTAACTATATAAATTATTTAATCGTTATATATATTCATTTTGTCTATAATGGATTTATTTTTTGTTTTACACTCAGGACTGTATTTACCTAACATTTTTAATATATATTTACACTATTTTATACGTTATTGTTTCTTTATAATGGTGTCTGTCTGTTATGTGCTTTAAGGGTCACCTTACCTTAAGTTTTCCTTTTGTACTCTGTCCTTTGGTATAGTTTTCCTTATATAATTTGGATCTCCTTTAAAAACAGACTCCTGAGATGGCGAATCACAGGATTTTTTTTTGTAACTGTATCATGTCTTGTGTTCTATATTTAAAGTCCTCCTGTACCCCTAGTGCTGTGGGGTAGCAATTTATAGTAGGAGCAGAGTCCCTGTCCCTCCAAGGGAGTCCACCAGCCGTAACTCAGAGAAAGCTACACAATCTCCCCACCAGCTGATGTAGCACAAAGAGCAGCCACTGCTGGATTCTTCCCACTCATCTTCTTCTTCTGCTGAGGAGGTAGACCAGGGGGTTTTGAAAGGGCATCTGCCCCTATGTTCTGTGGGCCTAGATTGTAGTTTAAAGAAAACACAGCAAACCACCATCGATGCCCTGCAGCGTCTAATTTGGCTGTGGTTAAAATATGTTAAAGGTTTATTATCAGTTCTTTTCTCAAATTGGTCATGTAGCTTTTCAGTGACATTTTAGGCCAAATGTTCTAGTTGTGTGTACAGGATAATTCTTTCAGTTGGACGAGACTCCGACTAACATGAACCGGTTATAATAGAGATGTAATGTGGGTTCAAATAGAACCTGAGGGATTAGAAGTCCACACAAAACTTCGGATCTCCACAAATTTCACGGAACCGGATTTTTAGAATTTTTGATTTTAAAGGGTATGTCCCCTTGAAATTAATTTTTGCCATAACAATGCCCTGTCCCCCCAGCCCCAACCGCTATATTTATTTGATTAGAAAGTTCCCAAACTTACTTACCTCCCCTCTTCTCGCCTCCGCGCGCGCGGCCTCTGCTTGACGAGAAAATTCAAGCAGAGGGGCGGGACGGCAGTCGCGTCGGTGATTGGCTGAGCGGCCCAATCACGGACGCGGCTGCCGGTCATTCAGTGCGGCGGAGAGGAGAAGAGGAGGGGGGTAAGTAAAGTTTGGGGAACTTTCAAATAAACATAGCGGTTGGGGCTGGGGGGACAGGGGCATTGTATGGCAAAAGGGATTTACACTAGGGGGAGGGAATCCTAATTGGGAGGAGGGGGGGAGAAGGGCTGCAGTACGCATGCCAAACTTCTCCCAGAGGCCAGGTAGGAGGCAGAGTCCTATATGGACTCTGCTATCCTCCTGGTGGGGCAGTTTTTGGGACTTTGGGGGGGGACTACAGGAGAACCAGAGGAGCTGGGATGTGAGGTAAGGATTAAGACTACACTACATGAGGGGCCGTAGTGGGGAGGATTATAGTTTTGGGGGTGGACATGCCCTTTAATCGAAAATCAAAAGTAGACAATTATCGAAAATTTAAAATAGACGATTTTTAAAATCGAAACGAGAATTTTCAAAATGTCCGAAAATATTAGAAAATTCGAAAATGGAACCAAACTCAACAGTTCGAACATCTCTAGTTTTAATCCTCCAGGATATTGTTGATGAAAGACGCCCCCCAACCCTTCATAACTACCATCTACATGTAAAACATAAGGCATTTGTGAGTCAGCATAGGCAAGTACAGGTGCTTCTGGGAGTTTTTTTTTAATGTTGTAAAAGCTCGTCACAAGCAGAGGCCATTTATCTTTAAGACAGTCGCAACGGGCGCATCGCTCCTGATTTGGAGTTGAAGTTGCGCTAACCAATGTTATATTGGTTAGCGTGACTTTAACTCCTTCCTTGTGGCGGCTGCGTGGCTAACGCGAAAGTTAACAGTGCAGCCGCCGCAAGTGATGTTATATGCCGAAATCGGCATTTTATTGCGGCACTTTCAATGCTAGCTAATAGCTGGCATTGATAGTGCCGGAATAGAACAGCACCAAGTAGCGATGTTCCCGAGCGCTCGGTGCATCGCCCTGATAATCTTTAAATTGTCCAATTCCAACAGTCCATTTGTGGATAGACAACTTTAGAGTAACCCTCAAAAAACCTACGATAATAATTACAAATTCCAAGAAGGATCTCAGCTCAGTTAGATTGCTTGGGCGTGACCAGTTTAGTTCAGCTGCATCATTTTCTGGGTCAGTGGCAATACCCTCGCCATGTACAATGTGTCCCACAAAACATACAGATTTGCAGGCGAACTTACGCTTGTCAATTGAGAGTTTCAGGCCTGTCTTTCAAAGATGCTCAAGCACACTAAACAATCTTTTTTCATGCTCCTCCAGGGTTAGAGCCGAAAACAATAATGTCATAAGGTAAATGATGCAGTTCTCGGATTCAAGTCTCCCAGGACCTTTCCATAAGGAGCTAAAAGTTAGCTGGAGCCTCCAGGTAATATCCAGATAATAAGTCCATCATTAAGAACCAAGCACTGCCATGCAAAGCACCAAGTGCCTTATCAATACGTGCAGTGTGTACTGATCAGGGATGGTGCACTTGTTTAGTCCACACATAAACAAAACTTCCATTTTTCTTCAGACAAACCTATAGGGAAGAAATAAGGACTTTGTGATTCCACAATAATACGTTGGTCTTAATTTTTTCTAAGTAGTCTTGACATCATCATGATCTTTGGGTGGAATTCGCCAAGACCTTCTCTAAAAGGAGTGCTGTGTTTTAATCGTATGGTGTGTTTAGCATTTTAGCACACCCCACATCCATTCATCAATGTAAAACACATCACTGAACTGCGCTAGTCTACTCTCCAGCATCTGTCGGTTTCCGGTGGGGGTCATCAGAAGCATCAAGATTAGCTTAGTCTTTGACACTCCTAATTTGACAGGTAAAGAGTCTAAGCATTCCACAGGGTAGCAGTGGGCTACTGTCTGCCAGGCTGGAATTACTATGGAAGAAGAGAGGTGATGTTTTTTTACAGTGACCACATCAGTTGTAGGGCATTTGTAACAATAGTCCTTCCTCTATGGAATTATCTCCAAAGCCATTTGAAGCCCTCTTGAGGGTCAGAAAGAAACTTCCACTTTAAATAGGTACAATCTCCGCAATAGACCCGGTGTAATAAATGGCCGGGTGGCGGGGGCGGGGTACTTACAAGTACGCTTTAGGAAGAGGCAAATAGTCTGGGAATTGCAGGGCACCGAGGCTTTGGGAACTGTAGGTGGATGCTGGACCAATTCCAGGATAGGAAAAGGACCAATAAATTTGTCGGGTCCCAGTTGGAGGAAGGAACCCGTAGGTTAATAGCAGCAGAGTAGAGCCACACTTTATCTCCAACAGAATAGTTGGGGGTTTTCTCTACGTCCTATCTGCTGCAGTTTTTTGCACCACAGCAGATTTCTGAAGGCTGATTTCGTAGCATGCCAGATAGCGCGTCATCGGCGGCCGCAGAGTCATTGGCAGCAGGTACTTGTGTGAAAAGAAAATCTTGAGGAAACATCTAGGATTTGTCCCAAAGACACACAAAAAAGGAGATTTCCCAGTAGAAGCATGAGGTGAATTGTATGGGCAAACTCAGCCCAAGGCAGAAGGTCAGCCCAATCATCCTGGGTATAGGAAATGTAACAACGAAGATATTGTTCCAAAGACTGGTTAGTGCGTTCAGTAGACCTGTTGGACTGGGGTGGTAAGCCGAGGAGAATTGTAACTTGATGTTCATGGACTTACAAAGTGCTCTCCAAAATTTGGAAACAAATTGAGTACCTCTGTCAGATACTATACAGAAGGGAGTCCATGAAAGCGGGAAGATATGTGAAATAAATAGCTGAGCTAACTCCGTTGAAGATGGTAGTTTAGGGAGGGGTACAAAATGGGCCATTTGCTGAAGCGGTTACAGTCCCCATATAACCGTGTTTCTCTTGGAAGGCGGAAGTTCCACATAAAGTCCATGGATAGATGGGTCCAAGGTCTGGACGGAATGGGAGGGGTTGAAGAAGACCACAGGGGAGGGTCTAGAAGACTTGGATTGAGCACAGCTGGTACACGCTTGAATAAAGTCTTTATATATTTTCTCATTTTGGGCACCAAAGGGAACGGCAGGCAATAATATTAAATGTTGTTGTTAACACCGGGATGCCCAGCTGCTTGGAACAGTGAGTATGCAGAAGGATAGTTTTCGAAGAGAGAAACAGGAACAAAGCTTTTTCCAGAAGGTGTGTCGGACGGAGCAGAATCTTGTGCGGCTTGAATCTTGGAACAAAGTTGAGGGGATATAGAGGCCAAGATTTTAGTGGTTGGGATAACAGAGCCCTTATCTTGATTAGTACAGTCGGAAGCAACAAATGATCTGGAAAGGGCATCATCAGCTTTTTTGTTTTAGGAACCAGGTTGGTAAGTGATAACAAAGTTGAATCGTGTGAAAAGAATAAAGACCACCGTGCTTGACGGGGATTTAACCTTTTGATATTCTGGATGTATTCAAGGTTCTTATGGTCGGTAAGGATGGTGATAGGTACAGAGGTGCCTTCCAATAGATGACGCCACTCCTCGAGGGCCAGTTGATGCAAGAAGTTCCTATTCCCAACGTCATAATTCCGTTCGTTGGGTTAGAAACTTCTTGGAGAAATATGCACACGGATGGAGTTTCCTTTTAGTGCCCTGTCTCTGGGAAAGGACGGCTCCAGCGCCCAAGTCTGAGGCATCAACTTCGATGTAGAAGGGAAGACTAGGATTGGATGTATTAGAAATGGTGCAACAGCAAAGGCTTCCTTGAGTCGTTGAAGGCCTCGAGGGCTGCAGGGGTCCATGAATGAGGCTTACCCTTTACTGATGAGGGCTAATATTGAGGAGAAATTATTGACGAGAACCCTTAATGAATTGTCTGTAGTAATTGGCAAACCCAATGAACCTTTGAATAGCGTTGGTTCCCATAGGAAGAGACCAATCTTGGATGGCCGAAACTTTAACAGGATCCATCTGGAACCCTTGCGCAGATACGATGTAGCCTAGGAAGGGCACTTGTGAACACTCAGACATTTTTCCAATTTGGCATATAGGCTGTTCTCTCTCAGCCGTAGTAAACACCTGTTTAACATGGAGGCCGGTGTGAGGGCAGATCATGAGAAAAGATTAAAATGTCTCTAGATATACTACTACAGAGATTCCCAACATATCCCGGAAGATGTCATTACAAATTCTTGGAACAGCGCTGGAGCATACAAAGGCCAAAGGGCATACGAGATATTCGTAGTGACCGTCCCTAGTGTTAAAGGCGGTCTTCCACTCGTCACCTTTTCGTATACGGATCAGATTGTATGCCCCCGTAGATCCAGTTTGGTAAATATTTTAGCTCCTTTTATCTGGTCAAACAGTTCAGAGATGAGAGGGGAGTGGGTACCGATTCTTATAGTGATTTTATTTAATCCACGATAGTCGATGCAGGGTCGTAAACCGCCGTCCTTTTTTCAACAAAAAGAACCCAGCTCCAGCAGGGGAAGTGGAAGGTCGTATGAACCCATAGACAAATGTTCAGTAATGTACTCTTTCATGGCTAGAGTTTCTGAGGGAGACAGTGGGTATGTGGCCCCCGAGGAGGCATAGTACCAGAAAGAAGATTGAGGGGCAATCGTAGGAACGGTGTGCGGTGGTAGCTTCTCAGCTCGCTTTTTACAGAACACATCAGAAAAATCACGATAACATTCAGGGAGGTTTTTCTCAGATTTATTTTCACAGGTAATGGGTGCAATGAGTAGAAAGGCAATTTTTGAAACAGAGAGCTGGGCTCAAGACTTGAGTTCATTGTGAGACCAATCAATAACGGGGTTGTGTAATCTGAGCCATGGAAGTCCGAGAATTAGGGGAGCAGAAGGGCTTTGGATGACAAGGAAAGATAAACGTTCCTGGGAAATATGCCAATGTGGAATAGGACTTCGTAGGTAGATTTGGAGATGAATTCTGAAGCCACGGGTTATTGTCAATAGCCAGAACTCGAAGAGGTGTGCTGCAAGTGAAGGAGAGGAAGCCCCAATTGTGCCTGCATAGGTAGAATCGATGAAATTTCCAGCGGCACCAGAATCGACAAAGGCCTGGGAGGGAAAAGTTTACCATTCAGGTTGATAGTAGCTGGTAGAAAGAGTTTTAATGGTTCAAATTTGGCAGGAGACTTAACGTTACCTAGAAGGAGCTCTTCCTTAACTTCTAGGTCCTGAAGTTTCCCGACTTCTGGGGACAATTTTTACAAGTGTCCTTGCCCAGCACAATAGAGACAAAGTCCATTGGTACGTCTGCGTGACTTTTCCTCGGGGGATAGATGAGTGCCGCCAATTTGCATCGGCTCTTAACCTGAAGATATGGCTTGCGGAAAGGGCTGAGCAGGCCTAGGAAAGGTCCTAGGAACTGAGAAAAGGCGCTCGGACTGGCTGCTGGCCTGCGTTGCACGGAAGCGGGTCATCATCTTGGATCAATCGGATGATGTGTAACCAAGTCTTCCAATGGGACAGGCAATTCCACTAGATACAATTCGTCTTGAGGCGGTCAGAGTCCCTGCCAGAAGGTGCAGTAAGTGCCTCATTGTTCCAAGAAGTTCCGCAGCAAGGGTACGAAATTCAATAGCATATTGACCCACAGAACGAGACCCTGGCGGAGCTGCATCAAACGGGAGGAGGCAGCAGAGGTTCTTCCTGGAGCATCGAAGACCTTGCGGAACATACTCAGGAAGTCACAGTAACATTATAGACTAGAGGATCGTCTCTTTCCCATAAAGGAGAAGCCCAGGCCAGCGCATTGCCCTCCAACAAGGCGATGATGTACCCAACCTTTGCACGATCCGATGCCAAAATTAGATGGTGTTGAAGTTCGAATTGGATTCGGCACTGATTAATGAACCCACGGCAGGCTTGGGCATCACCATCAAACCGTGAGGGTGGAGGTATGCAAGGCTCTCTCCGAAGAGATGGATCACCGGATCCGGACATTGAAGGAGGGTAGCGTTGAACCCGGAGCAGAGGCAGCAGCTGGGGGTAGCCGGACAGCAAGGGTATCCATGAACTGGGCCAACTGGCCCTGATGGTGTTCAAACGGTTCATGCGTTTGGACAAAGCCTGGAGAGTTTTACTCAATTCTGCCATAGCCCCTCATGGCCCGATTGTACTGTAATAGTGGCCGCGGGGGTACTTACAAGTATGCTTTAGGAGGAGGCGAATAGTCTGGGAATTGCAGGGCACCAAGGCTTCTGGGAACTGTAGGCTGGATGCCGGAACAAGGTGCGGCTGGGAACTGTAGGTTGGATGCAGGACCAATGGGTGCTGGGGTACTGTAGGCTGTATGCGGACAATGGTGTGCTGGGTACTGTAGGCTGTATGCTGACCAATGGTGCTGCTGGATACTGTAGGCTGTATGCTGGAACAATGGTGCTGCGGGGTACTGTAGGCTGTATGCTGGACCAATGGTGCTGCTGGTACTGTAGGCGATGTATCTGGAACAATGGTGCTGCTGGGTACTGTAGGCTGATGCGAGACGGGACCAATGGTGCTGCTGGGGTACTGTAGGCTGTATGCTGCAACAATGGTGCTGCTGGCTACTGTAGGCTGTATGCGGAACAATCTAGGTAAAGGCGTCACTGGCGCGGCAGGCGGTAGGTACAGGATACGGCAAGGTAAGTATTGGATACAGGCAAGGTAAGTATAAGGAGCAGGATCCAAGGCAGGTAAGTACAAGAGCCAGGGAGGTAGCCGAATGCTACAATGCGGGCACCGGGTCCAAGAGGACACCGGCTTTTCAAATTTCGCGCCGCCCGGCGTGTCGGAGGCGTGACGTCATGACGTCGACGCCGCCCACCCGGAAGTGCAGTGCGGGCGCGGGACCGGAGCGGCAGGTAAGTTTGGACACCGGAGGATTTTCACTTCCCCTGGTGGAAGCTCTACTGGAGCCATGGGTTTCCAACAGAAAACCCAGGAGATTCAGAAGCAAATCTCTTGCAACTCTGGATCTACTGGCAATTCAGTCAGGGGGGTACTTCTCTCGGATTGTAGAAACTTAATGAAGGCTTCCTAGCCAGATTTAAAATTAGAGCCAACAATCATAGTATAGTGTAGTATAGTAGTACAGTATAGTACAGTATAGTACAGTATTTGAGGTTGAATAAAGACATAAGTCCATCAAGTCCAAACCACTAGCAATATCCTCATTTCCGCCTAACTGTTGATCCAGAGGAAGGCAAAAAAAAACCCACCAAATTTTGAAGGGGAAAAAATTCCTTCCTGACTCCAAGTGGCAATTAGAAATTTCCCTGGATCAACTCTACTTTATGTATCAATAACAGTAAATTGTAACATCCTTGTTTGCAGAAACTCATCCAGCTTTTATTAAACTGACCAATGAACCTGCCCATAACAACGTCCACTGGAAGACAGTCCATAGCTTTACCGTTCTCACAGTGAAAAAACCTTTCCCAACTCTACTTTATGATCAATACCAGTAACTTGTAACATTCCTTGTTTGTAGAAATCATCCAGCTTTTTATTAAACTGACCAAGATGAACCTGCCATAACAACGTCCACTGGAAGACAGTTCCAGCTTTACCGTTCTCACAGTGACAAACCCTTTCCCAACTCTACTTTAGTATCAATACCAGTAACTTGTAACATTCTTGTTTGTAGAAACTCATCCAGCTTTTTATTAAACTGACCAATGAACCTGCCATAACAACGTCCACTGGAAGACAGTCCATAGCTTTACCGTTCTACAGTGACAAACCCTTTCCCAACTCTACTTTATGTATCAATCCCAGAACTTGTAACATTCCTTTGTTTGTAGAAACTCATCCAGCTTTTTATTAAATGACCAATGAACCTGCCATAACAACGTCCACTGGAAGACAGTTCATAGCTTTACCGTTCTACAGTGACAAACCCTTTACCAACTCACTTATGGTATCAATCCCAGTAACTTGTAACATTCCTTGTTGTAGAAACCCTCCAGCTTTTATTAAACTGACCAATGAACCTGCCATAACAACGTCCGCTGGGAAGTGTTCCATAGCTTTACCGTTCTCACAGTGACAAACCCTTCCCAACTCTACTTTATGTATCAGTACCAGTAACTTGTAACATTCCTTGTTTGTAGAAATCATCCAGCTTTTTATTAAACTGACCAATGAACCTGCCATAACAACGTCCACTGGAAGACAGTTCCATAGCTTTACCGTTCTCACAGTGAAAAACCCTTTCCCAACTCTACTTATGTATCAATACCAGAACTTGTAAACATTCCTTGTTGTAGAAACTCATCCAGCTTTTATTAAACTGACCAATGAACCTGCCATAACAACGTCCACTGGAAGACAGTTCCATAGCTTTACCATTCTCACAGTGACAAACCCTTTCCCAACTCTACTTATGTATCAATACCAGTAACTTGTAACATTCCTGTTTGGCAGAAACTCATCCAGCTTTTTATTAAACTGACCAATGAACCTGCCATAACAACGTCCACTGGAAGACAGTTCCATAGCTTACCGTTCTCACAGTGACAAACCCTTTCCCAACTCTACTTTAGTATCAATACCAGTAACTTGTAACATTCCTTGTTTGCAGAAACTCATCCAGCTTTTTATTAAACTGACCAATGAACCTGCCATAACAACGTCCACTGGAAGACAGTTCCATAGCTTAACCGTTCTCACAGTGAAAAAACTCTTTCCCAACTTGAAGCTTAAACATTTATCTTCAAGTCTTAAGGGATGTCCATGTGTCCTCTGACATGTTCTATTGGTGAACAATGCCCCAGATAGTTTATGTATGGCCCGGTAATGTATTTATACACAGTATAATCAATCCCCACGCAAGCACCTTTTCTCCAGCGTACATAAATGTAACTTTTCAGTCTCTTTCAATTCAAGCTCCCCCAACCCCTTATTAATTTAGTTGCCCTTCTCTGAACCCTTTCCATATCAAAGATGTCCTTTTGTACACAGGATTCCAAAATTGCACTGCATATTCCAAATGAGGCCTTACCAATGCTTGTGTAAAGAGGGAGAATTACATTTTCCTCCTTGAATCCATACCTCTCTTTATACAAGACAATACCATGCTGGTTCTGGCTGTGGCCGCCTGGCACTGCTTGCTACCTTTAAGTTTGTTATCCACCAAAACTCCAAGATCCCTTTCCAACAGGGATTCACTTAACACAGAGCCATTTATAGTATAAGCAGCACAAGGATTTTAAGTATCCAAAATGCATCACTTACATTTAGTGTTGGTGGAGGCCCATAATGATACATAATGCGAAAGTTCATTGGATATGGGATGGTCCCCCAGCATCCCACACATGAGCTGGTTTCACTGTTTTTCATTAACTTTTCCAATAGATATGATATTTTTAGACACCAGCTTTCACCGAATCTTCAACTGTCGGATAAAATCAGAAACATCCTTTCTCCCTTGTTTAAACTTTGAAAGATGTGGAGCCAAGTTTGAGGATTGTCAGAGGTGCCATACAATCTTTCATATGTCTTTAAACAGTCTTTAGTTTTCATTTAAACTAATCCTTTTCTCCTGCTCAGAGCAAAGACAATCTTCTAGCATCTACATAGCAGCCTCCCGCCACTCTCAAAATCTTGTTCTCCTGCTGGTGCAGGGACAACTCCTGAAAAGACCTTTAATTGGGATACTTGGTTCCCCCTACAATAAAGGTCTGAGGAGTATAAACCATAGAGGAGGCTGAACTAACTGATGATTCTTTGGGCTTGTCATTATATGACACCTGGGTTAATATTTGAAATTTCAGCTCTTAATGCCAGTCCCCCTTCTTGGAGGGATAGATGGTCGGGGATAGATAATGGGGTAGCCAACGGGAGAATAACCACAGGAAAAAGTGTGTGTTGTAATGCCCTGTATCATCATACAGCTCCTCTGGATTGCTATAGAGTAAGGTGAAATGTCCGTTACTGCTGAATCTTTTTAGCTAGCAAATGGGAACCCACCAAATTTGGGTGAAAAGGCTAGCGTTTCATAAATTAATTCTGTAGAGCAATCCACAGGTACATGGTCAATGGCAAAGGCAAGTCGTGGGTTAATAAATGCTACAGCCCATGCATATAAATCAACTGGAAGTATCAGAGCATGATGATACTATATAATGTCTATGCAGTGCTAAAGGTAACTCATTTATACAGTCACTATTGAAAGAGACGTGGTACGGGAACAAAGAACCACAGAATTTTCCCGCCAATGACTTCTTTACCCTTTTCAAGCCCCACGTTGGGCACCAATGTAAGACGATAGTAAATGGGGTAATTTGCTCCAGAGACTGTCAGCCTTATCCAAATTCTATGCACAAGAATCTTATTTTCAGTTGTGGGCCCTCGCATACGTTGGAAGCAGGGTGTTGCTGAACTACCACTCTAGGTAGAATGTAATAAATGGGCGCCAGTGGTTCTTAAACTTAACAGTATCTTATTTATTAACAGAACAATATTAATAAGGTATTGCAAGTAGCACAATAGAGGTGACATAGCATGGCACAGATATCATGTAAATACTCACAAACCAGAGGGATCAGAAACAGTAATAAATAACAATCAGCTTGTTAGTGCCACCCAGCTCTCAGGTCACTGTAGTGGAATCTTCTACCCCTATGTCTGGCACTATGTCCCTATTCTTGGGTGGTATACCCAGGACTTAGTCCTTACAAAAACCCTTGGTGGAGTTCAGGCTGCTCACTAGCTACCCTACTCCTATCTATCACTCCTGGAGTGATCTATGACAGAATCTAATCTCACATTAACTGGACCTACCTGTTATGTAAGTCCCAGATTCCTCGGGGGAAAGTCTAATTAGAAAGAGGCTGATCAACATGGTTGCTGTCCCTTTATACTTTTACACAGTGCCATCTACTGGCCAAATTCTGCCAGAAAAAAGAAGACTAAAGGGTAACATATTTACCAGTTGCCTACACATACTTCATGTGACTGCAGTTACAGGTTTGGTATGATAGTGGTTACATACTTCATATAACAGCAGTTAGCGGCGTTGGTATGACAATGGTTAAAGTGGTTGATGACCACTGTTAAATACTTTGCATTACAGAGGTTTACACATTGGTATGATGGCAGGTTACATATTTCGTATGACAGCGGTTACAGGCTTGGTATGACAATTGTTAGGCACATTCAGGGAGATGTATAAAAGTTCTTATCATTAAAAATAGTGGTCATTTTGCCCCAACCAATCAGATGTTATTTACCATTTAAATGAAAGCTAACATCTGATTGGTTTGGGCAAACTTAGCACCATTAATAACAATAAGAACTTTTATTACATCTCCCTGTTTGTATATTTTGTAAATATTAAAATAAACTATGTTGCATATTACAGATCAGCTATGGGGCTTCTGACCTTTCACTCAGTGACAGAAAACGCCTTTCTCATGTTTTTTTCGGACGGTACAAAGTGATAAAAACACTATTTTGCATTAATAAAAAATATTACCAAAAATGTGAAGTAGAATTAATTGGAATTATCACATCTGATGACATCAATGGATTAAGAGAAGCAGAAATGTTAAAAACTACTGTCTGAGGATGGGATTTGTGTTGAATACTCCATACCAATAAGTTCTAATGTGATAAAGATAATATTTACTTTAGCGAGAAAGAACAAAAAACTATTTCAAGTTCCATGTCCAATGGTGTTGTAATAATTTGTGGAACGGTTTCATTGAAACTATTTATTTTGTGGACAACGTTTATTTGTCAGGAAAGACAATATTCTATTCATGGTCGTGGGGTGATTATCTACCCAGGTTTCATCACCTAATGCTTCGATTTGATGAAAATATTTATTTTAAAACCAAATACCCTTATACTCTGGAAACTGCAGAATATAGAAATTTATGATAAACCATTCTCTGTCAAATTATCCAGAAGATAAAACTACTCAAGATTTCGGTTAAGTTATAACAACTGTGAGACAATAGGCCGATCTATGATTCAAATATTCAATCAATTATCATAATAAATTGACTGGAAAAGCCATTGTGTTTAGATAATTTAACCATTCTCCACGTGTACATCTTGCAGTGAGTTGATATCTTATGCACTTCATGAGATGATGGAAAATATTCCAAAAAACATAGAAAGAGGCAAAACTACCAGAACCAGGTAAATAATGATTTACAAAGTACCATACATACTTGAATATAAGTTGATCGAGTATAAAGCTGAAGGTACTATTTTTACCTAAAAAATAGAGTAAAAAGTGATGACTTGAGTATAAGTCGAGGGTAGAAATTATCACCACTACTGCCTTCTGATTCTGTATTGTTCTGAGGATTTAGTTGCCCTTTAAATGGACAGCAGAGTTCCCATAGAGTAGTCCCATACAGTAATAACCAAATCCAGTATGTCTATTACTGTATGGGAATTCTACTGTCCATTTAAAGGGCAACTAAAGCCTCAAAACAATACAGAATGAGAAGCCAACAATTGATACATTTCTCCTTCTGATTCTGTATTATTTTGAGGCTTAATGAGTCTGCCGCGCGTCCAGTACCTGTACTGATCTGCCCGGCAGCCGGCTGATGTCACTAATCGGCGTCGGGCAGTAAGAGACAGGCGCCAATAATGATGTCAGCCATTAGAACAGTGAATGGGGCCGCCGGATCGGGTGAGTTTTCTGTTTGACTTGAGTACAAGCCTAGTTAAGGTTTTCGGGCTATTTTTAAAGCCTGCAAAACCTCGGCTTACACTCGAGTGATTACGGTACTAAATAATTATTCTATATATTATTATATATATACTGGATTCCAAAGAAGAAGCACTCCTAGGTCTTGTTGCAAATCAATATAAAGTTGTTTATTTCGTCAATGCATTTCGGCTACAGTTATTAGCCGTCCTCAGGATACAAACACTCTCAAACATGTGCTCATTTAAAACCTTGGTTCCCCTCCCCACGTACCGAGACACTCCCTTCATTTTACTTAATCCTAGTGATGCACAAAACAGGGTCAATGCCGATGTATTAATGAAAGAGATCGGGACTGTGACCAGATGATAAAGTGCTAAGGTGCCTATATAGGTACGGTATTATTCAGTGTAATGTAAAAGTATAACAATAAACTTCGCCAGTATATACAAATAGAATGTTCGTATATTTTTCGATAATAATAACAAATCTTACCCCAACAAGTGGCCTATACGTGAAGCCAATACTAGATAAATAGTGTAAACAGTTAAAAACTAGCGCTAGAAAAAGATTAAAAAATAAAACAAGTTATGTTTAAAAAAATTAGCTACTCGTTCTATGTGCTCCTACAAGTATAATATCATTTATCACTGAAACAATGTTTCTTAAATAATCACAGAGCAGTTACTACACAGACACACAAAAATTGCTACAATCTAAGTTGAACTTATAGATTCCGCAGTCCGGGAAGAATGCCTCTATGCAGGCTCCTTTGGAGTCTTAAGGTTGAGACCTGGATCCGAGAACTGGCTCTAGCATATATGAAGGTTAGATATTGGGGTAGCAATTACGGAGGACTATATGATCTAATATAAACTACAGGAAACATGACAGAGAGAATTGCTCGTTTAGGCCCCTGGGTGCCAGAGTGCCCAACTTTTTTATCCAAAAACGCTTCTCGCTGTAACAGAAAACCGTCCTCTCTCCATAATGTAGAGGGACCATTGGTCTTTGATCTAATGGCCATCCATTGAATGTAGCAAGTGAGTGCCCACTTTCTTTACAGTGTTTTGCTACAGACTGTCTACCATATTTATGATTTTGGAGTAAGGGCATTTATTACCTTATTTTACCACCAAGGCGGCCCGGATAGTTGACCGTTGATGGCCATTTTATCCCTGACGGATAGGTAGTGGTCTTGCCTACATAATACTTGCCACAAGGGATATGATGTATAGACGGCATCCATGCAAGGCATGACAGTTATGACCAAATTTAAATCTCCGACCGTGGTGTGGATGGTAGGAAATCTACTCCGGGGTGTCAGTATCTACATGCGTGGCAACCTGTGCATCTATGACATCCCTCTTTCATGATTTAGCCATGTTAGTATGGTTGTGCTGGTGGAGGTTGAGGCTGAAGAAATTTAGTTTCTAAATTGGGGGGCCATTTGTATGCAAAATTGGGCGGACTCTGTTTAAAAGGTAACGCATTATCGTACTGAGTACCTCCCATGTTTCCTCACACTGCTTTTAATGATCTTACTTATGGAGAATATGCATCAGTAGGGGATCTGGTCTCTTCATTGTCGTGGCCCTTGATCTTATCAGTGCCCTGATTCAAATATTTGTCTATAGCAAATTCTCTTTTTTGGCTCACAAAATCAGGATGGTACCCTGCGTACAATGAATTTATTAGACATTCACCTAATTGTTTTCCGCTAGCGGTTTCATCGGTGTTATTAGTTAAAACAGCAAGAACTGGGAGGTTATACTCCTTCTTTCTGATGAAAGGGGGGTGATAGCTAGAGGCTTTAGGTTAGTAACGTGTTTTTGTCCTTAGTTTAGTAAATAAACTGGTGGAGGCCATGTGTGGTTTTGGTGATTCCTTAGATCTAATAGTTCTACTGTCAGTTCACAGCCACCATCGTAAAATTAACTTCTGGGACCTTACTATTAAGGCTATTAACAAACTGTGTGCATTCTTCGAAGAGGGACCATCCACAAAGGTTATGATAAATTGTCTAATATCCCGAAAGATCAATAATTTATGGCCAATTCAGGGAAGATGAACGGGTCTCGAAATTCCTCCATTACAAGTTCGCAAAGGAGGGTCCGACATTCGAAACCATGGCAGTTCCAGCAATTTGAGTGTAGTACTCGTTTCAAATTGGAAGCAATTATTCTCTAATGAGAATTAATAGCAGTTCCATGAGAAACTCTATAGGGGGTGTGTGTGCCCCCCTCGAACCAAAGCCTGCCTCACACTTCACTCCTCAACTTGGGGGATGATAGTGTATAGGCTTTGAACGTCCAGGGTCATGCGTGTGGTGCCATGAAGGCTATATTGTAGTAGTAATGATACCAGATTTCAGAAAGAAAAAACATTGCAGGAGATGTCTGTATAACAGTACATAGAGTAACATAGTATTGGAGTTGTATGAAGACAAATGTCCATCTAGTCCAACCTTTTACCCTACCCATAATGTCTGTCTAACGTTACATAGTAACATAGTATTGGAGGTTGTATAAGGCATAATCATCTAGTCCAACCTTTATACCCTACCCATAATGTCTGTATAACGTTACATAGTAACATAGTATTGGAGGTTGTATAAAGACATACGTCCATCTAGTCCAACCTTTATACCCTACCCATAATGTCTGTAAACAGTTACATAGTGACATAGTATTGGAGGTGGTATAAAGACATACGTCCATCTAGTCCACCTTTATACCCTACCCATTAATGTTGTATAACAGTTACATAGTAACATAGTATTGGAGGTTGTATAAAGACATACGTCCGTCTAGTCCAACCTTTATACCCTTACCCATAAGGTCTGTATAACAGTTCAATAGTAAACATAGTATTGGAGGTGTTATAAGACATACGTCATCTATTCCAACCTTTATACCCTACCCATAATGTCTGTATAACAGTACATAGTAGATGCAGTATTGGAGGTATATAAAGACATACGTCCATATATTCCAAACTTTAGAACCTACCCATAATGTCTGTATAACAGTTACATAGTAACATAGTATTGGAGGTTGTATAAAGACAATCGTCCATTAGTCAAACATTTATACCCTACCCATATGTCGTTGTATAAACAGTTAATCAGTAACATAGTATTGGAGATTGTATAAAGACATACGTCCATACTAGTCCAACCTTTATACCACTACCCATAATGTCTGCTAATACAGTTACATCAGGTAACATGAAACATAGATGGAGGTTTATAAAGACAAGTCCATCTAGTCCAAACCCTTATATACCTACCCATAATTTCTGTCTAACAGGTACATAGTAAACATAGTATGGAGGTTGATAAAGACCAACGTCACATCTAGTCTAAACCTTTATTACCCTACCAATAATGTCATGATAAACAGTTACAGTAGTAACATAGTATTGGAGTTGTATAAAGACTACGTCCATCTAGTCAACATTTACCCTACCCATAATGTCGCTCTAACCGTTACATAGGAAACATGGGATTGGCAGGTTGTAAAAGACATACGTCCATCTAGTACAATCTATTATACCCTACCATAATGTCGGCTCTCTAACGTTACATAGGAAACATAGTATTGGAGTGTTATAAACGACAACGCCATCCATACAACCTTTATACCCTCACCATAAGTCTGTTATATACAGGTTACAAGTAAAACATAGTATGGAGGTTGTATAAAAACATATGTCATCTAGTCAAACCTTTATACCCATACCCATAATGTCTGTCTAACCCATACATCTAACATATATTGGAGGTTGTATAAAGACATATGTCCATCTAGTCACAACCTTTTAACCATACCCATAATTTCGGTCTAACCCGTACAGAGTAACATTGTATTGGAGGTTGTATATTTATACCCTACCCATAATGTCGTCTACCGTACCATATTAACATAGTATGGAGGTTGTATAAAGACATACGTCCATCTAGTAACCTTTATACCCCTACCCATAATGTCGTGTATAACAGTTACATAGTAGCACAGTATTGGAGGTATAGAAAGACATACTTCACAGGATTTAAATGAAAACCTACCATAAGGCGGCATAACAGTACATAGTAACATAGTATTGGAGGTGTATAAAGACCTACGTCATCTAGCTCCAACATTATACCCTACCCATAACGGTCTGTATAACGTTACATAGTAACATTAGTATTGAGAGATGTATAAAGACATACGTCCATCTAGTCCCACCTTTATACCCTACCCATTAATGTCCTTGTATAACAGTACATAGTAACATAAGTAACATTAGTATTGGAGGTTGTATAAAGACATAACGTCCATTAGTCACAACCGTATACCTACCCCTAATGTCGGATATCACAGTTACATAGTAACATAGTATTGGAGGTTGATAAAGCACATTACGTCCATCTAGGTCTAACCTTTATTACCACTACCCATAATGTTGTATAACAGTACATAGTAACCATAGTATTGGAGTTTGTATAAAGACGTACGTTCCATCTAGGTCCAACCTTTACACCCTACCCATAAGGTTCTGTATAACGTTACATAGTTAACAATGTTTGGAGGTTGTGATAAAGAATTAGTCCATCTAGTACAATCTTTAAACCCTACCCATAATCGGATAACGTTTACATAGTAACATAGGTATTGGAGGGTTGTATTAAAGACATACCGTCCAGCCAGTCCAACCTTTATACCTACCCATATTGTCTGTATAACAGTACATAGTAACATACCGTGTATGGAGTGTTGATAAAAACATACGCATACTAGTCAACCTTCTATCCCTTACCATAATGTCTCTCAACCTCTTACATAGTTAACATAGTATTGGAGGTGATTACAGAACATATGTCCATCGTAGTCCAACCTTTTATACCGCTACAATAATTTCTGTCTAACCGTTACAGAGTACATGTATTGGAGGTGTATATTTATACTACCAAATGTTTAACCTTCTAGTAAAATATATTGGTATAGAATAGTCTATGCCAATATCCTACCTAATTGTTACAGATATAACATAGTATTGGAGGTTATATAAATGACATTACGTCCATCGTAGTCCAAGCACCTTATACCTACCCATAAGTGATATAACAGTGTACATAGTAACATAGATGTGGAGGTGGATAATAAAGGACATCCTGGGTCTACTAGTCCAACTTTATACCTACCCATAATGTCTGATAACATGTTACATAGTAACATGTATTGGAGGTTGTATAAAGACATACGTCCGTCTAGTCACCAACCGTTCGTACCATAACCAGAATGTCTTGGATAACAGTTACATGAACATAGTATTGGAGGCTTGTATAAAGACATAGTACATCTATGCCACCCTTATACACTCACCCATTATGATCTGTATAACGTTACATAGTAGAATAGATGGAGGTTATAAAAGACATCCGTCCAGCTATGCACAACCTTATAACCTACCCATTAGGTCTGTGTGTATAACAGTGGTACATAGTAAACATAGTATAGTGGAGGTAGTATATAAAGACATACGTCCATCTAGTCCAATTTATACACTACCATAATGTTGTATAACAGTTACATAGTAACATAGTATTGGAGATTTTGTATAAAAGAAAACACCTCTAGTCAACAGTTAACCCTTACCCATAATGTCTGTTATAACAGTTACATAGTAAAACATAGTATTGGAGATTTGTATAAAACATACGTCCATTAGTCCAAATTTATTACCCTACCCATAGGGTTTTGTTTGTCTTGTTTATAACCAGTTACATATGGAACATAGTATTGGAGGTTGTAAAAGACATACGTCCATTAGTCCAACCTATACCATTAACCTATAATGGCTTGTATAACAGTTACATAGTAACATAGTATTTGGAGTTGTATTAAAGACATACGTTCATCTAGTCCAACCTTATACCCTACCAATAATGTCTGTTATAACAGTTACATAGAACATAGTATTGGAGGTTGTTAAAGACATTACGCCATCATAGTCCAACTTTATACCCCTACCCATAATGTACTGTCTAACAGTTACATAGTAAAAATAGTATTGGAAAAGGTTGTATAAAGACCAACGTCCATCTTTGGACAATTATTTATACCCTACCCCTAATGTCTGTATAAACAAGTACATAGTAACATAGGATTGGAGGTTGGATAAAGACATACGTCAATCCAGTCCAACCTTTATAACCTACCATAATGTATGTATAACAGTTCACTGTAACATAGTATTGGGGTTGTATAAAAAACATACGTCCATCTAGTCCACCTTTATTACCCTACCCATAATGTACTGTCTAACCCTTACATAGTAACATAGTATTGGAGGTGTATAAGGACATAGTCCATCTAGTTCCAACCTTTATACCCTACCAATAATTTCTGTTCTAAACCGTTACATATTAACCACTCGTATGGAGGTTGTCTCTTTTATACCCTACCCATAATGTCGTCTAACCGTTACATAGAAATGTATTGGAGTTGTATAAAAGACTACGTCCATCTAGTCCCAAACCCTTTATACCCACACATATGTCTGTATAACAGTTACATAGTAACATTAGTATGGAGGTTATAAAGACATGTCCAATTAGTGCCAACTTTATACCTACCAATAAGGTATGTATAAAAACCGTTACATTAGTAACATAGTATTGGCGGTTGTATAAAGGACATACGTCGTATAGTCCACCTTATACCCTACCCATAATGTATGGTATAACAGTTAATAGTAACATAGTATTGGGAGGTTGATAAAGAATA
Organism: Hymenochirus boettgeri; assembly: GCA_019447015.1. Lineage (NCBI taxonomy): Eukaryota > Metazoa > Chordata > Amphibia > Anura > Pipidae > Hymenochirus > Hymenochirus boettgeri. The sequence goes on along the minus strand of JAACNH010000055.1, from coordinate 12,914 downwards.
CGTCCATTTATTCCCAACCTTTAGACCATCCTACCTAATTTCTGTTATAACAGTTACATAGTAAATATATGGAGATGTTATAAAGGACATACACCATCTAGTCCACACATTTATCCCTACCCCATATGTCTGGTATAACAGTTACATAGTAACATAGTATGGAGATTGTATAAAGACATACGATCATTCTAGTCCAACCTTTATACCCTACCCATTAAGTGTAGTATAACAGTTATCATAGTAGTAACATAGTAAATAGTATTGGAGGTTGTATAAAGACATCGTCCATCTAGTCAACCTTTATACCCTACCCATAATGTCGTATAACAGTTACATAGTAACATAGTTTGGAGGGTTGTATAAAGACATACGTCCATTTCAGTCTAACCTTTATACCTACCCATAATGTCTGTTTATAAAGTTACATTAGTAAAAAACAATAGTATGGGAGTTTGTATAAAAGACATCGTCCATCTAGTCCAACTCTTATACCCTACCCCAATAATGTCGGTCTAAACCGTTACATAGTAAATAGTATTGGAGGTTGATAAAGACAATATGGCCATTCTAGTACAATCTTTATACCTACCCATAAGGTCTGTCTGTATAACAGTTACATAGAAAAACATAGTATTGGAGGTTGATAAAGACATACGTCCATCCACGTTCCAACCTTTAATACCCTACCCCATAAGCTCGTATAATCAGTTACATAGTAACATTAGTATTGGAGGTTGTATAAAAACTACGTCCAGCTAGTCAAACCTTTTACCCTACCCAATAATGTCTGTCTCACCCTACATTTAGTTAAACATAGTATGGGAGGTGGATAAAGACATATGTCCATCTAGTCCCAACCTTTATTACCCTACCCATAATTCTGTCTAACCGTTACATAGTAACATTGTATTGGAGGTTGATGATTTATTACCCTACCCATAATGTCTGTCTAACCGTTACATAGTAACATAGTATTGGAGGTTGTTAAAGGACATACGTCCCATTCTAGTCAACCTTTATACCCTTAACCCACATAAGGTCTGTAAACAGTACATAAGTAACATGTATTGGAGGTTGGTTATATAAAGGACTAGTCAACTTTAGTCCAACCTTTATTACCCTACCCAGTATGTCTGGTATAACGTTACATAGTTACATCGTATTGGAGGTTGTATAAAGAAATAGGTCTGTTAGTAACCTTTTATGATCCCTACCCATAATGTCTGTTATAACCAGTACATAGCCCTAACTAGTATGGAGGTTGTTATAAAGACCTACGTCCTCTACGTCCAACCTTTATACCTACCCATAATGTCTGCTTAACCCAGTACATAGTACATAGTATTGGAGGTTTGTATTAAAGACATACGTCCATTCTATTCAACCGTTTATTTACCCTACACATAAGTATGTATAACAGTTCCATAGTGCATAGTATTGGAGGTATATAAAGATTACGTCCATCTATTCCACCCTTGCATAAACCTAACCATAATGTCTGTTATAACAGATTACATAGTAACATTAGTCTGGAGGTTGTTCTAAAGAATACGTCCATCTAGTCCAACATTTACCCTACCAATAATGTCTGTCTATAACAGGAAATAGTAAACATAGTATTGGAGGATGTTATAAAGACATACATCCATCTAGTCCAACATTTATACCCACCCATAATGTCTGTAGAACAGTTACCATAGGAACATAGTATTGGAGATATTGTATAAAGGACATTAACGTCCATCTAGTCCAAACCTTTAGGACCCGACCCATTATGTCTGTATAAAAGTTACATAGTAACATAGTATGGAGGTTGTATAAAGACAACGTCCATTATAGTCCACCTTTATACCATACCCATAATGTCTGTAAAACAGTTAATGTAACATCGTATTGGAGGTTGTATAAAGACATATGTCCATCTAGTCCAACCTTTATACCCTACCCATAATGTCTGTTATAACAGTTACATTAGTAGAACATAGGATTGGAGGTTGTATAAAGACATACGCCCTCCTCAATGTCCTAGTCCAACCGGTATACCCTACCCATAAGGTCTGTCTAACCAAGACACTTACATAGAAATCAGTATGGAGGTTATATAAAGAACATACGTCCATCTAGTTACAATCTTTATACCCGACCATAATGTCTGTATAAACAGTTACATAGTAACATAGTATTGGACGTGTATAAAGGACATACGTCCATCCAGTCCAACCCTTATAACCTAACCAGATAAGTCTGTATAACATTCATAGGTAACATAGATGGGAGGTTGTATTATAAAACATTACGTCCATCTAGTCCAACCTTTATACCCTACATCACTGTATGGTCTAACCATTTACCATAGTTACCATACTATCGTAGTTGGAGGTTTGGTGATGACATTTTTTTTTCTTTAAGACCATTTGCCTATTGTGCTCCCACCACCCCTCCCCCCCGTCTAGTTGTGAGTGTGTCCTTTATACCCTACCCATAATTTAGTCTAACCGTGACATAGTAACCAACCAGCCCCCCTCACTTGGAGTTGTATTCTTATACCCTACCCATAATGTCATGGTCTAAACCGTTACATAGTAAATAGTATGGAGGTTGTATAAAGAACATACGTCCATCTAGTCCAACTTTATACCCTTACCCATAATGTCTGTATTATAAACAGTTACATAGTAACATAGATTGGAGGGGTTATATAAAGGACATACGCCATCTAGTCCAACTTTATACCCTACCCAAATGCTAGTTTTAACAGTTACATAGTATAGTATGGAGGATGTTATAAAGACATACGTCCATCTATTCCAACCTTTATACCTACCCATAATGTATGTCTACAGTTACATAATAACATAGTATTGGAGTTGTATCAAGACATTACGTCCCATCTAGGTCCAACCTTTATACCCCTACCCCATAATGTTGGAGCTATAACAGTTACAAATAAAACTAGTATTGGACCCCCCCCCGGTTGTATAACGGACATACGCATTTCTAGCCAACCTTTATTACCCTACCAATAATGTCTGATAACAGTTACATAGTAAACATAGTATTGGAGGTTGTATAAAGGGACCTATGTCCATCCTAGTCCAACCTTTATACCCTACCCATAATGTCATGTTAAACAGTTAGCATAGAAACTAGTATTGGAGGTGTTCTTTTACTACACACGCCCCGCAACTCCCAGTCCTATCTAGTCCAACCCTTCTATACAATACCATATGTCTGTCATACCCCGCTTACCTTTTACGTTACCGCTCAGTTTATTGTGTAGGTTGTATAAAGAAACTACCCCGCCTCCTCCCTATAGTTACAATTTTTATACCATCACTAAACATCACACGCAATAGTAAAACAGTTACATTCGCTCTCTAGCCAGATAGATTAAACTCCGCTATATGCTCGTTTTGCACGCCGCAACTTGGCTCATCTCTGTTTTAAAGACATTACGTTCCCATCCAGTCCCCAACCTTCTCTCCCTAACCCATAATGCACCCTTTCCCCTTCCCCCCCTCCTCTATTAACCCGCGTCGGTAGCGCATCAACACGATCGTGTCAAGCACGACTCACCATACCCTCTTTCGTTGTGTCGGGTTGGAGGCGCGTCTACTCCAAGTTATCATAAAAAAAGAGCTATAGTCAACCATCTGTCCAAACTTTGATACGCCTACCCCTAAGGTCTGGTACTACCCTTACATAGTAAATCATAGCTATTTGAGGTTGTCTAAAGATCTTCAAAATGTACCCGTCACTATTGTCGACCTGTCTCTTCTATTAGTCCATACTTTTTCAGATATTATACAATACCCCACCTCCTTCGACTGTCTAACCGCCCCCGACAGCAGGGGCTAGGGGCAAGGAACCATCGAATTGGAAATCCAGCTTTGTTATGCTTTTATTTAATACTACCTATTAATTGTTCCTATGCCACCTACCCCAACGTCGCCTGTTATCAACCGTTACATAGTAACAATAGATGGATGGTGTATAAAAGACATACGTCCATCCTAGTCCAACTTTATACCCTACCCAATAATGTCTGTTATAAGTTCAAAATATAGTACACATAGTATGAGGATACGTGATAGCGTATGACCCCTCACACGAGGTTTCATTTTCTTTTCACGTTCACCATGTCCCTACCCCGCCGTCCAACCTTATACCTTCCCCTCATGTCTGTTATAAAAGTTACATAGTAAAATAGTATTGGAGGCTTGTTTTGAGACATCTACTTAGACCATACCATGGGTACGCGCTCACTCCAGTGCACTGCCGAGACTCAAATACTGCCATGGTATCAGGCATCACCTACTATCAACTAGGAGGCTCTATACCCTACCATAATGATCTGTATAACAGTACATAGAAAACATAGGATTGGAGCTTCGCGTCCTTCCGGTGTATACAAGACCCCGGACCCAGATACCAAGTCAATTATACAGCACAACCCTTTATAACCCATCTCCCACTCTTACATGCTGAATACAACACAAAACTCTGAATGCGATTACATAGTAGACATAGTAACTGGAGGTTGGATACAAGACTACGTCCATCTATTCCACCTTTATAACCTACCATAATGGCTGTAAACAGTTACTAGTAAATAGTTTGGAGGTTGTATAACGATGTTATTTGTACATCCATTATCAAGTCCAACCTTTATACCATACCCCCATAATGTCTGTATAACAGTTCACCATAGTAAAAATAGTATTGGAGGTTGTATGTAAACTAGACCATAACGGGATCATCAGTCCACGTATAACCTTTCTACCTACCCAATGTGTACAGTGTCTCAAACGCCGTAAACTAAGTAACATAGTATTGGGTCCTCCCCACCATGTATATACTCTCATCCCCCTAGACCGTTGGTATACTCATTACACTACCCGGCAGAACCATCTCTCCAGCCCCCTCCCACGCGCCGCACTCGAAATCCCTCTCCCTCTCCAGGCTCGAGTCCCAGAGGGCCTAGCCCACCCGTCTTTCTCATATACCCAGACCGTGAAGCCAGGGCAAAAAAGACCAGACCGAGTACCCGCCGCGTAATTTAGTATCTGGTAGGCATTGTCTGCCCTAGTGCCATTTTTTTTTGTATTAAGTAACGGTGCCCCAGGACCAGGCTCCACAACCCTTTAATGAAGTATACCATACCCAGGACAGTGGACAGAGAGTTGTAGCTAACATGTGGTATCAAAAGAGAAGAATTCCACATATCCACGGCTTAGATAAGGTACATAGACAGACTCAGCTACGGGATCCCGCACCCCCATCGTCCGGTTGTTCTTCGCGCTGATGTTCCTCACAGACTAGGACGCAACATATATGCGATCAAGTGTCTTGTGTGTTCAAACTTTATACAATACCGTTAAATGTGTCTCTCATGCTATGTCGCCGGTTTTATTTAATGCTCTACTACTAAGCCAATTATTACCCCCTCGCTCACCTCTCGTGTTATTGCCCGCCCCCATTGCTTAGCTTGCCAGTTTCGACTACGCGTACACACCCCTTTCCCTAATAACTCGGTAGCTTCCACCACGCAACAGTTATACATCTGACCTGTCTCTAACAGTTACATAGTAACCAATTCGTATTGGAGGTGTATAAAGACATCATCCTGCTCAATCACTGTAGCCTCCCCCAAACCTTATACCCTACCAATCATGTCATGTGATAACAATGTTTTTTTTTGTACGAAGTAGTTAACATAGCATTGGATGGGTGTATAAAAGAACACATACGTCCAATCTAGTCCCCAACATTTATACCCTAACCATAATGGCGGGTATAACACAGTTACAAAGCTTAAATAGTATTGGAGTTGTATAAAGCCATAGTCCATCGAGTTCCAACCTTTATTACCATACACCATAATGTATGTTTTAATAACCAGTTACATTAGTAACAAGTCATTGGAGGTTGGATAAAGACATACGGTCCAATCTAGTCCAACCGTTATACCCCTACCCATAATGTCTGCTAACCGACATAGTAAATAGTATTGGAGGTTGTATAAAGACATTACGGTCCATCTAGTCCAACCTTTATACCCTTACCCATAATGTCTGTATAACAGTATTATATTAAGTAAGCAGTATGGAGGTTGTATAAAGACAGACGTCATCCCAGTCCAACCTTTATACCCCTACCCATAATGTCTGTATAACAGTTACATAGTACATAGTATTGGAGGTTGCATAAAAACATACGTCTCCTTAGTCCAACCTTTACCCATCCCATAATGTCTTGTCTAACCCTACATAGTAACATAGTTATTGGAGGTTGTCTAAAGAATACGGTCCATCAGTCCAAACTTTATACCTATCCATAATGTCGGTCTAAAGTTACATTAGTAGTAACATGTATTGGGGAGGTTGTTATCTTATACCCTACCCATAAGGTCATGTTCTAACGTACCATGTAACATAGTATGGGAGGTTGTATAAAAGACATTACGTCCATCTAGTCCAACCTTTAACCCTACCCATAATGTCGTATACAGTTACATAGTAACTAGTATTGAACGGTTGTATAAAGACAACGTCCATTTCTAATCCAACCTTTATACCCCTTACCATCATGTCGTGTATAAACAGTTAATATAGTAACAAGTATTGGAGGTTGTATAAAGACATACGTCCATTCTAGTCCAAACCTTATACCATACCCTAATGTTTGTATAAACCGACATAATAACATAGTATTGAGGTTGTTAATAAAAGACAATACGTCCATTCTAGTCCACCCACCCTTTATACCCTAACTATAAGGTCTGTATAAACACAGTTACATAGTAATAGTATTGGAGGTTGTATAAACAGACAGACGTTCCATCTAGGTCCAACCTCTTCTAACTACCCCATAATGTTGTATACCGTCGGTTTTTAGTTACACATAGTAAAATCGTATTGGAGGTCTGTATGAAGACATACGTCCATCTAGTCAAACTTTATTACCTAGCCATAATGTCTGTATAAAACAGTTACATCATAACTAGTATTGGAGGTTGTCATAAGACACATACGTCCATCATAGTCCAACCTTTATACCCTACCCACGGACCATGCTTTGTATATATAACAGTCCTTGGTAAACTAGTTATTCGAGACGGTTGGAAAAACGTAACACAGGTCCACGCCCCGTTAGGTCCAACCTTTTATACCCTACCAAATGTCTGTCTATAACAGTTACATAATAACATAGTATGGAGGTTGTATAAAGAATACGGTCCATTAGTCCAACCTTTATACCCTACCCATAAATGTCGTTACTAACAGTGTACATAGTAACATAGTATTGCGAGAGGTTGTATAAAGATATCCGTACATCTCGTCCAATTTATTACCCTAACCCATAATGTCTGTATAACAGTTACATGGTAACATAGTATTGGAGGTTGTATAAAGACATAGCCATCTAGCTCAACCTTTATACCCTACCATAATGTCTGTATAACGTTACATAGAGACATCGTATTGGAGGTTGTATAAAGACATACGTCCACTTAGGTCAACCTTGATACCCACCCATCTGTCTGTTATAACGTACCTACTAACCATCTATTGGAGGCTTGTTTGTATTATCAAGACATAGTCACTCTAGTCCCAACCTTTATACCCTACCCATAATGTTGTATAACCGTACATTCCTCCCCTAGTATTGGAGGTATTTGCTTCCATCATTATTTCTGAAGCCTCTCGATTCGCATTCACGAGACCCTGGGCGCCGACTTTCACACACCACCCTCAGTTGTCCCAAGCGACGGACCACCAGCCCAGAGTGTGCCATACTGCGACGAGCCCCCCCCATCCCCCACTACCATAAAATAGGCAGAAGGGTGATATTTTATAACAGTTACTTATAGATAACATAGATTGGAGTCGATAGTAAGAAAAGAAGAACAAATCTTAGTCAACTTTATACCTACGATAATGTCCGTATAATGTATACCAGTTATAAGTAAAATAGCTCAAGCATTGATGAAGCGAGGCTTGTAAAAGAGCCTCAAGTACATCAGTCCGTCCGAGAAGACCACATCTATGGCCACCAAGCGAACTCTGGTCTGTGCCCTCGTTCTCATGACTCACTGTGCTCAGGTTGCTCCTCGGGTCCTCTCTCTCCCCTCACCGTCGCAATACGTCCCAATGTGTCTCGGCATAGTACCCACGCCCTCGTACGTGTGACTCAGGTAGGCGGCTCGCTTGGTGTATAAAGACCAAAACAACGACGTCTCCCATCTAGTCCAAACCTTTATACCCTAGCCATAATGTCTGTATACAGTACATAATCAAATAGTATTGGAGGTTGTATAAGACATTACGTCCATACTAGTCCCACATTCGTCATATACCCCATACTCTTTTTTTTATATTTAGTGTTTGTTTTTGTTTAAACCCCCCCCCCGTTTTACTGGGTAACAATAGTATTGGAGGTTGGATAAGACATACGTCGTCTAGTCCCCCTTTATGTATAGACCCTACCATTAATGTTGATAACAGTTTACTAATCAATAGTATGGAGCGTTGTATATTAAGCCCTTTACTTTCATTTACGTTTCCACTCTATATGTCCAACCTTTCTCCCCGCACCCGCTTTACCATTAACGTTCTGTCCCTTCTTTTTTTATCCCCACCCAAAGTACATAGTAACATAGTATTGGAGGTTTGTATACAAGATATACGTGCAAATCTAGTCCAACATTTTCTACCCACACCCCACACCCCAATGCTGTATAACAGTTAACATTTCGCGTTAAATAGTATTGGAGGTTGTATAAAGGATCATACGTCCCATCTATGGTCCAATCCGGTTAAGACACACTGTATCCACACCTCTTAAGTTTGATCGGCTCTTATAGCCCCCACGCTCCTTACCAATCCCTAGTGTTGATCCCCGCCTTAAACATAGATCGGCCCAGGTTTGTATTAAGACATACGTCCATCTAGTCCAAACTTTATACCCCTAACCCCACTCCCGCCAATGTCTGGATAACAGGTCATTAATAACATAGTATTGGAGGTTGATTAAAGTGGACATAGTCCATTTAGGTCAACCTTTATACCATTTGTTACACTAATGTTTGCTTACTACAGTTAATGTAAATAAACCATGAGTATGGACGGTTGGTATAAAGACATACGTCCATCTCAGTCCAACATTTATCACCCCTACCACCACTAATGTTCTCGTACTCACAATACAGTCCCCTCCAATCAAGCATCACATCCACTTTCAGATTGTCCCGATCTGGGTTTGCTATAACGACACAGACCATCTAACTAAGTCACCCAAACCTTGCTACCCTTGCACTACCCCATAATAGGTCTGTATAAACCACGCATAGTTACACTAGTATAATCCAAGTATTGGAGGTAGTATAAACCCCCCCGCCATTACGTCCCATCACTAGTTACCAATCCCTACCCTTCATTACCTCTATACCATAATTTTGTATGTATAACCACACGTTACATCATTAACATAGTATTGGAAGGTTGTATATTGCAAGAACTACGTCCATCTCAGCTCCACACATTACCCTTCTACGCATATGTGTTCTGTATAACCAGCTGATTTTTCATAGTTAAACTTTCCACCCCACGTATTGGAGGTTGTATACACACGACCATAGTCCATTAGTCAACACTGTATGAACCCCACCTACCCTTTAATGTCTGTATAACAGTTACCTAGTAACATAGTATTGGAGGTTGTATAAAGACATACATAACATAGTTCCCAAACTTTATACACCTACCCATTCCTTCTCAATGTCTGGTATGAATAGGCTACTATAATAACTAGTATTGGATGGTTGTAAACAGACATACGTCCATCCTAGGCACTTTATACCCTACCATTTTAATGTCTAGTTTTTTACGTTAATTCAGTTTAAATTTTAATTTTTTTAAATCGAATCAGTTGGAGGTTGTTACTAAAGAACAATGACATCCATTAGTCCACCCTTTCCTATTACCCTAAAAAAAAAAAACCCCCCCATAATGTCTGTTTAAAGTTACATACTAACATAGTTTGGAGGGTGTATAAAGCGACATACGTACCATCTAGTCCAACTTTATACCCTACCATAAGGTCTGTATAACAGGTACATAATAAAATAGTATTGGAGGTTCGTATAAAGACATACGTCCATCTAGGCCAAACCTTCGATACCCCTATTTTTTTTTTTTTTTTTTCCCATAATTGTCTCCTGTATATACAGTTACATAGTCCAGTAGGTAACATATAGTTGTATTGGAGGTGGTTGTATAAAGAACATACGTCCTCCATCTGTCCAGCCTTTTATCCCTACATATAAGTCGTCGGGTCCCACCCTTAGACAGGTTAATGAGGAACATAGTAGGGAGGGGGAGAGAAAGAAAGGTCGAAGCAAGTTGTTTATTGGACAGCGTGTGTATGGTTACTAAGGGGGTTTTTTTTTTTAGACCTACACGAGGTAATGTCGTGGTTTTCTATTTTATCCCCAACATGTTTTTTCCCCTTTTTCAGCATTTATCTTTTCCCATCACCTGTCTTTTTTCCCTTCTCCCTCTCCTTTCAGTTTAACATATTTTTGTTAATTGGATTTTTTTTTCCGTTGCCTTTTGTATAAAGGAATACGTCCATCTAGCTCCAACCTTTTACCCTCCTACCTATAATGTCGTCCTTATAAACGTTCAGTGAACCTTTATTAGAATATTAGGATTGGAGAGGTTGTATTTAATTTAGATCTGAGGTCACATCTGAGTCAACCCTTTATACCCTACCGCATAATGTCGTGGATAACAGGTTACCTAGTAAATAGTATTGGCCGGTTGTATAAAGGAATACGTCCATTCTAGTACAACTCCTCGCTTATACCTTCCCTCCCTAATGTCTGTTAAACAGTTTACATTAGTAACATAGGATGGAGGTTGTTATAAAGACCATCATCGTCTATCTCGCCGACCTTTATACCCTACCCATAAGTTGGTGACAGTTACATAGTAAATTAGTATTGGAGGTTGATAAAGACAACGTCCATCTAGTCCAACCTGTATAACCTACCCATAATGTCTGTTCTAACATTAATAAGTAACATAAGTATGGAGGTTGTATAAAGGACAATACGTCCCTCTAGTCCAACCTTTATTAACCTACCATAAGTATGCTATATCGTTTACATAGTAGTACATAGTATTGGAGTTTGTATAAAGAACAGACCTCCATTTTTTCTAGTCAACCTTTATACCCTACCCATAATGTCTGTATAACAGTTACATAGTAAACATAGTACTGGAGGTTGTATTAAAGACAGACGTCCATATAGTCCAACTTTATACCATACCCATACATGTCTGTATAAACAGTTACATAGTTAAACATAGTATTGGGGTGGGGTTTTATAAAGACATACGTCATCAGTTCCACCTTTATACCCTACATATAATGTCTGTTATAACAGTCAGAAGTAACATAGTATGGAGGTTGTATAAAGACATACGTCCATCTAGTCCAACCTTTATGATCTCCTCCAAGAATGTCTGTCTAAACCCGTTACAGAGTAACATAGTATGGAGGTTGATGAAAGGACATCCGGTTCCATCAGTCAACAGTTTAACCCTAGCCCTAATGTCGGTATAACAGTACAGAGTAACAGAGTATTGAGGTTGTTTATCTAAATGCCTACATAGTCCCCTATCAGTCGCACCTTATACTATCTCAATTTTTAATGTTATTTCCTGTTTCGTCTAACACGTTTATCCTTCTAGTAAAATATAGTATTGGAGCCTACCCTCCCCTGCCTTTTTTTTCCCTTCTCTTCCGGCCGTTGATACTGTACTAATCCTCTTATCCTAACTGTTTCAATGTCCTCACTTCATGGTATAAAATTCATTCCGACCGTACTACATTTATCCAAGACCTTGAAATCTTGGTGTTTTTTTTCTGGCCATCTAATTCTCCACGTACATCTCCTTTAGGAACCCCCATCATGCCTTACTTCTCCTTCGGCACCCTTCTCCCGCCTTCTTCTCCCCGGTTTTGTTTTCATACCCCATAGACCCACATGAGATGTAACATGTTCTCCAGCTTCTTTCTTCTAGTCAAGCCTTCTTACTTCCACACGCACCCTTCTTACCTCTACTTAATGGCGCCGCCTCTAACTCCTGTTACATAGTCTTATCATCCCCACTCCGTCCGTTGAAGTCGCGCATCTTGTCGTTGACTTGTATAATTTCTCTATCTACATAATTTTTGAATTGTCTCCGTGTCTAACTGTACACTAGTAACAACTCGAGCTTGGAGGGTGTATTATAAAGGCCAACGTCCATTCTAGTCCAACTTTATACCTACACCATAATGCTGTATAACAGTTCCATAGTAACATTAGTTGATTGCCGAAGGTTGTCTATAAAGAATACGGTCATTAATCCACCCTTTATACCCCCATACCAATATGTCTGTATAAACAGTTATATAGCAAATAGTATGGAGGTTGTAAAAGGAATACGTCCATCTAGTCCAACCCTTTCTACCCTACCCATAATGTTTGTATAACACGTACATAATAAATAGTATTGGAAGGTTGTATAAAGACATAGTCCCATCTAGTATATAACCTTATACCCTACAATAAGATTGCGGCGGGGACTGTAATAATATGAAGGGTATAAATGAGGAATATTCACTCCATATACACTATAGAGAATCCTAGTCCTTATAGCAGGGACTGTAATAATATGCAGGGAAGAAATGAAGATTATTCGCATTGGCTAACAGTGGATATGATACGAAAACAATTAGATAAAGTTAAGGACTGTAATAATATGAAGGGTATAAATGAGGAATATTCACTCTGTAAACGCTATAGAGAATCCTAGTCCTTATAGCGGGGACTGTAATAATACGAAGGGTATAAATGAGGC